>BPTQ01000005.1:155551000-156006321 GCA_019973895.1 Chrysanthemum seticuspe | reverse complement strand
AGAAGTCGTCTTATTCAGAAGTCGTCTTAGGTGAAGTGAAGTCATCTTTGTGAAGTCGTAATTAAAGTCGTATTAGTCTGAAAGTGTATTAAGGGTTGTTAGGAGGGGATTTGACCTTAAACTGACCAATTCAAGGTCAAAGAACTATCTAGAATGTCGTGGTCTCCTAACTTGTGCTTGTTGTCGTTATCGTTTCTTAGGTTTCTTGTAGAGATACTACTTCTTTGATATTTTGGGGTATAGAAACGTCGTTGTTTACTGTTTTCCATGTAGTTTTGTTTAATCAAAGTATGATAAGAGTAGTGTAGGTCCACACAATTGAGGACACTCTCCACTTAGTAACTTTTATTTACCTAAACTACAGAGAAATGGTTATCGGTAGTGATGACCTCATCGGTATAACCTTTTGTCATTTGTTGCTGCAAAGATATGGGGTTTTATAGTTTCTTCATCATAGAGATGTTCTTTGGATTCTTTGCTATTGCTGTTGTTCGTGTTCAATCCTCTGGTGCTGTAAGATCTATCAAGAAACTGGAACTTAACCAGTCAAATTCCAGTTTAGGGGAGGATTGTTGGGAATTATGTGAAAGTCTGATTATGCTGAAATTAATGCTGAAGTGTTTCTACTGAAGTGAAGTGGATTCTGCTGAAGACTTATTCTGCTGAAGAATGATAGTGATTAGTTTGATTCTGCGGAAGTGTTTATTCCGTGTTTAGTTTATTTAGTGTGGATATACATGAGCTTTATTAGGAAGTGATTGTGTATATCTTGTTTAGTTTTATGATTATACGTTTCTTGGAAAACGGTTTAGCGATATTGTTTAGGGTTCCTTATCTATAAAAGGAACACATTAGAAAGGTTTATGTACCGATTGGAAAAACTCAGTTTTAGTTTATAAAAAGATCCATAGAGGATCAAGAAGTTCTTAGTTATTTACTTGTGTTTATATTCCGCTGATAAACATTAGTTGTAGAGATTGTCTTTTATGGTGCTTGTGATTACATAGGCATACATAACGATCCACGAGCTCAAGATCTATCAAGGTCTTTGTCTGTTTCAACATAAAGTTTTTCAAAATATGAATAAAGATGGCAATATGGATTTTACACCTCTCCTTCCTCAAATGTTTGCAAAGATTTCACAAGTACAAACTACACCTCTAATTAATGTTCCAAACATTGGTTATACTCCACCAGTTTCTCACACCTATGAGAGCAGGCAAAAACAGACAACTCCTCCCATTACAACACAGCATGTACCTGATCCTCTTGGTTTAGGCACAAGCAGTGGTGGTTCAAGGCTTCAACCTAGTCCAACTAGGGAGGAACCTGAACCAATGCCCCATGATTTATCTCTCTCAACAGGTCACATAGTTGGAAGTGTTGAGGGCAGTGGGCAACCCATTGAATTGATGGAAATTTGTACAACATTAGCAAAGCAGGTTAAATCTCTGGAACAAGACTTGGCACAACTTAAGGAGCAGCATGCCAAGGATATTACATCATTGAAGGAGGAGATTCAGACCTTGAAAGAAGAGTTGCAGGGGTTAAAGACAAAGAAAACTGCAAAGTTTGTGATTTCATCCTCTTTAAAATCTTTAATACTATCAACTTGTTTTTGATAAGCTTCTCTTACCAAATCATACAACTGTTTCATCTCAAAATAATTCAACTTCTGTAATCCTGTATACCCTTGACTTTTCAAATAGGCCATCATAGCATTTCTTTCTTTAGCTTTACTTATTGGTCTTCTAGGTATAACAACTTCAGGCTCCTTTACTGGTACAGCAACTTCAGCATCAAACTTAGCCTGTAATTCCCTAGCAGCTTCTTCATTCTTGGCTACCTGAATTGCTCTTATTTCTTCCAAAGTAAGCTTCTTTTTCTTCTTTGTTTCCACCAGTTTACCTTTACCTTTATCTTTTGGATCTAAAACTGGTTTAGAAGCTTGTGGTTTTTCTTCATCAACTCCTGGAATGCTAACACCTCTTGGTCTTGATAAGTCGTGCAATATCTCAGCTACAGTTTCATCATTACTTGCAGTGTGCACTACTTTTGGAGTAACAACTTCCTCTTCTTGTAGAATTGTTGAAGGACCAGCTTCTTCATCAAAATTCAAAGTTCTTGGTGTAATCAGTTCTTGTCTATGAGTTTCTTGAAAACCAGTACTTTGATCAACAGCACCTTGATGATCAGTACTTTGAACACCAGCTCTTTGTAATCCTGTTCTTTCATACTCAGTACTTTCAATATTGACCCGTGCTTCAGTACTTTGAACTCCAACATCTTCTTTCAAATTCTCTTGCTCTAAATTCCTCCCTAATTGGACAGAAGATTGCTGATGAGCCTTTTTGCCTGTAGAAGCGTTTTGAAAATGCTTTCTTTTCTTCTTTTCAGCCTTGACCCATAATCTGTGATGTTTTACTAAAGGCCAGACAGACTTCTTAAGGCTTCTAAACTTGATCTTCAACTGTGCTATCTGTGCAGCTTGAGCCTCAGTTGTTTTCTTCAATCTGACTAGCTCCCTTGTCAGAATATAATTATCCAGTACTAATCCTTCAGGGGGTATAGTAGATGCATCTCCTTTAGAGGATGATGAGGGAATAGGAATATATGGTTTTGACTCAATAGGTGGAGTATCATAATGAGATGAGATAGGTGAAACTGCAGTACCTTCGTTTACATCAATACCTTGAGAAGCAGTTCCTTAAGATGAAGTAGTACCTTGAGGTGAAGTAGTACCTTCTTTTGAATCACTAGCTGCAGCCTCATCTCTAAGTGCTTGAACAATCTCCATCATTGAAGTAGTTAATGGAGTGTTCCTTCCAGTAAACAGATCACTCTTCTTAGCCATGAAGGTGAAAATCTTTGCCGATTGTACCACAACTGGTAACAGACTCGAAGGCTTTGGTACATCTTGAAGTTGTTTATTCAAGAAGACTTGAATAAATCTTGGATACATCAACCAACGTGATCCATGAGAGATGTGAGATAGCATACCATCTAAAAATAGCCTTGAAAAATTGAAGATACGATTTGTAGCCAATCCCACCAGTGCAGATGCTATATTAGAACCAAACTGTTCCCATGAAGTACTCTTAGAACTGAGACAATGAAGTAGGACATGAACCAAGTACTTCCAATGTGGACTAAATAAGGGTTTCTTGAATGTTGTTTCTGTCAATGACCCTTCATACCCAATGTCACGCAAAGTATCCCAAAGAAGCTGTTTATCAAATCGAATAGCTCCGTCTTCATCATCAAATAATAAGTCTTCACGAATTGATGTTTCACTAACTTTCAAAAGCCTTCCAGCAACTTTAGCTTGAATATACGAATCATCATTCTCCATGTGAGTCCTAGCAGTTGCCCAAAACTGTTGAATCCAGGGCTCAATGATATCTGGTTCAACCAAAAGTGCATAACTAATGGGAGACCCCGTGAGAAAATCAATGATGTCATGGAATTCGACATTAGCTTCAGTTTTATCCAAATTCGCCACCATGTTGTGTTTAGAAACGGTGTTTCGGTTCGCCATTGATGGTTATAAAAGTGATTGATTTGATGAATAAGTAATTGAGAGAGAGAGAGAAATATGGTAAAGATTGATAAGAAGAAAGATGAGAGGGAAATCGGAAAGTAGTTATTTAGAGGTAGGATTTGAAAAATCACAGCCCATAATAATAAAGTTACCGTTATTTGATTTTTACCCCTCTTTTTGACCGTTGGAACAGTACGTTGATAAGACAAGCAGTGCTTTCCACGTGTGCAATACTTTCCAGAGCAGTACTTTCAGTACAGAACTTTCATATAACTAAACAGCAGTACTTTTCCATCCTTCTCTCTATAATGACAAAAACTTCAAATAGGCATTGTATTGCCTCCCATTAAGCAAAGCACAGGATTGTCTAACTAACTAATCAGTCCTCCCCTTAAATGTAGCTTAATAATTAATCATTCCAATACTCACCACCAAGTGATTAAATCTTGAAACATCAAATCCTATAGTGAGTAAATCAGCTACATTATCATCTGTGTGAACCTTGACAACATTAATGAGTCTATGCTCATAACAATATCTGATGAAGTGATGCCTAATCTGAATGTGCTTGGTCTTGGAGTGATAAACATGATTCTTCACAATGCAAATCGTACTCTCATTATCAATGTTGATAGGAGTATTCTTGAAGTTGAACCCATAATCCAAGAGTTGATTCTGCATCCCCAAAACTTGTCCATAACAGCTTGCAGCAGCCACATATTCTGCTTCAGTAGATGATGTTGTTGCAATAGTTTGCTTCTTACACTGCCAAGAGACTAATCTTCTACCAAGATATTGGCATCCTCCAGTGGTTGATCTTCTATCATATTTGTCACCTGCATAATCACTATCTGAAAAAGCTTCCAAGTGAAAAGGTGAATCCTTTGGATACCACAACCCCAACTTAGGTTGTTGTTTAAAATAACTAAAGATTCTTTTCACTGCATTCATATGAGAAACCTTAGGTGAGACTTGATATCTTACACATAAACAGACATCAAACATGATATCAAGCCTAGATGCAGTTAAGTACATAAGACAGCCAATCATAGATTTGTACAGCTTGACTTCAACAGGTCAACCATCTTCATCCTTGCCCAATGAGTTGATAGAGTTGATAGGTGTAGTGACTGGCTTCATAGCATCAAAATTGAACTTCTTAAGAATGTCAGAGACATACTTATCTTGACTTATGAAAATTCCCTCCTTTGACTGTTTAACTTGTAGCCCCAAAAAGAAAGTCAATTCACCCATTGAACACATTTGAAATTCATGTTGCATCAGCTACTCAAACTCCTTCACCATAGACTGTTTTGTAGCTCCAAAGATGATATCATCTACATAAACTAGAACTAGCATGATATCCTTCTTGTCTCTCTTGATAAACAAAGTCTTGTCAATGGCTCCCCTCCTGTAACCATGTTGCAATAAGAAAGTAGAGAGTCTTTCATACCAAGCTCTAGGAGCTTGATGAAGACCATAAAGAGCCTTAACAACTTTGTTGACTTTTTTTGGATGTGTAGGATCTTCAAAACCAGGAGGCTGTTTGACATAGAACTCCTCTGTAATAGTGTCATAAAGAAAAGCACTCTTGACATCCATTTGATAAACCTGAAAGCCCGTATATGATGCAAAAGCAAGGAATATTCGTATATCTTTAATTCTTGCTACAGGAGCAAACACTTCATCATAATCTACTCCTTCTTCTTGTATGTATCCTTGTGCAATTAACCTTTCCTTGTTCTTGATGACATTCCCTCTTTCATCTCTTTTGACTCTGAAAACCTATCTTGTACCAATGACTTTCTTGCCATCTGGTAGATCACATAATACCCAAACTTCTTGAAGTTTGAATTGAAGAAGTTCCTCTTGCATGGCTTCAACCCAACTTTCTTTAGTTAATGCTTGAGCTATATTCTTGGGTTCTTCTTGAGAGATAAAGCAAGTAAATAAGCATGTTTGATGATCCTTATGATTCAGCATGTTCTGTTTATAGACAAAGCTGAGTAAAGCATTATGTGGTTTAGAAAAACCTTTAGCTTTGGTCCTTGTAAGCACTCCAGAAGTATAAGGGACAATAATTTGATCAGTAGGATGATTCTTGTGAACTCTTAAGATAGGAGTCTGTGGAACTTCAACATTATCACCCAAATTTGTGAAATCAGCATCTTCATTGGAATCCGAGACAATACCTTCATCTTCAAACTCATCATCAGTATCTTCTAGGCCAGGCATGTGAGGATCATCCAAATCATCCAAAGAGCTGTCAACAGGTGCAGCAGTACTTTGATCCAAAGTATTGTGAGAGAAATCTGCAGTTTTGTTCTTTTTCTTTGCTTCCTCATAAGTTCTTATTTGAGCATCATCATAAGATTGTGCTACTACATCTTGAAAAATCATCCTATTAAGCTCATCTTGAATAGCTTTATCTTCAGCAGACAATGTAGATTTTGGATCATCAGTACCTTTCTCCTTCTCAACAGTTATAGGTTCTTCATCAGGAACAGCATCATGTCTAATGTTGACTCCATGAACAATGTACTGTAAATCATATTCCTTTTGATCTACTTGATTTTCTTCTCTAACAGGTACATAATTCATAGATGGAGTCAAAACCTCAAGATCAAACATCCAATCAGGACCTTTACCCTTCCGATGTTCTTGATCTTCTAAAAATTCAACATGAAGAGAATCTTGAACCTTCTTGGTGACTCTATTGTACACTCAAAATCCTTTGTTGTTGGTGCAGTATCCCAATAAATAGCCTTCTTCTGACTTGCCATCAAATTTTCCCAGATAATCAATTGTATTGAGAATAGTTAGAGGGCATCCAAAAGGCTTCTTAAATCGAATGTTGGGTTTGTTGCCCATAAGCCATTCATAAGGTGTCTTCATTTGAGGTTTAGTGACTGATACTCTATTCAACACATAGCAAGTAGCACTTACAGCTTCAGCCTAAAATTGAATAGGTAGTAATGAATCTGCAAGCATTGTTCTTGCTGCTTCAATAAAAGTTTTGTTCTTTTTCTCTGCAACACCATTCTACTGTGGAGTTCTAGCAATACTAAACTCCCTCTTGATCCCTTTCTTGGCACAAAATTCATCCATTAGCTTGTTCTTGAATTCAGTCCCATTGTCACATCTAATGCTTCTTACTTTGAGTCTCAATTGATTTTCAAGGGCTATTATGAGATCATGAATAGCATCAAACGTTTCATCTTTAAAACCTAAGAAAAATACCCAACTAAATCTACTGCAATCATCTGTCACAACCAGACATTACTTCTTCTTGTTTAGACTTACAACAGAAATAGGTCCAAACAAATCCATGTGCAGCAACTCCAAAGGTTCTCTAATGTTTCTTTCCTCAATCTTCTTGCATGAAACTTTATGTTGTTTCCCTTTCTTGCACGCCAAACATGAGTGATCATTCCTGAAAGTTTTGGAAGGTAAACCTCTAACTAAATTTCGTTTGACTAACTTGTTGATATTCTTGTAATTTACATGGCCTAGTCTTCTGTGCCATTGATGTGCTTCTTCAAGTGTTGCCTTTGCTACTAAACATGTTGCTCTTCCAGAAGAGTGAAGACTCTTCATATCCAGGCTATACACATCATTAGTTCTTGGTACTTTCAGTACTACCAAGTTATCATCAACAAGCTTGAATTCAGGGGAAAGAATGAGACATTCTGTGTCAGTGAATAACACAGGGTGCCTCTTGTCACAGATCTGAGAGACTGACAAAAGATTGAATTTGAGCTCCTTCACATAGCGAACATTCTCAAAATCTATGCTTCATGCCTTGATAGTTCCTTTGCCAGTTATTCTTCCTCCACTAGCATCATTTCCAAATGTAACTCTTCCTCCACAATAGGATCTAAAATCTGAGAGAATCTCTTTGTCTCCTGTCATGGTTCTAGAGCAACCACTATCTACAATTAAATGCTCTTTAAGCTCCTCTTCTGGGTTGCCCTGTACAAAGATAAAAGAGTTAGTTAATTTTAGGAACCCAAGCCATTACTGACTTGTGTTCCCCTTGTGGAGTTACATACTTAAATTCTCTAAGTATGTAATTTTCACTGTCTTTAAGCACATGATCAATTATTTTTGGTTGTTCAAAAACTTGTGTTGGTTTTTCAATAAAAATATCTTTTTCATCCAAGTTTTCTTTATTATTTTCAACAAAAATCTCTATTTCACCCACACTTGCTGAAAGTACTGTTTGGTCCCCATCAGTACTTTCCTTCTTAACCCATTTGGCTTTAACTTCTGGTGTAGAGTCCCTTGATCTAGCTACTTTCTTTGAGTTGTAGCGCCTTCTAGATTGATAGTAATTAGATCTCCTAGGGTTCCTATTCCAAAAAGTGTTTGGTGAAAACTGAGCAGTGTTTTGAGAAGGTACTGGTTTTGGCTTAACAGTACCTTGAAAAGTGTTTAAAAGTACTGGGGGTTTTGAAAAAGGTCTTCTCTGGTGAGGGTACCTATAATCTTGGGAGAAGTTGCTATGGTTAACCCTATGTGAATGATTCCAGGCTGGTTTATTCTCCCTAGGTTTTTGGTTTGCAGATCTGGTCTTTGGGAATTTGTTTAAGTAGTCTGAGTGAAAGTCACAGTCCTTGATCAGATGATCAGAACTATAACAAACAAAACACAATTTTTGACCCATACTCCCAAAATTTCTTCCTTTAGGTCTATGATTAAAAGTATCCTGTCTTTTTGGTGAATGATGAAAAATGTTTTGACCAAAATTATCCCAAAAAGGTTTAGCAGTATTTTGAAAAGGTTTTCTTAAAGGTACTGCTGATCGTGCAACAGTACTTTGAGTTGAAAATACTACTTGACTCTTAACATCATCAACATTAGGTTTTGCAACTGTTTCTTTTGGGCTTTCAGAACTAGATTTACATGTAAGCTTCTTTCTAAACTCTAAGTTGTCTACTCCAAAACGAGAAACATCTGCCCTAAGTGGTTGAAAACTACCAGTGGGATGAGGGACTGCATGATAACCATTGTCTTTCTTAAACTCTGGAGGTGTTTGACTAACTGATTCCTCATCACTAGATGTGTTATCTACATAATTAATTAGTTCATCATCACTAGTTGTTATATCCTCAAAGTCAAATTGTTTCTCATCACTAGGTGAGTTTTCCTCTATGCTACTAAACTCCACACCAAATCCTAGTCCAGTTCTAATGTAAGCTCTTCTCTGTTTTTCAACATAACTAACATGAGAAAGACCAGATTGTCCCCAAGAAGCATACTTTTCTAGCAATTCATCCCTCTCCTTAGTCAGCTTTTCAATCTCAGAAATCTTACATCCTAACTTCCATTCACTTAATTTTAACTGATAATCCTGTTGTTCATACTTTTCTACCCAAGCCATTTCATTATTTTCATGTGTTATAATTTTAGCTTCTATAGACTCTAAAGTGATTTGGTAACCAGCTACCTCTGACCTAGCCCTACTATAGTTATCTCTTTCAGTTACATAATCATTAAGCACTTTTTGATAAAAATTATGACACTTAGAGCATACCTCAGATATAGGGGGTAAACTTGATGAAGTAGCTATCATAGCAAGCAGAACAGGTTCATCTTCATTCTTTATGCTCCAATCATAACTTCCTAGACCATCTCTGGATTCCAAAACAGCATGTCCAGGTTCCTCATCAAAAGTTGTGCTCCAATCAACCTCTTCCATTGATTCTTCTACAGCTACCATACAATAGGTTACTGGTTCATCATCAAACTCAGCACTCCAGTCAACCTCTGACAGATTCTCTTGAGCAACCAAGGCTTTTGTTTCACTAATAGGAATTTCCTTTAATTCAAGCTTAGGTTTCTCAGTCATCCTGTTTGCCTGATATTTAGCAAACTTGCATTCCCTTGCAAAGTGTCCAGTCTTTTGACAGTTAAAGCATTCAATCTTGGACTTGTCAAAAGTGATACCCTGTTTTGGTTTGAAGTCGATGCCTCTTCCTGTTTTCTTCATGAACTTCTTGATCTTTGCAGTGATCATAGGAACTTGCCACCTTATATCAATTTCTTTAAGAGCATCCTCTTCAATTTATGACAAATCCTCTTCATAAGTAACAGGTAGAGTGGCTTGATGAGTAAAGAATGAGCATACGACTTCATCAGAATGGATAGTGTTTGTTGGTGATGATGTGGGGTTGGTTATGGTTGTGATAGAATGAGTAGGATAACTAACAGTACTTTGAGCAACAGTACTTTTAGTGGAAGTACTGCCTCTCTTTTCAGACGACACAAACGCTATACTATAAGACTTTGAACTTGTTTGGCCATTCATCTCATGCTCATATACCTTCAGATGGTTGTAGAGATCATCAAAGTCCATAGTGTCCAAACCAGGTTGTCCTCTGATCATAGTCGCAATCACATGCCATGTCGATGGCAAACTCCTTAAGAACTTCATATTGGCATCTTCAACAGATACCTCTGCCTTGTATAACTTTAGCATGCTGAGGAGATTTTGAAATCTATCATAGGCAGCATCAAGACCTTCTCTTTCACCAACAGTGAAAGTTTCAAACTGTTGCTTCAACAGATTTCTGTGCATCTTCTTGGAAGCATCATTACCTCCAAACCTTGTCTTGAGAGCAGCCCATAGTTGTTTAGCATCCTTAGCATCATGAAACTTGAGTAGGTGACCATCAGGTATAGAAAACAGTAGGATGTTGAGAGCCTTTTTTTGATTTCTTACTGTTGCTGCTGGTAAGACAGCCTTGGGTGGTTTAGTTTGTCCAGGAATCTCTACTGGTTCTGCAACAACTTCATTACCATTGACAATTACATTCCATAGTGCATGGTCTGTAATGGCAATGTACTGCCTCATCTTCATGCTCCATAGATCGTACTCTCCCTTCTTGATGATTGGTATTCTGAGTGAGGTGATCGATGGTGGTCGTGCAGCTTCAGTCGACATCTTTAGGGTTTGTTGTTAACTAGGTTTTGAGGGTTTCTTCTTAGTCAGAGTTTCCACACAAGCTCTGATACCACTTGTTGGATCGATGTACTCTAACCAAACTAACTTATATAGCTTGTTAAGGGTTTAATAACCTCAGATAAATCCTAAGTTACTAACAAAGAAACACTGAATAAACTCTATTAAGTATGCGGAATTTACTTAACAAAGCTAAGAAGAATTAACTTTTAACTTCAACGATTTTATTAATATTTAGAACCTACTTATTATACAGATTCTTTAACAACTCTAAAACTCTAATATCGTACTCTCTAAAAACAACGCATATCTCTAAAGCCAACCTAGGGGGTCCTTTTATAGGCTTAAGGATAACCCTAGTCGGTTTACAATTACAAACCTTGTATGACAAGTAATACTATATTAATCTTAGAACATTCTAGAATTACAAGATAATCCTTAACGATTTTGCATATCAGTCCTTTAAGCATGCAGTACTTTGATGAATCGAGCAGTACTTTGACTTCATTCTTTAGCAGTACTTTGACTTCAGAACTTTAACTCTTCAGCACTTTGATTCTTCATTACTTAAATCTTTTTATATCCCAAGAGGTTTCTATCGTTTGTATTGACCGGTTAGGCAATCAAACGAACTATGGGCGTATAACAACGTAGCCCGCTACTTTCATAAACTTGATATCTTGTGATCAACTGTTTTGCTTACAAACCTATGAACTCACACAACCTTTGTGTTGACACTTTTTAGCATGTTTATCTCAGGTTCGAAAGCTGGCATGGCATGTGACGGCGTACGAAAAACATTTTGAAGGCAATGCATATATTATCATTCGAAAAACATTACAACTTTTAAGTTGTACTTTTTATGATTGTACAAAATTGTGGGACCTCTGTTTGTAAACTCTGATATTTTAATCGAATGATAATTTATTTCAAAACGTCTCATTTAGAGTCGTTTTTTGTAACTTGTTCTGTGAACTATGAAGTAATACCCCAGTGACACAATCTTCCGCTGCGATAATTTTGGGTGTGTTACAGATTGGTATTAGAGCTTCAGTTATATAGAAGTTACATATGAACCTAGGCTAAAACTACATCTTACATTAAACTCGTATCTCTCATTGATGTCCTCAACATTTCGTGCGCCATGCCTAATCCTTAACACAATACTATGTTATTTATATAAAGACTGTTTATATAAACGATTGAATAAACATAACTGCGTATGCCTATTCAAGGCATTATGACACAACTAGATATCCCCGATCATATACATTTTTGTGATCTATGAAACTTTCTCAGACATTGTAGTTGAAACAATGGTCTCATTATTATTAAGACATTGTAAGTATGCAATGGTCTTCCTTATATCTCAAACATCGTGAGATACACAGTTGACTTAGACATATCTCAGACATCGTGAGATACACAATTGGCCTAAATATATCTCAGACATTAAGAGATACACAATAGTGTTATCTATTTCTCAGACATTGTGAGTTCCACAATGGTCTCACTGGTATTTCTCAAACATTGTGAGAAAACTATTTCATAACTATGAACTCATCGACTCTTTTGAACGCTATGTTGATTCTCTTTGATTACTTAACTCCTCGTCTTCAAAGATGAGTGTGAACATTCATTCCATACTATTGGAACACCTACGTCGTCTCATAATATATCACCTTGTAACTCATCAATTAAGTATGAGTGTTGTGTCGGAAATTCTTAAGTAGGATGATTTGGAATATCCTTATTAAAATGGATTGGGACGCCTTTTCGTTTAAATAAAGAGATTGTAAATCGCCGAACCATAAGTTTATGATTTCTTACTTACATAAATTGGGACACTTCTTTATGTAAGTAACGAATTATAAATGAGTGGGCTTATTTGTATCTGATATGACATTAGTATGAACTCGAACTCGAAAACCACTAGTATTCTTTGAAAAGATCTAGAAAACACGATAGTGTTTTACCACTCAGCAAAAATCTTAAGACCTCATTTGAACAACCTAAGTTCATTCTTAAGTTATCACTTTTGATGCTACAAATCCTTACAAACATGAACCGTTTGTTGAGTTAACAAAAATGGTTAAATTCAATTGAAACCTGATCTGATAGAATTAGATGTTTCAAGAACATAGTTGAAACCCAACCTGATAGAATCAGATGTTTCAAGAACATAATTGAAAACCGACCTAATAGAATCAAATGTTTCAAGAACATAGTTGAAACCCGACCTGATGGAATCAGATGTTTCAAGGACATAATTCGGTTGCCACGAACTTGATTATGCACGAGTCGCATAAGTTAAAGTATTCCATATTATTGAGCTAACGAGCTTGTTACACTTTTGAACTAATGGACTTAGTTCAGTCTCAAACTAACAAACTGGGTACGATGTCCCATTATCCATCACAGAAGCTTTCCCATGAGATCCTCCGATTGGTTGGCCATTATTTTGAGAACATAATTTCTCAAAATGTTCTCACTTTCCACATCTCATCACTGTTTGTTATTATTGTTGTTACTGTTGTTATTTTTGCTTTTGTTAGATCCTTGAGCATTCTAAACTCGCACAACTTGACCTATTAGGTTACGAGACATTTGAATTGTTTCATCCATTGTGAGTGATCAAACTAAGTAACGTTCTCATGAATACTGAGTAGAAGTTCTCGGATGAACTTTTCCCATAAATTCTCATTTGGTTGAGATCGTCACTGGGCACACTATTGCCAACGCTTGAAAGCGACGAATATAAGTTATGATATCAACACCACTGACAGCAAGAAAACTTCACCTCCATTTCTTGCACCTCATTCCGACGGCAATACTTCTGGAATTATAATTTCTTTAACTTAGTCCAACCAATCTAGTGAGTATTCTCAATAACTAATATATTGAGCAACAACATTTTACCTTGACAAAGCATTGTCCAGAAGCATGCTTGCGGCATAATTGACTTTGCAATTTTTAGCACAAATGCTGATTCTAAGCTTGCTGATCACGAAATCCTTGTAAGGAATTTAGTACAATGTTTACTTCATGGCCCCGCAATATTAGGCCACACATTATCACCAGAAAGGTTATACAGATGTAAGCGTTAACTTTCAAAATATCATACTAGGATTAAGGTTTTGTTGAAAGCCTCGTTGCGGTAAGGTATGATTCATTTGGGAAAATTAGAAAAGCCAAACTTAAGATATATTGGACTTTATACGATAGTAGGAATAATTAGCCTGATAGCTTACAGACTTGAGCTACCACTCAGACTTAGCAGTGTACACGCCGCCCTTCGTGTGTGCATTATGAAGAAGTGTCATACCGATGAGACACTCCATATTTCTCTGGAAGGGATCCAAATTGACTTATGTTTGATCTTATTGGAAAATCTACTAAGATCATGGACCATTAGGTCAAATGACTTAAGAAAAGTCGCATTCATATTCTCAAGGTTCAATGGAACTCTAGAAGAGGTCCTGAATTCACGTAGGAACGTGAAGATGAACTCAAATATACTGTTAGCAGATAACACTCACTGAACTTCGTGACAAAGTTCCATTACAAAAGTACCCCCACCTCTTCACGGGGAACATCATTAACTCATAACATGAACTAAATCATGAGGACATGATTTACGTAACTGGTGGAGGCTGTAGCAACTCGTAAATTTTCATAAGGTAAAATGACTATTTTACCCTTTGACTTCTTAAAAGTTGACTTTGACTTTTTACTATATGATTTTTACCGTAACGTAAAAGCAAATACTGTAACTGGTAGTAACCATAAATTTCCCCAAGTTAAATAATTCAATCTGTTTCGAATTATTACACTCTGAACATTTTTGTTCACATTTGGCTATAAATAATTATTTAAAGTTGTGACTTTAATAATTACGAAAGTTTAATCGTGTAAACTTTCCTCACGGTCAACACAAGACTACGATAAGCCTATGTGTTAAAAAATACTCTACTTTCACCAATAGTCATATTTTATATGAACTATTAGCACTTTGTTAGTTTTACGTAAATATTTTACTCTTTACGTAATACGCGTGCTCAAACCTATGTTATTAGGTTTTAACAACATAGTCGCACCCAAATTGACTTATCACACCTTTAATATACTTAGTTGGAGTATATTGATAAGTTTGAACATTTTCATAAGTATTATATTTTTATGTTGCCTGGTTTTAAGTTTTGTGACTTAAGGGCTTAACATTAGTAATTAATGGGACCAAACTACACCCCGTACACTAGATAAATAGCAAGATAACTTATAGTTATCTTACTACCACAATATGTGGCGTCCAAATGAACAAACCAAGCCACATGGCTATGTCTTACTACCCTTGAACATGCATATTAGCACATGTACTTATTTGTCTTTCACTAATAGCTAAACCTTATCTCCTCATTTTGACATAAGAAATACACCCAATTCTCCTTGCCTCCCTCTTGCTGCCGTGAATACCAAGACCCAAACCACCATCATCATCAAGTTTTCTGGGCCAATTCTAGTGTTAAAGATTGAAGGTTATAACTCCTAACTAGTTCTTGGTTCATTATCTTCAAACAAGTCTTTGATTTCATGGTTGAAATGGAAGATATTCTAGGAGATAATCAAGGGTTCAAGGGCTGAGATTAAAAGAATTCTTGGGAGGTTAATAAAGGTTTGAATCAAGTGGTGAAAAGATTCAAGACAAGGGTGAAGATTAGAAATGGTTTAGGATTGATTATCCTTGTTGTTTCCAACCAAATCATTGTAAGATTTGTGTTACTTTTCATTTATATTCGATATGGTTGTAATAATATTTACTGGATGTAATTTGATATAAGTAGTATATGTAATATGGCATGATTGATGTTGTACATGAAGTTTGTAACATGGAAAGAAGCTAGAACAAGCCTTAGGTAGGTTTTATGAACCTGAAATTTACAACAGTCACAAAGATTGATTACACTGATCATCTCAGTAAACATTGAAGTTAATTCAATAAGATAGGCTTGTAGAGCTATGTCTTATGGTCGTTTCGCCGGGTGGCGCACCTCATAACTCCTCCCGATGAGTAAATGAGAGCCAAAATGGCAAATCATGTCAAAATCTGCATACCAGATTTCATTTGGGAAAAGCCCATGGTTCTGGTCATTTTTGAAAGTTGACTCAGTTTTATGAAATGTAGCCAAGACCTAAACTTGAAGTTTTGCGAAAGCCGCGTGTCAAAATAAGTTGTAGAACTCAACTTATGGTCGTCTTGGCAGGACTGAATGTGCAGTCAAACTTTCTGCAATGAAATATAAGTATATACTTGTAATTTGACTATTAATATAAGTAAACTTGGGAATTTGGACTTGATTAAGCTTGTGAAGCTTTTAGAGGAAGTAAAAACTAAAACTTGAGCTTTTGAATCACTTAAAAAGGACTTGTGGTTAAAAAGTTATACCTAGTTAAGTGTTACTAAAAGGAAATATAGTGCTGAAACAAAAAGTTGCTGATACAATTTTAAAACGAGGTTTTGACCCTTTTCTGGTCTGAATCAGCAAAATTGTAAAACACAAAAGTTGCTCAGAATGACGTTTTCTTCAAAAACACGGGGGCACATCAGCAGAAAGTGAACAGAAAATGATAAAAACTACAAAAACTATACTGACCTGTTGTATACCGGAAAACAACCATGGCTAAGAAACTTTAAGTGATATCTTGATTCCTTGAGGCCAAAATAAATCCAAGGTTTAGCCAAGGTGTTGTTTCAAGATATTTTAACTTAGATAAATCCTCAAGAATGTCCTTGATTATTGTTTTGACTTAGCCGCACGGCTAATATAAGTTTAATGACCATATAGCATGTTAAACTACTTCACGACACACAACTTATATCGTCATATCGTCACACAAGTCAATCAATAGTCTTTGACGAAACACGACACATGTTTTATATAACATTTGTCTCGTCAAATACTTTACTTATAAATGACAAGTACAATAATAGTAAGGAATATCATTATCATAAGAGGCCTATTCGGGGTGTCGTATCGACGAGTTGTGGATTTACGATTTAAAGTGTCCTGGTTCCTCATACGTTCACTACACGACCTCTTAATTTTGATAGCCCGAACGATGGTACGAGGTTATTTATAAAAGGGCTATAAGCCAAACAAACACTTAAGGGATACTTTAACTAAAGGATTCATGTACAACATTATATTGAAAGCCAACAAACTACATATACTTGTACACTTATATCGTACACTATACTAAAATGCGAATACTATGCTTTCGTAGGTGATTATTAAAGATCATGATCCTCCCATACTCTAATTGTTGACATACAATATATCGTTACACTCCGCTGCTGATCACTACAGTGAGTTTCATAGCCCCAACGTTTGTTTAACTGTTATATAAACTCTTTGGGGGAGATACATGCTACTGCTTTTACTACATGCTAAAATGCTTTATTATGGACAATTACTTGCAAACTGAATGCCTTGACTGTATTATTGCATGCCTAAGTTGTTTATGCCAAAAGTCCCCAACATCATGGACCACTAATCACTGGGAGTGAGGGCAAATATTGTGGATAGGCCTATCGGAATAGACGAACCCGTCTCTGTTATCGGAAATAACAAGGCGCACTATATTTGAGGTTATCTAGGTAAAGGGCAAAATACCTACCCGGGGCAAGTTATTTACTGTATATATCGTCCGGTGATATATATACAACAGTCAGTCGTGAGTGCCATGAGCTTAGAGCAATTATAACTATCAAGAAGATAATTGTACACATTGCAATTATACTACAAACTATATTGTCCACTACTGTTTTCAAACCTATGCGGTTTCTATCGTTTGTATTGACCAGTTAGGCAATCAAACGCACTATAGGCGTATAACAACGTAGCCCACTACTTTCATAAACTTGATATCTTGTGATCAACTGTTTTGCTTACAAACCTATGAACTCACTCAACCTTTGTGTTGACACTTTTTAGCATGTTTATCTCAGGTTCGAAAGTTGGCATGGCATGTGACGGCGCACGAAAAACATTTTGAAGGCAATGCATATATTATCATTCGAAAAACATTACAACTTTTAAGTTGTACTTTTTATGATTGTAGAAACTTGTGGGACCTCTGTTTGTAAACTATGATATTTTAATCGAATGATAATTTATTTCAAAACGTCTCATTTAGAGTCGTTTTCTGTAACTTGTTATGTGAACTATGAAGTAATACCCCAGTGACACAATCTTCCGCTGCGATAATTTTGGGGGTGTTACAAATGGGTATGGGTCAATACCATGGGTTATGGATATTATCCATATATGACATAAGCATGATGTCATGCAATGGGTTATGGGTCAAGCTCCATGGATATGGGTCATGGACTTTGAGTTGTACCCAACTACATTCAATGTATTTGGTCAATGGATTATGACACTTAAGTTTCTACCCATTTATATTATCCAATATACTACATACTAGTTATGTGTATATTTTACCCAAATATGTAAACACTGGTTGTTGTACATATGTAATACTAAATCATAAAGTCATTTATACTTGTTTTAGTATTTTATGTGAGAACGTAAGTGTGTTAGAAACTATTAGCTCAAACCATTTACGTATTTTATTTGTTTCGTTAAAATGCTTTTACATTTGTTATCAACAAAACATTAGAAGATCGTAAAATATAAATATACGTTTTTACGGCTTATTTGTATTAACAATCTCCCCCTTTTTTTTGAGGACAAAATATAAAATTATTTTTAGGAAAAGCTAAAATTCGTAGAAGTTTGAATTTGTAGTTTTTACTTTCTTCTCCCCCTTCTTGTCGAAACAATAAGAGCTTAGAAGGATAACTAACACAATGTTCTAAGAAAAACATGTGACAAATAAAAAAGAAAGAAAAAGTAGAGAGCAAGTAACGGGAAAGGATCTCGTCTTAACACCCCTTTGACGAGTCCATCCCTATGTGAGGGCGTCAAGAAAAAATAATACTAAGCTAGTTCATTTGCAACTAAGTTTGCAAAAGATTTCGTCTATGTGACGAATATGCTCCCCCTTGATGATTGCAACTTTGCAAAGGGACGTCATGAAGTGTAATTCTAATATTGCAAGTGATTTTGCAATGTATTGCTTTGACATAAAACTCCCCCTAGCTTTAAAGTGTCAAATTCTTCATGTGTAAATTGAATAACTACAAAACAAAGGTTAGAAAACAAGGATAATGCATAATTTCCTTCAAATATGACTCAAGTTAGTAGAGAAATAGTTTTCTGTCTCACAGATCCCACGGTTCCCTCCTTGTAGGGATCCATCTAGGCGGATTTCAGGGATCCATCTGGCTGATGAATGAATTCAGCAATGGTGATATAACAAATAGTGTTAACATCAAAGTGAGATATGTATTATACAATATAATCATATACTCAGAAATATATAGCAAGTAGCATGTAATTTCATTTAATAAAACTAGAGGTATGATATACATGAGTCTAAACTAAGAAAATGAACGATACATGACTTGGAATTACTAGATTTATCTAAGTAACGCTTGATACTAGGTGTTGGGAATTCTACTAAGTATGAATTATGCTAAAGTTACTACTGACGGATTCTGCCCACAAGTAAAGCACTTGACCTTGCTTCTGTTAAATCTTGCTGGATCTCTTCCCTGGAACCCAAACTTTCTCCCAGATTTACTCTCAAACTTCTTGATGTTCATTGAGAGCATAGCCAGTTGCCACTTCAAATTCATCTCCTCCATGTCAAATGGATCCACCTGTTCAAAGTCCTCAAAGGCTAGTTGCTGCTGAGTGTCATAATCAGCAACAAAAGAGTGAATCACATCTTCCAAACTAGTTTTATGTTGAGAACTTGATGGAGTGGTAGTGTAAGAAGATGATGATGAGTAAGTTGGACTTGGAGCATGGGTCATCTTATTGGAGGAGGCCCCAAAAAAAGATGTGTGACTAGGAGTGGATGAACGAAAAGGACTTCTCACATCAGGCTCAAGAGATTTAAGTCTGTTGTATAGTTCATCAAAAGTGAGCATATCCAGCCCACCTTTAGCTTTGAGGGGAATGCTTACTTGCAACCAAGATGAGGGTAGAGATCGCAAGAACTTTGAATTGAAATCATCATTATCTGGCTTTGCCTTCAGCTGATTCAACTGACTCAGTATCTTACGAAACCTGTCATATCCCTTGTGGATACCTTCTTCTTCAGAGATTTGGAATTCTTGAAACTGTTGTTTCAACATTGACTTCCTCATTCTCTTGGACTCCTCATTCCCACCAAACCTAGCATTGATTGCCATCCACATATCCTTAGCATCTAGCATGTAGTGAAAATCACCCAAGTGATCTTCAGGTATAGCCTGAAGGAGAATAGTTCTCACTTTGTGCTCTCTTTGAACGGCCAGTATCTCTTCAGCAGATTTTGGAGGAACAATAGTAACATTACCATCAGGATCTGTGATAGTCCTCTTCAAACTGTTCCCCTTCTTTACAATTTCCCAGAGATTCCAATCAATGTTGGAGATCCAGTTATGCATCTTCATTGACCACAAATCGTACTCCTTCTTCTTGAGGTAAGGAAACTTTGCATTGCTGTTAGAGAGGCTGAGTTGTTGCAGAGAGGTGTTTTTTTGGTTGTTGGTGACTTCCATACCATCATCTGATCCAGGCATGGTGAAGGTTGTTTTGGTTGTATGGGTGTAAAGGAAGGACTGTTCTTAGTATCGTAGAGACTCTCCCGAGGCTCTGATACCACTTGTTGAACCTCAGACCTTGATAGATCTTTAAAACACTCGTAGATCGATAGTAATGCTTATGTAATCACAAACACACTATTAGACAGTCTCTATAACTTGTATTCAAGCGGAATTTAAACACAAAAACAAACAAAAATAACTAAGAACACTTTGATCCTCTATGGATCTTTTAATAATACTAAAACTTTGTTTTTGAACTCGTACATAACTCATACTATTGTGTTCCTTTTATACACAAGGAACCCTAACCCGTTTCCCAAGAAACGTATAAACATAAAACTAAATAAGATATACATTATAACTTCCTAATAAAGCTCATGCATATCCTCACTAACTATAGAATACACGGAATATCTATATCCGCAGAAACCATCTACACGGTTTCATTACTTCACCAGAATTAAGCCTTCAGCAGAATCCTTGCACTTTGGCAGAATCCGTCATTAGTAACTTCAGCATAATTCATACTTAATAGAATTCCCAACACTAGGACACTACTAAAAATCCTCTAGCTCAAGTTTGTTTAGGTTTAATCTCGTAGAAACGTTCGAGGAGGTGATAGAACATGAAACGTTGATCTTCTCGTACTTCATGTATCAAACTTTCAACATGTTGACAATCATAACAATCTTTGTCATGGCTAGGTAGTGGTGGTGGAAGAAATGAAATTGCTTGATGCGAAGGATCAAGTGAAGCGGGTTGGGAAGCCTCAAACGACGGAGGGATTGATGGAGGCACATTTAAAGATGGCTCGACCAAGAATGATGGTGGTGGTAGAGAAGTGTCAACTTCCATATGGTCGGGTGGTTGACTTTGATAATTTCTCATAATCCAAATGGGATCATATGATAGCGACGGCGAAACGGAAGCCAGAGCTAGTGTTGACTCAACACCTTGATTTTGTACCATTATTCCTCCTAATGAGGAGAATGTTGCCAGTGGAGGAGGATGAGACGGCCTAGGTGGCAAATCCTCTAAATTGTAGAGGTGTGGTGATGATAGTGGAGTTGTGAATGAGATAGCTCTAGGAACTAATGGTGATGGTTTAGTGGATATGGGATTGTTTGGCCTCTTAGGTATGGTGGTGTTTGGCATAGGTAGTTTTGTGGGTGCTATCCTTTTAGGAATTGGTTTGATTGGTGGAGGAGAAATCCTTGCATTAGTGGACTTGACCGGAGATGATTCGGTTGAAGAGATTTCATGTACAACACGAGAAATTTTCTTGGGTGGTTCTTTGGTGGATGAGATACAACTTGGAGCTTTCCTCATGATGAGATGATTTCAAGAGGTTTGAAAAGATTTCTAAGTGATGAAAAATGAGGATGAAGATGATGACTTTAGGAGTCCTAACAATGTGGTTTATAAAGCAAAGGATTTGGCTAGTGCATTAAAGACTTAAGCCACGAAAATTTATTGGAATGTGATGATTAACATGCACAAGAGTCAACTTCAGAGTTGTACTAATCTAGGAACTCATTTAAGATGAGATGGAATGTTCAAGTTAGCAAGATGATCTTGAAATGATTGTTTCGGCTAGAGTTGACATAAATCTGTCATAGGGATCCCACGGTTCCCTCTATTGAGGGATCCGCCTAGGCTAATCCTAGGGATCCGTCTATCAGCAGCTAAGAAAAGATAGCGATGATGTTTGTAAGGTCTAATGCCTATTTCCTCTTGAGTGTTTCAGTTTATCTAAGAGTCTTAAATGAAGAGGTGCTCAAATACTTAAGGGTAATGAGTGATGTAGCTAATGATTGCCTTTTATGGAAGAAATTGGAACTTTTATGAGTACCAATGAATGAACAAAGATGACACTAAAAATTATGAGTGTGTCAAATGGAGCTAAATGATCCTAGAGATCAGATAGTGACTTAGGATAATGTTTTGGAGAGTATCCTAAAGGCTTTAAGATGGAAAAACTAGAATTTGATCAATTTTGACCAATTTTGAGGTAATGATGATTATGATCAATTTCGCCATAATCGAAAGATTTCCAAAGCTAGATATGAGGGATTATGTGAGAAATGATGAGTGAGCTTGAGAGCGGAAGAGTAATGGGTTTAAGTGAAATGATAGATCTACAAGCGTCTTGAGTGTGATCTAGGTGAGTTATATAGGAAAGATCTACTTAACTTGATAAGGACTTAATTTGCCTTAAGGCATTATGTCTAGCTTAGTGTGAAGTGTTCTAAGGACATGTTTGAAATACAATGATTGCAATTGCAATTTCTTTTTGCCGGATCCTACGGTTCCCTAAGAGTAGGGATTCATCTAGCACAACCTTTGGGATCCGTCTATCTGGTAAGCAGAACCTTTACTAAAGGTATGCATTGATTTTGACAATGCATTATATTTTAAGGTTAGTTTAAAGAGGTTCTAAAACTAAGATATCAAATGTATAATGTTTTATTACATGAAAGAACTTGAATTACATTGATAAAGCATGAATACTAAGGATTGATCCTATTTGAAGGATTACTAAGTTCCTTGAGCATTTTCGCTATAGGGATCATCAAATGGCTGATGAGTGTTTGCTGATTCAGGAATGACGAAAGTCTTCATGAGAGATGTGTTTAGAGGTTCCATCATCTTGTTCACAAGTACGTACAACGGACTTTGAAATTGAGGGTGGAAGTACATGACGTTATGATAAAGACGCGTTAAGAACATTCCATAGGGGATGAGTTTGTTCTTGGAGCCTTGAAGATTTACAATTCGCCTTACGAAGAAGTAGGCGAGATTGTATGGTTGTTGTGTTAGCAAACAATACATTATGTGAGCACAACAAGCGGGAAGGATTTCTCGACTACCCCTAAGACTCCAAACATTTTCACGTAGGATGAGTGCAAGAGGTTTGTACTCTTCTCGGATGTCCCGTGTAAAGATAATGTTTGGATCGGAGTAATATGTTCGACGTTTGCATATTATGCGATTCAAATCTTCCGGGGAGGGTATGTGAGAACAATACGGACTATTTTCTTCACGAAAGTTGAAGAGAGAATCAAGAGATCAATCTTCGGTGAAGTCATATTGTCCATGATTTGGAATTCGAAGAATTTGAGCAAATTACCCAAGGGTTAAAACAAACTTTTGGTTTTTGATCCAAAACCAAAGAGATAGAGAACGATCCTCGTTACGAACGAGTTCGAATGGACGGAAGAATTCCAATACAAACCTTGGACATATTTTCTCATTAATTTCGAGAAGACATTCCAATCCTATGGTTCGGAAGGAGGTATTGATACCTTCTTCGTATTGTAGAGGAGTGTCGACAATACGTCTTTCGTGGAAGTGACGGGTTTCGAGATTATTGAACCCACGGACATGATTTCCAGGTGTGTTGGGCTCAAGGGAGATGTTAGGTGTGTAGACGCTAGTGAATGAAAAATCAAACTCATGTTCATACGACATAGCGAAACCTATAGGAAAGACAAGTTAATAGGATGTGACGTATTATGGGTAAAACAATGATTACCTAACGTTTTTTCAAGATGTTTATTAAGAATCACATTTAACTAACTTAATGTTTGACATTCAAGTAGAACATTTCTTTTAGGAAGAAAGTGGTTTTTATTCTGCATAGAAAATCTGTTATCCAGAAGGACGGTTCCCACGGTTCCCTTCTATAAGAGATCTGGCTAGTATACTCGTTGGGATCCGTGGATCTGCAGTAGCAGAAGCAGATTTTTGATAAAAACATAAGTTTAATGGTTTTATATCAAGATATGTGTTTTATCCTACATTTTTTTTAGCATGCATTCATGGTTTCTAATGTATCACGAACGAGTACGAAAGATATAAATCGAAAGAAATGAAAAACACATTATGATAATAATAACCTAGATAAACTAGACTATTAATAATATTTCATTTCAATGCTAAGAATGATACAAATGATTGGGTATATAACCCCAATGTAGATTAACAACACAAAGTATATGTCTCCGTATGTGAACTTCATCATAGGAAACACAAGAGCGATGAGTGTTAAGGCGATGAGCACGAGGGCGATGTAAACCATGTTGATGATGAACCTTCTTGGTTTTGTTTTGAGATGAGATGAGATGAGAGGAAGATGAAGTTTTGAGTAAGAGCTAATTTTTTGAAAATGGAAGATTTGAAAAAATGAGGATTTGATGTAGTGGACGAACGGATGGTTTATTTATGGGGAAGGAGGAATTTTTGAGATTTATGTTTTGTTTTATTATTAGAAAGATATGATTTTTGGATAAAGTGAAATAAAACACAAGTTTTATATATCACGACTTTAGACGAAAAAGTAACACGTATGTGAAAAAGGCTTCCTAATGAAGCTACATGTAATACATGTATATGCATAAAAGATAACCATATAAATACCTATGTAGGCATACTTAATTATCAAGCTAATGTCAATTAGAGATAAGTAGAAAGTCATACCTCTAATGCACTTAGGAATGTCATTAAAATTACACAACAAATGTCAGTAGAGAATTCCGGCTCTTTTGTGCTTAAGATACCTTCTTAGGGAAGGTATTCTTGTTACCAAGCGATTCCTATGGCTTGGTAGGTATGAGCTTTGACTAAGCAATATGACAAAAAGGATTAGTGCAATTAAATGAATAATAAATAATAAGAAAAAGGCAAAAATGCATATATATATCCCTCCCAAAGTGAATAACTGCATATATATCCTTTGTACAAGTTTTTTATGCACATTTTACAATGGTTTTTATGCATGCTTTGGATATATATGAAATTTTGCATTTTCAGGAGGATATATATGCAAAAGCCCTGAAGAAAAATGTTGTCATCTAATCAACATCCAAACAAAGAGTTTTAAAAGACATGGTGTTTGTTTTTATGAAAAACCATCTTTGTAGTTTTCAATTAACCATGGATCGTATCAAGTTTTTAAAGTAAAATATACTTCAAGAAACTTGGTAACGAAGCTCTGATGCCAATTGTGGAAAACTAGAAGGGGGTTGAATAGTTTTGCCAATTAAAATTCGTTTTAATCTATTTAGATCGACTTATGTCAATCTATTTGGATGTGTGTTGGATGTTGATAAACAAACATATTGAAATATAACTATGTAATGAAAAGATAAAGAGTAAGAAGCACAAAACCACAACGCGAGTATTTATAGTGGTTTGGCTACAAGGACACCTTCCTTGCCCTACTCCACTCCCCGAGTCACCTACTCGAGAGTTCGTAATCACTACACAACACCGACTCCTTACGGTGGAGAAACCTTCACAACGTTGCCTACTCTTTTTCCGGTACTAGGCTAACCACCGGGTTCTTTCACACCAAGGTGAACCACACCTACCATAACGTCGCCTACCCTTTATCCAGTACTAGGCTAAGTACCGAGTTCCATTACAATGGAGGAACTACTACCCAACACTACACGAATTAACTAACCCTAAAGAAGATCTACTCCTTATAATGTCAACAAGGATAACAATATCCTTTGACCCAATACTAATATATCTTGTACATCGAAACACACCATATCGAATGTACATCTTAGGCACCTTTCACTAATGCCTTTTGACTAGATCTTCAAGACACCCTTCACTAATGTCTTGTGACTTGACTTCTAGGCACCCTTCATTAATGCCTACTTTATAGACGATCGACACCTTTCACTAATGTCTTCGTCTTGACACTTGAGACATCTTTCACTAATGTCTTCAAGACTACACTTCTTAGAAGAAAGAAAAGAACCATCAACAAGAGGACTTCAGTAGTCTTGATGATGAGGAAGCATGGCAACTCATGGACTTGAGCTTGCTTGACTTCAAAGGTGGTGATCTCGCCTTTAAGAGGAACCTAGAGGATCACACAAAAACAAAACTACAAACACAGATCACTTGGATATGAGGTTAGAGAGTTTTTAACTCAAGGAGAAAGTATGTGAAAATGGGGTGAGAAACAATGAAGAAATGGCTCACTATTTATAGAGAGAAAATGCCTACTGTTCCCCGGATCCCTCCCATAAGGGATCCGTCTAGCTTAAAGCTAGGGATCCGTGGGACGCTCCTCTTTGCCCATGGGTATTTTTGTTAAGGGTCGTGGGTCATGAGTTATGGGTTGATCCATGGGTCTCTTATTAGATACAATGTATCTCATGAGTGCAATTCACCTAGTCAAATGGGTATGGGTCAATACCATGGGTTATGGATATTATCCATATATGACATAAGCATGATGTCATGCAATGGGTTATGGGTCAAGCTCCATGGATATGGGTCATGGACTTGAGTTGTACCCAACTACATTCAATGTATTTGGTCAATGGGTTATGACACTTAAGTTTCTACCCATTTATATTATCCAATATACTACATACTAGTTATGTGTATATTTTACCCAAATATGTAAACACTAGTTGTTGTACATATGTAATACTAAATCATAAAATCACTTATACTTGTTTTAGTGTTTTATGTGAGAACGTAAGTGTGTTAGAAACTATTAGCTCAAACCATCTACGTATTTTATTTGTTTCATTAAAATGATTTTACATTTGTTATCAACAAAAGATTAGAATATCGTAAAATATAAATAAACGTTTTTACGGCTTATTTGTATTAACAGTGACCATACGGATAGAATACATCGTCCCTGATTTTTCACAAGTCCCCAAACTAAGCGTAAAATCAAAATCATTGTTAAATATGACTTTAGATGCTAACACTACCCATGGAAGTTACTTGTGTAATTACCTTTTGCTCCCATTTTCCTATTTTCCTCTATTTATTTTATTTTTGTGAGAAATGAATTTCTTCAAAATTCTCGTTTCGATAATTTTTATTCCGATAAAGATATGAAGCTAAGTCGCTTATTAGTTATCCATCTTCCCTTGAAAACCGTTGCACACAAGAATGAGGTCCACATCAAGGTCCTAATTTTGCACGATTTAGGAAGATATCCTTTTTATGGCGACCGAAAAAACTCATCTACGTGTCCAGAGACAGAAGCTTTATTTAGATATCTCCCAGATTCAAAGTTTGGCTTAACACTATTTCAGCACATTTTCATTTTTTGCAATTTAGGCCCATGGTCTTTTCAACCACAAACTCAACGGGATTACCGTTTTATCAAAAGTCTTATTATGACTTTGGATTTTCCTCGACCTTTTTGAAGTCCATGACAACGGGGGTACCGTCGGACATAGAAAACTTTTATGGGTTTGGATTTTTCACTTTAATACATTTGGGCTTTATTTCATGTTAATTTTAGTGCCAAACTCCGAATCCTACGGCTTTTATACCGTAACACTGACAGTACCTCGATGTGTACCCAACTCTCATGGGCAAGGATTCTCAAAAGAAAATAAAGAACTAACTATCGTCAAAAACTCAACATCTCTAATTATTTTTTGATAGATATTGGGTGAAACAATCTTGTGGGAGCAAAAAGCCATAAGTACCTTCGATGAGCTCTAAAGAGAACCAACTACTCCACGCTTAGCATCTAAACTCATAAGTAACTCTATCATTCCTCGATCTCCGCAAATTTAAAATCCTAAATAATGAGATCCACGGATGCTTAGCCGATAATTAAATTATCTATGGTTAAGGGAACAAGCTAGGACTCAACACACCCGGTCAAGTCAGAATTCTATTCCTACTCTCACCAGCGGAAAGTCAACAAGGTGTCAAAACATATATTAAGTTAGCAAATGCTTCGTCAAATAATCTCAAGTCTCGCATTTTTAAAGTCACTTATTAGAAACTAGCAAATTCTTGTTTAAGCTTCGCATATTTAAATCACTTAGGGAAGTATGCAAATTCTTGGCCTTTTGAGCTAGAATCGTATTTTATAGCCTCTTGTCTAAGCAATTAGCAAAGGATTTTTCAAGAAATCGCATATTTAAAGTAACTTCTAAGAGACTAGCGAAGACTTTTCAATCATAAAACTAGCAAAAGCTTACAAAAAATTTTAAATTTTCACTTTTTTGCACAATTTTTTCATTTTCTAAGGAAAAACGGGGTTGCGAGAGAAACACGGCAGAGAATAAGCAAGTGCGGTTAAATCAAATCGAAGATTACCCACCCGAGACTAAAACGAAACATTGTCCTCAATGTTTAAAGGCAAGGGTAATAACGAAAATATAAAAGCCATTTATTAAGTATGCTAAAAGATAAACGTTAGTCGATAAGATTTCGGATATCAGATTTCCATAACCAACGATCATGAAACTCGAGTGGAGAAAAGACAAACTTCGAGCACGAGAGTCTTCATATCGGGAAAATCCTAGACAAAACATCACAAACAACCAAACACGAGAAATCGAAGAGGCTAACCCCTTCACGTCACTTATTAGAAAATAGAAGGAATATAGAAATAAGCATGGGGTGCCTCCCACAAAGCGCTACAGTTTTTGATTACCGAGTCGCTAGCCTGACTCATCCCCGAATTCATTTGTCCTTGGGGAAGCAAGCGGGAAGGATACCCGGATCAAAGATGGTATCCTCACTCCGAAGGGAAAGAGATTGGGTGGGTTGGGTGGGGAAGAAAATGTCGGGCTCAAGCACATAAGAAATAATTCCTCCCGAACTCACATAAGGTATATCAATAAAGAATGATCCATCATGCGGTGGTTTAGCGGGTGGACGACGGAATGACGGATCACAATAAGAATACTCCATAGAAGAAGGGAGTCCATGGTACAGAGAAATGCATTTTGAAGGCACAACAATGAAGGCATCCAATATAGGATCCTTTTTCCGGATAACGTTGGTATTATGAAGTTCCTCTACGATGAGTATCCCAGGGTTAAAAATCTTTTCCTCGGAGAGGAAGGAAATCAAGGTATCATCTACGGGAAAATCCTCACGAGAAAAGGAATCACTCTCGGATAAAAAATAGTGTGGGACCTCTAAATCAACAAGCTCATTAGTAGAAACTTTCACTTTCTTTTCTTTCTTTGCATAAAATGGATCATCGTATTCTGTTTCTTCCAAAATATCATTTTCTGAAGGAATCGAGTCTGTAAGAGAAAGTTCATCGGCGAACTCCTCGAAGTAAATTGATGGATCTTGATTTAACAAATATTCAATTTCTCGTAAGTCGGCTCTAAAATCAAAGACGTCATCCTCACTTCCCGGTGGAAGAGGATCAATGCGAGCGAGTTCATCGGCGAACTCCTCAAGAAGTAAATCGATAGAAGAATCCTTGAGCTCGGGCTCCGGAGGATTAGTAGATGGCTCAACTTCTTTACTTTCTTTTTCTTTCGGAGGGAGTAAAGAGTCCATTTTAAGCATTTCTTCAATTAAATGAATATCTTCCTCGATGTCAATGTCGGTATTATCAATTTCCAGTGAAACTGAATCACTTTTCAAATAAGCCTCAATTTATTCCATGATAGAATCACTCCCCTCAAACGGAATAAGGGAAGGGGAAGAATCAGAAATGATTTGTTAAGAAGAAAGTTCCATATTTTCAGAAGAAGGAGTGGGATTACCACTCAAAGAAAGCTCGACGTTCTTAGGAACAAGATCAATTCGATAAACAGAAAGTGGAGGTGGGGCAAGTGGTGTACTCTGAGAACTAGCATTTTCCACCACAACCGTTATATTCTCCTTTTCTAGTTTCTTCTTTTGCTCAGTACGTATTGTCGACAAACTCTTAACCGTAAAACGTGAAAGACTCGGTTCAATTCTCGATGGTATAGGATCAACTTTTTGGATAACCGGAGTTGGACGTTTTTGGTGTTTCCATTACTAGTAGGAATTTCCGCCTTTGTCACCTCGGTGTCACTAATTTTGGCCACATCGTATTTGTTGGTTAGAGATTTAGAAGTATTGTTAACATTGAACGTAACGGCTTCGTTACCAACTCTTAAAGTGATTTCTCCTTCATACACATCAATCAATGCATGGCCCGTCCTTAAGAAGCATCTTCCGAGAATGAGGGGTACTCGAGGATCGGCATCGAAATCAAATACAACAAAATCAGCGGGGAAATCGAACTTCCCCACTTTAACAAAAACATCCTCGACTATACCAATTGGTTTTGTAGTAGTACGGTCGGCTAGCTCGAGGGTCATAGACGTTGGGGTAAGTGGGGGTAATGAAAGCTTTTCGTAGATTGACTTCGGTATCAAATTGATACTCGCGCCAAGATCGGCCAAGGCGGAGCACTTAATAATTCCTTGAAAACCGCACGGAATGAGAAACTTGCCGGGGTCACCTAACTTTTCGGGAAGTTTCTTGAGAATAACCGCCGAACAATTCTCATTCAAAGATGTCGTAGCAAGCTCAAATAACTTTTCCTTATTCGAAAGGAATCCCTTAATCGTAGAAGCAAGTTTAGGCATCAAGAGAAGGGAATCTGCAAAAATGATCTCCACATTCAAGTCTTTGAAGATTTGTAAAAACGTTTCCATTTGATGATTCGACTTTTCTCGAAGAGTTTGATCTTTAAGACAAGACGGATATGGGAGTGTCATTTTCCGATTAGTCTTTTCAGCACTAATGGGATTATGCTTAGGCTCAGAATCTTAGACAACCGTGGGTTGGATATTCTCGGTCTACCACACGAGAGGGAGAAGAAGAAATAGTGGTAGGAGCCGTAGGTCCATCGTAAGCAACACCACTTCGGGTAGTGATTGCTTTCATGTCACCGCTCGGGTTAGGAATCGTATTACTCGGAAGAGAGAGGGTTGAGAATAAGAAGTAGAAGGTTGATTGGCTTGAAGGAAACTAGCCAACATATTCCTCATTTCAGACATCTGCTTGTTACTTGTAGCTTTAATTTCCCTTTTGAATTCAGTCCTTATGCTGTTGATTTGAGTTTGCAAACTTTTAATGGTGTTATCGGAGTTCTTCATGTAAGTTAGAAACTTGTTGTTCGGAGCAACTTGATGAGGTGGTTGATAAGGTTGTTGAGGAGGGGGTGGTTGATATTGTTGTTGAGGAGGTGGTGGTTGTTGGTAAACTTGAGGTAGAGGAGTTTGGTAGTGTTGATTACCATGATTAACATTAGCTCCTCGGTTTTGATTAACATTGTGGTTACCATTAAAACGGTTTTGATTATGGTTTTGATGTTGAGGTTGGTTGAAACTGGGAGGTCCGAGATAATTGTTTGAACGGTAGCTAAGAAGATTTCGATCTCCTTGCGGTTGATTGTAATTTCCTGTAGCAGCATAAACATTCTCATGTGCGCAGCCTCCGATGGTTGGGCACTCGGAATAAGAATGTGGACCTCCGCATGTCTCAAAAGTCGGTTGTAACGCTTTCACTTGTTGATGTTGATTCTGATTATTCATCTGAGTTATCCTTAAAAGTTCGTCAAACTTTTTATTCAGAGTTGCTATTTCGAGAGAAGAAGACGTATTTGATCAAATGATTCACCCCTTTCGGTGGTAGAATCCCAATAATTTTGATGGGCGGTCATGTTCTCGATAAGATCGTAACACTCTTCGGGACGTCGTTTAATGAAAGTTCCACCGGCAGCAGCATTGATCGTGTCACGATGTCTCAACGTCAAACCATTATAAAACGTATCAATTTGAGTGACAAGCAACATGTTACGATTCGGACATCAATCGATTGCAAGCTTATAACGTTCCCAAGCTTCAAACAAAGATTCGTCGGGATATTGTCAGAAATTACTGATATCGTTTCTCAATTTCGTCACCATCAACGGTGGAAAGTACTTTGCAAGAAACTTAGAAACCATTTCCCCAAAAGTATGAATCGAATTTTTTGGAAGTCGATAAAACCAAGAAGTAGCATGATGAGCCAAAGAGTATGGGAAGAGATAGAGACGAAGGGCGTCATCGGAGACCCCATTTTATTTCATACTTTGGGTGGCGGTAAGAAATTTGTCAAGATGCTTGTTAGCATCGTCATCTGGTAAACCATGAAATTGACAACTGTTTTTTACTTGTTCTATCATATGATGTTTCAAGCTAAAATCGGTAGCTTGAATATTAGTCGGTGCAATGGGTCCTCCCCTCCCGTACATTGTAGGTTGACATAGCTCCTCCATCGTTCGGAGATCGGGAGCTACATTTTGATTAACGGGAGGAGGATCGGGACCGTGAATGGGTGGTACGTGGTTAGCAGCCATATTACGTAACTCGGGTACGTTCTGATTCGGAAGTCGTCTTGATCGAGAGCGAGTGCGCATGCACTTTAAAGCCCAAGGCAATTAAAACGAACGGTATTCGAAAACAACAGTGAAATTAAACCAATATTCCCAAGTGAATTGATCACCTCTATAAGACAAACGCACAAAGGAGCGGAGAAGCTATTAGGTCAGCGCGAAGCTTATTAAAAACCCGCCTCTTTTCAGCCGCAATTTAATGTCAGGTCGTCCTTATACCCCTCACACAGTTTGTTTATCTGATAGAAATAAATCGACTCACAAGCGACACAAAGGCAAGTTTTTGATCTTTAGTTCGGGAACTTACTAATGATAGCACCTCAAGTTGAGAGATGTTATATAATTAATATATTTTTTTTAGCTCAAAAACAAAAGAGAAAATCTTTTTGTATTTTTAATTTTATATATATATATATATATATACAAAGAAAAAGGAAAATATTTTTTTACTTTTTTGATTTTTATAAAAACAATAACTTTACGAAGGAAGGATCTCGATTCAATAATCGTCAAACCTTTAACGATATTGTCGCGACACAACCTCCCCGGCAGCGGCGCCAAAATTTGGTATGTATTGTATGTGTAGGGAGAAAATATGCGATATCAATACCAAAAATAACCACAAGGAATGATTTAAAAACCTCTTAGGAAAAAAGTTAGTGAATCCAATCCCGTGAGTGATAAGTGATACCGGATTAGGAAATCCAGGTCGTGTCCCAACGAGGTGTGAATGGACAACGTCGCTTAAGGTTTGTTATTATAATGCTCGATGTTTTGGATTTTGATTTGGATTTTATCTAAACTACGGGAAATGGGATGCATAAAATGCAACTAATTCTAAACTAAGTCCTAAAAATGATCTAAAATTACTTTTCTACTAAAAATGCAATTTAAAACTTAATTAAGATTTAAAACTAATTTTTAGGATATTTCTTGAATTTATTTGAATTAAAAAATATTTTTGTATTTTTAAAATGGATTTAAAATGCTAAAAATTATTAAAACTTATGAGAAAATTATGAAACTATTTTTCAAAAATCTAAAATGACTAAAAATAATTTTCAGAACTGGATTTGTATTTTTCTGATCTTTTTTTCTAATGTCTATGAATTAAAAACTATTTCAAACTAATTAAATTGCTAAAAATTACTATTTAAACTAGGAAAATTAAGGAAAACATATTTTTTTGAACCTTTTCTGATTAATTTGTATTAAACACTAATTAAAAAGTATTAAAAACTAATTTTAAATGAGAAAACTAGCAAACAGTTATGAAAAATTATGAAATTTTCAGAAAAATTCTAAAATATTATTAGGAAACTAGGAAAAATGATAAAAACTATGATAGTGTGCTGGAGTTACAAGTTGCTATGTAACTGCTACTCAATAAGCTACCTAGAAAAAGTAATAAGCTTCTACAGTGCACCTAAAGCAACCAGAACCTAAATTATGCTATTCCTACTTGAAATCAACTAAAAACAACTATACTACACCTATGATTAACAAGCTACACAGATTTGGATCAAAATATACTAATAAGCCAAACAGGCCTAACTAGCTATCTTCAAGCTAAAGCACAAGCTCACTGAATAAGCCAAGTGGGAATCCAGAACTTGAATACTCAATATGACCAACCAAATAGTGTTTAGACCCAATTTTAGCCAAAAAACAGCTTAATTGAAAAAAATATGACCTCTGCAATATGCTTGTGCACACTCAGTGAATGCTGAGAGTGTGCACAGGGGATTTGTGACCTAAAAACCAAGCTGATTTGAGTGACAATTTAATTTCCAAAAATTCAAAAAAAATAGTGTTTAGAAACTCAACCAACTGAAGTTCAAATACCCAAAATTTCAACTGATATAGACGAGAAATGAGTTTATTAAAAATCCACAAAAATCTGCTCTTAAACCATTAAACAACTTTTGACTTTTTGACAGTATTGAGAACTTTGACTAAAATGAACTTCTGAGCTACTGAAACGGATTTGAAATGATGAATTATGATTAAATGAATCTCACTTATGCTAGTTTAACTACCTTTACACCTATATGCAAAAACTGAGCTACTAATTCAAACATATGTGAAAATTAGAGCAGTTATGATGCAATATTGACTTTCACAGATCTAGTGTGCAAATAAATGAGCTAAATGATTCTAATTCTACTAATATAAACTAATGTAACAGAATTCAACCTCAATCAAATCCTCAAATTCAGTTTGGGGATTAAATCCAAACACTACTTTCCTAACTGATATGATACTTAAAATTCTAAATCAAAGATCTGATCCACAACTATGCTATATCTAGATTTAATATGCAATTATACTACTGAGTGAACTTATCTGAACAACTACACTACACTGAATCCAATTTGATCTATCTAATGCAAAATTAAACTTAATGCAAAATCTACAATACTATGACAACAATGAGATAAATGAAATTAGCAAGAGATAAACTAAGAATGAGCTAGATTAAACTAAATTTAATGCTAATTAAACTATACTAACAAGATTAATAAGCTGACACATATTTAAAAGAGAATTTGGTACTCACATGAGGTCCAGCCACCATGGCTTGCCAATGAGATAACAAATACCACTATCTAACTCTGAATTCAACATAAATCAACTCATATTAACCCAAATTCACCAGTATATCAACAATTCATATCCATTCCAATCAGTTTGACTTTTGTTGACTTAGTAAAAGTGAGAGTAATTTCTGAGTAGGAGCTTAAACAACCTCTTAATAAGCTATTAAGAAGCTTATAAGAGTATGAATTAACAATTATAAATTCTGAAATCAAACTAAGAACAGATTCACTATATTTTTATTTTTCAAGGATTTTTCTCTCTTTTTTTTTTTAGATTTTTGTTTAGCAAAACTTAAAAGCTGAAATGCAAGTTAATAAGCTAAAATTACTAATAAGAAGAGATTAAGAAACAGGAATTTTAAATTCAGAAATGAGAACTTGAAATGATTTTTATTAATGAAAAACTTTAATACAACTAAAGAGTACAAATACTGGAATTAAACTAAGAAATTAAAAACAATATTAATCTACAATTCTCTACTCAGAACTACTTGATTACAAATGTGAAAATGGGAGGCTATTTATAGCGAAGCCTTGAGCTAAGAAGAATCCAGAAGTTAGAAATATGTGCTTTCTCTTGGCATGTATCAACCCTTGGATCATCCTTTCACCTCTTCCCATCATTTAGAACCCTTAGATCACATTCTACACGTATGCTCAACCAATCAGATGCAAGGGAATGGGTGAAATGACACACGGATTGCCAGCGTGGCATTCCGTGTGTCAGTCTTGTCAGACGAAAGTACTTTTATGCCCTTAATTTTATTGGATTGAATCAATTGTACAAAAGGGTAAATTAGGGTTTATAAACCTGGGTGAATTGTGATTTGGGGAAGAACAGATGGCGGGTAAAAAGTTAAAACATTTTTTCAATTGTTTTTTACTTCTCTTTGACCGGGTATTATGGAGTGGGAAACCGGGTATAATTATTTTGGACCGTGGGTTTAGAAACGGGCTTTGGTTTGGAATGGGCTTGACATGGGCCAAGGGTGAATATCATGGACTTGGACTATTAAATGGATTCGTATAATATTTCAAGGACCATTAGTGTAAAATCTGAAAATCCAGGGACCAAATGTGTAACTTCTGAAAATGTCTTCCAAGTGTCTTTCTTGTCAATATGAAATAATCCAAGGACCACTTTTGCCAATTCTAAATCTCAAGGGTAATTTTTGCAAAATGCTAAAACTTGAGGGACTAATTTTGCCATTTCTTTAAACTTGATCATATCTTTCATAAATCATCCTCTCAGCATGAAAATCTTCACAAATGCTCAATTTTAACCTTCCGGATCAGCTTTAGCAATCTTTCTATCTCGTGCTCGGATTTTCGTTTGATTTGGCTTTCTTTTGCGTGTTTTGACATATCCGTACCTGCACATGCATAAACTCAGGAAACCAATATATATTAGCAATAAACGTCTCTTTTCTTGTTATTTTGGGTTTATTTTGACAAAGAAATGGTATGTGTTTAAGCACATACCAGTATTTTATTTTTTTCGTTAAAATGATTTTTCGTTTGATATCGACAAAACATTAGAAGATCGTAAAATATAAATAAACGTTTTTACGGCTTATTTGTATTAACATGTACATTTCATCAAATTTCAATATTAGTTTCATATCGTTATTCGTTTCGAGTCCACAAGCACAAGTCATGACGTCTCGGATTTTAATCAATCAATAGTCCAAACTATACTAAAGTCCATGTTACGGTGTTGTCGGGGTCAACTATTGACTAAAAAGTCAAAGTAACACCGACGTTGCTCAAAGTTGACAATTTATATATTAAGTCCAAATAAAAGTCATAACAACGCAATTCAATCTCAAATCAACCCAAATCAATCTCGCCAACCAATCAACCAACCAAAAATACTCGAAACCAATGTTATGACCCTAATGGTCATGACACGATCACGGTTAAGACCACGTGAACCAAAGAAGCTCTAGAACCTTTTCGGCTTCACGCGTCTCACCCAAACACCAACAATATCAACCAACAAGCTACCACGACAACCCGACCCGGACCTTGGTCCAAGTGGGTCACGTACGACACCCAACCACAACCCATCACAGGTTTGGTGGCTTGTACGCCCCAAATCACACATCCAAACACTCCCAAATCAATACCACTACAACCAAACACAATCAATCATGTAATATATTGGTTTTCACTTACACATCAAACCATAACACAAAGTGGGCGTATAAGTGGAATTCTAGAGAGAGAAAGTTAGAGGTTTAGGGAACTTAGTGAGAGAAAGTAAAAGATATTATTATGACCTCCAACTCTCTACCTTGGAAGGTAGAGAGTATTTATAGTCTTACAATAAAACGCCACACAACGGGCTGTGGATCAGGCATACAGTGGGTAAAGACCCGTCCGTCCTCCACGGTGTTACTTAACTAAATACTACTTAACTTAAAATAACTACGACTACGAGCTTTCTAACGATTACATATACTTGAGGTGACCGACTCTTTAATACCTGGAATTTCTAATTCCTAACAATCTCCCCCTAAGGGAGGTCACCTCAAACATATACTAAAATTACATTGAATACAAACAGATATTTCATTAACAATTGTTCTTGCATTCTTGATGTAGTACTTTGCTCCGAAGCTCGTAGTCATTGATTCTTCTCATTGCATGTTTGGTTACTCCAGGTGGAGGTCTTTTACTGATCCACGTGATAATAAATTTGAGCCAGCTTTTGAGATCATCAGCTACTAAAAATCTCTGAGACATCCATTGTGGTGTTGGTATTATGTGATGTTGTGACATTCGGACCGACATGCTCACATTCTGGATCATGATATCTTCTCATCAGAGTAGTGGAAGCTTTCGTTGATTCATGATATTGGCAGCAGCGTAGCAGAAGCATGGAGTGAAAATATCAGAGTCATTGATGCACTTATCATGATTTCTTGAGAGATGAATGTATTGTGTGAGCATGCGGCTATGGATTGACCGTTTCATTCTGATCAGCTGCAAACGTCGGGCATACCTGCATACAACAGTTAGCAATAAAGCGTACAAAAAGTGTCTTTGATCACTTTAGTTGAATTGAGGTACACGGCCCACGGTTTCCCGTTGATCAGTACATGTACTGCCTGTGATCAGGTATAATTCCAAAGAATTTCCTTGACAGGGTTTCGCAGCTGCTCTAGCTGTTATCAAACCGGAACGTCTCAAAGAAGATAACACGGAGTGAGTGAACCAGCGAATAGAAATTCACTGATTGATGAAAAGAGATTTGAAAAACAATCGTGTATTGCTAAATAGAAATTGTTTTTGCAATACAACAAAGGTTTTAATGAACATCAATTATCAATCATAAAACACCTTTTGATTTGAAATATCCGTACACGGTCGATTTGCTAAAGGAAATATTTTTAAGCACAAAGACCGGTTTTTCAAAGGTATCCGTCAATCCATAACCTGAACCAGGATTGATTCAAGAGATTGAATCGCCCCATTGTTTCTGTTCAGTTGTCACATGGTTGATCTATATAATAGATCTCACATGCCACCTACCAGGAGCTTGTTTGATGTTGGCTCCAGAAGGCTTTCCATCTTCATTGTGAATATGTATACACATCACTCAGATGTTTTGGCAAAACCACAAGGATAATGCGAAGGACTCAAGATATAATCTCTCTTTCCACATTGTGTGAAACAGAGAGTCTTCATTGAAAGTGTCCTAATGAGATTTATAGATGATCTCGTGGCTCTAGACTCAATATGTGCATATTTGGATCCTGTGCAGGAGACTAGGGAGAGGGTCTCCTTCTTCAATATCAACAATCTCTAAGAGAAAGTCGATAGATAATGTCGGTTCCCCGTGAGAATGAAACAAGTCCTTTTAAGAGGAACTTGAGTGGTTTGGAAAGTTGAAGTGCAGTGCGTCACGGGGTCCATGACGTCTTGTCTTCAATACCGATGTTACCATCGGTAGCATATGAATTGAACCCGGTTTCTGCCCTAAAGTTGAAAATATGGAGGGCTATTTGTTTTCACCCTTTCTCATTCAATTCTTTTTAATTCTTCAACCCCTTCAGTGCTTACCGAGACTTCATAGCAAGAACCTTGTTGGGTTTGTTCCAGTACTTGCTCTGTCTTAGTCCGCACTCCTCCCATATCTCACTTTTCTCCTTTTATCATCATACCTAAGAACTTCTACACTAACTAGTGGATTGTCCCTGGGTAGATCCCTCCGGTTCTGGCGGATCATGAGAACCAATACCTAACCTTATCATCCTTATATCACCGTACATAAAGTAAAGTTGGTCGGTCTATTTGGTATTGTTCATCTGCCATTGGAACCAATTGAAAAACCATTAGAAAATCAATCTAGATACTTGTGATATATTATCAAAACATTTTGTACCTGAATTGTTTTTGATATTTTTAGAACAAGTGCTCCCCCTCAACATGTGCATCAAATGTTTGAAATCGTTTTGCACACGGAGGCAAGAGGAAGAATTAACTTCTTTGATTACCATTTTCTAAAAGATATCAACATCACTTCCCAAATCGAATCAAGTAGATAAAGCATTTTGGGGAAGGATGAGATTTTCATGATTTTGCTCCCCCTCAATATGTGCTTCTAGGTTTAAAAAGGGTTTTGCACATACTAGAGAGAACCTGCACATTGAGATAAGTGATCACGATTCAAATCATGGGTTTAAGATAGATGCTCCCCCTCAACATGTGCATGGAAAATTTGAAATCGTTTGTCACATGTGGGAAGGATAGCATGTACATCCTTATAAAACCATTTACCGAATTATCAGTTTAAATCCAATTTAAATCACACATTCTCCCCCGATCACAATTATCAAATCATTTGAGATTTGTGATCTCTTATTGATTTAAATTGATTTTGAAAGCTTTTAAGGGGAATTGTGACTTGATTATGAAAGCGTTTTAACTGATAAGGATCGAATTTAAAGACTTTAAACTCCATTGGTAAAACATGCATGAATATCTTTTGAAAACAATTTAATGCCAAATAACTTTTTAATTTAATTGAAATTATTATCCCCCTCAATTAATGACATAGGTTGTTGATTGAGAGATTGATATTTTGACAAATAAGTCCAGATGATTATCAAAAATAGAGTCTGAGTTATTTTTCAAAATAGTTAGTTTTCATCAGATAAAGGTTTATAGAATCAGAGCATGGAATTTTGAAAACATGATAAAGTATGGCTCTGTTCTTTCTTTAAAAAGCGGGTTACTGCCTGAGATGACAATAAACCATTATTTTACTTTCTCCCAAAAATAATTTTTGATTTTTTTTTTTTTTTTTTTTTTTTTTTTTTTTTAAAATTCGAACAACATCTAAAGTCCCGTGTCATTCTTTGAATGACAGCACAAAGACCGTAGATATAGTCGAACCGAAAAAAAAACATAACAAATTGACGATATTTTTTGAAGATTTTTCGAATTTTTCAGATTTTTATAGATTTTGAAGGTTTTATATTTTTCTATTTGATTTTTTAGGGTTTTATAATTTTGTATTTGCTTTTTGAAGAGATATTTACAAGAGATAGATGAGCATAGACCTTTACTCCTCGTCTTCCTTCTGAAGACGTTTGAGTGTTTCAGGTTGAAGGCTTTTCAATCCTAGTCGTGGAAGTATGAACTCAAAACGTTCTCTTGGAAGAGCTTTGGTGAAGATGTCTGCTAACTGGTATTCAGACCTCACAAAATAGAGTTCCACCACACCTTTTTCCACTTGTTCCCTGATGAAATGATGTCGAATGTCGATATGCTTTGCTCTTGAGTGTTGAACGTTGTTGCATGAGAGAGCAATAGCACTTTTATTATCACAGTACAGAGGGATTTTGTTGAATTCAAAGCCATAGTCAGATAATTGAGATCTCATCCATAAGATTTGAGCACAACAAGATGACATGGCTATGTATTCAGCCTCTGTAGAGGAAATAGAAGTACTCATTTGCTTCTTTGAAGACCAGCTCACAAGCTTATCACCCAAAAACTGAGCACCTCCAGATGTACTTCGACGAGTATCTTGACACCCTGCATGATCAGCATCTGCATAGGCTGTTAGTGACATACCGGTGTCCTTCGGGTACCAAAGACCCATATTGATGGTTCCTTGGAGTACCGAAAGACCCGTTTAACTGCTTCAAGGTGCTTTTTAGTAGGCTTAGCCTGGTATCTAGCACACATGCAAACAGCGAACAAGATGTCTGGTCTACTAGCTGTGAGGTACATCAGGGATCCAATCATACTACGATATTTTGTTTGGTCAATCATGATCCCTGAGTGGTCCTCATCTAGTTTGGTTCGATCAATCATAGGAGTGTCAACAGGGTCACTTGAATCAAATCCAAATTTCTTTAAGATCTCAGTTGCATATTTAGATTGATTTATGAAAATGCCTCCGGGACTTTGCGAAATTTGTAATCCCAAGAAAAATGACATTTGTCCCATCATTGACATTTGAAATTTTGAACTCATTTCATTTGAAAAACGATCACATTCCATTGGGTCTGTCGAGGCAAAAATAATATCATCAACATAAATTTGAACATGAATTAAATGTTTGCCTGACTTCCTGGTGAACAATGTTGGATCAACTGCTCCTTTGCTAAATCCGGTAGATAGAAGAAACTTTGACAGTGTATCATACCATGCCCTTGGAGCTTGCTTTAAACCGTAAAGAGCCTTCTTCAAACGATAAACGTGAGTAGGATGCTCTTGATTCACAAATCCTTCAGGTTGGCTGATGTAGACGACTTCTTTAAGATCTCCGTTCAGAAATGTCGTCTTTACATCCATCTGATAGACTACCATGTTCTTACTAGCAGCATTAGCCAAAAAGATTCTGATTGCCTCGATTCGAGCAACTGGAGCAAAAGATTCTTCAAAGTCAATACCCTCCTCTTGACGGTATCCTTTAGCAACTAATTGAGCCTTATTCTTCAACACATCACCATGCTCATCAAGTTTCACTTTGAAGATCCATTTAAGAGCAATAATCATAGCACAGTCTGGAGTAGGTACTAACTCCCATACATCAAGTCGATCAAACTCATGAATTTCATCTTGCATGGCATTGAACCAGCTATCTTCATTCATGGCGGTTTTAACATCTTTTGGTTCGATCTTAGATAGTACGGAGTTGAAGAAGCACCATAAGGCATCGGTTGCAAGTTGTTTCCATGTTGATACAGGACGAGAGGGATTTCCAATGATGTTGTCTAGTGGATGATCGTGAGTCCATTTTCTAAGGTGTTCATGTGGTAGTTGTTGAGGGACTGAGGTAGCAGAGTCGATGTCTCCTGACGAAGATGGTTCTGATGATGATTCAGGAGCAAATATGTTTTTAAATGGAGCATCTTCAGGAGTAGCAAAGGGATTAACTTCATCATTGATGCCAGAAACAGTTCCATGATGTACATTTGAAGAATGATGATTTGTTGATGAGACTGAAGGGTCAGCAGCAGGTGCTTCTTGACTTAAAGATACTGAGACTGAGGGATTGACTTCATTCACAGGAATATGAGCAGCCTCTGTTGTAGGAATCGACACCTCATTAGTACTTGGATCATAAAGTTCATCAAACATAGGATCAAACAATTTCTTTAAATCATCTTCAGATGGAGGTACATATGGAGTTTCTTGAGAGGAGTTTGGAACAAGGGATGAACCAATGGGACTGTTTTGAAGAGCGGGTCCTGAACTGGATTGTCCAGGAGCCATTTGACCGGTCAGCTCATCAAACGTAACGTGAATTGTTTCCATGATATTTTGGGTTCTTTTGTTGTAGATTCGGTATCCCTTTTTGTTTGGTGCATACCCTACAAATACTCCAATGTCTGCTTTAGCTCTAAGTTTGCCTAAGTCTTGTCCCTCATTAGTTGGATAACACAATGCACCAAACACACGAAGGAAAGAGAGATTAGGTTTTCTGTTGTGGACAAGTTCATATGGAGTTTTTCCATGAACAGTGTGAATCAGGGAACGATTTTGTGTGTAGCATGCAGTGGCAATAGCTTCAGCCCAGAGAAACATTGGAACCTTTGAATAAATCAGCATTGTTCTAGCGGATTCTACAAGAGTTCGATTTCGTCTTTCAACTACACCGTTCTGTTGAGGAGTTCGTGGAACACTTCTTTGATGGCTGATTCCAACGCTTTCATAAAATTCACTGAGTTGTTTGTTGACAAACTCAGTTCCATTGTCTGTTCGGATTATTCTGACTGTTTTGTTAAGTCGAACCTGCAGCTGTTTGATGAGTTTGATGATGATATCAGGAGTTTCATCCTTTGTCCTTAAGAACTTGACCCAGGTGAATCTAGAGTAATCATCAACCACAACTAACACATATTTCTTCCCAAAGATATTATGCACCCTCATTGGTCCACATAAATCCATATGAATCATATGAAGAACTTATGTGACAGAGTTAGCAGGTTTGGGTTTATGGGCATACGTCTTGCTTTTTCCCAATTGACATGCTGAACAAAGATGATCCTTTTCATACTTGAGTCTAGGTAAACCTACAACTAAGTCCTTTCTGGAGAGATCATTGATGGTACCGAAGTTCAAGTGATTGAGACGACGATGCCATAACCATGACTTTGTTTTAGAGGCCTTTGACAGCAAGCAAATTGGAGAAGACTTCATCATATCTTCGATAGAGATGGTGTATAGATTTGAACCACGTGAACCTCTTAAAAGTTCCTTACCATCAAGTTTTCTAACAAAGCAGGTATGTTTTCTGAAGGCTACTTCTAGATCAAAATCGCATAATTGACCAACAGAGAACAAGTTGTGACCAAGACCTTCTACATAGTAAACCCTGGAGATAACACTTTTGCCAACAACATAGTCTCCGTAACCCATAATAGCACCGAAATGATCATTCCCAAATCTAACTGTCCCGATGAATTTGCTCACGAAGTTCATGAGCCGTGACCGGTCGCCAGTCATATGCTTGGAACAGCCTGAGTCCAGGTACCACAGAACGATTTGAACGATCTGCAGTTGAACACAGACAAGAATGGATAACTGGATAATTGGGATCCCCATGCAAGAATGGGTTCCATTTGGTTAGTAACAATGGTTGGAACACCCACATCAGAAATAGAAGCATTCATATCAGAAATTAAGGCAATGGAATCATTGTGAATAGATGCAGTACTAGTGTCTGTATTAGCCCTGTTCACAGTGTGCTCACTTCTTAAGGGAATAGTTCTACCAGTAGGCATCCATTTTCTAGTGGGCATTGTCTGATTAGTCTTATGACCAACAGGTAGCCAATAATAACCTATCTTAGTAAATGTTCTTCCTGTGGGTTTCCACTGTTTTCTAACTTTCTTTCGTTTTTGCCTTTTAGCCTTCTTAGCATGAATTTTAGCATTAACAATATTAACTGGACAATTAACATCATTAGGCAAGACATTAACACCACATTCATGATTAGAAACAGAATTCAAGTAGACATCAATACAAGGTTTGCAAATAGTATCAGAATTCGAATTAATTACAGTACGCCTATGGCTAATACTAGAATCAACACGATTCGTTTTATTCGGTTCAAACTTAAAGTTCCTAGATTGTTCTTCTACTCTTTTCCAGTGCACATTCTTAGCTTGTGAGGTCCTATCATTCCTTGTATTGTCTTGAGACTTTGACCTGCTCCCTTTAATGTCACTGATTACTCCTGTAGAGGGAATGGGAACATTAGTTGGTTTTACTACTCTTTGCATCACCTGTTTAGATGTGCTGGGATCTGAACTACATGTAGGCACTCTAAGGTTTACTTTCTTAAAACTAGAAGTGCTGGGATTTGTACTCCTAGAAGGCACGCTTGAGTTCTCTTTCTTAGCATTGACAAATCTAGAATTTGACCTACTTAAAGGCACACTAAGGTTCATATTCAAAACATTGGGCATCGAATGAATATCATACTTGGCATTAGGCATCGAACATGGAATCAAAGGATTAACTCTCTCACCTAAGGACTTTGGGCATATTGTGATCAAGCATTCTAGGATTTCTTGAGATCGTTTGGCATATAAGCATGCATGTCCAATTGCATTATCATGAGGTTTCTCTAACTTATCCTCTTCAACAATCTCACGTAGACATTCTAGGCAATCCTTAAGGGATGAGAAGTATGTTTGAACAACAAGTTTGTTGTTCCTGAGATGAGGAGGGACATATTTCACAGACAAAGCATATTTATTACAAGGTTGAACCTTTGATACGCCATTCTCCCCATTGGTCATTGGCATTTTCCCTTTTACCTGACTCTTCAGATTCTCAATTTCCTTTTGCAATGAACCTATTTGTTCGTTATTTTTGTTACGAGTGACCTTTATTGATTCAAATAACTCATTGAAATGACGTTTAACCTTTTCATTTTCTTCTAGAAAACTTTCGTTTTCCTTTTGTAATGCATTTACTAGGTTTTGAAGATGAAACTTTTGAGAATTCTGAGAATCTAAAGGAGGAGGCATTTGGGAGCTTGTCATATTGTTCGTTTGACCCTTTAATTGAGAGATTTGGGCTTTCAACTTTGTGACAATCCGTACTTTCAGGTCATTTCTCGACACCGTTCATGTCTCATTATTTCAACATTTTAGTAAACTTGGTTTACTTGTTTCAAATTCGCGTAACCTTGGAGGTTTAGCGGCGAATTCATGATCATGACATCACGAACATTTCATATGGACTATGATTAGTCTACATTTCATTGACATCATGTGCATCTCATTAGTACATGCACGACATTTCATTTCACCCTTCAACGCGTAATTTTTATGTTTAATAAATTTTTATCGCGTGAGTTTTATTTTGATTATTTAACCCGTTACTTTCAAAAATGATCCCGAGGTATTTTTAAACTTACATTTGGTTTATAAAAACTATATTTTTTAGTTTTCCTAGTGTTTCACATTTATTTGGTATTTTAATCGTAAAAGTTTAATTATTACGTCGTTTTCTTAAAAATCTTACGATAATTATTTTATCACCCGATTTTCACAAGGAAAGTATTTTTACAATTTTTATCACCTCATTACAATCTATTTTGATTTACTAAAAACTCACTTGTACATTTTCTACATTCTACTTTACTTTACTTACTTTTTCTACAAATTATTACACAAATTAAACAAATATCTACAAGTAACTAGATAAAAAAAAAAAAAAATATATAATGGGTAGACAACCCTCCCCCAAAACCGGCCATAGGGGAGGGGAGTCTTAATTATGGTATGGTTGATGTTTTATCAATAATTCAAGGTATACAAAAGTCTAACACTCAAAATTTTTACACATACTTCTCATATTATCAAGGTGTAAAAAAAAAAAAAAAATCTTTCTCTCCTCTTTTGCTCATCTAGAACCGGCCAAGCAAGAAAACCAAAGGGATCAAGAAAATTTTTGGCAAGATCAAGTGTTTAAACAACCTAGATCATATCCTTTTCATGGTTTTGAAATAAAAACCAAGGATATCTAAGTAAAACCTTTGTTACCTACACCTCTTCATAATCACTAGTAAGCATGTTTTTATCATCCTTATGTTTCCTCTTCATTTTCATATGATTCTTATCATTTTTGGAGCTTTTATGCATGTTATGTAGTTTATACCATTTATTACATGATTTTAAGGTTTTATATACTTATTAGTCATCCTATAATTACTCCCAAGTTATTCTTTGGTCTTGATGGTGATTAGGAACCCATGACACCCTAAGAAGGTGTATGGTAGGATTAGAATAGTTGTGGAGTTGATTTGAAGGGATTAGAATAGGTTTTGTCCGAGAAAAACTATTTTCGTAAACTATATTTTGTGTTCTGCCCTTAAAACGAAATTCTGGAAAAACTCACTGATGGTACGACATTTTGGTCTTGAGAATTAGAAAATATACTTTAAAACGAATCCGTGGCCTTTTGAACGGATAAAAACGGAGTTATAACGAAGCCGTGGTGAATTTTTAAAGTTTTACGACGAAAAGTATTATTTTCTGAAAAAGACAGCATGCAGTTTTTGTATATTTCGGGTCAAAAACGAGCCTTAAGCTTCACAAATTATTTCGACTTCTCAAAAATATATTAGTTTACTTCGATACGAAGCTAAGGACATATTTTACGTAGAAAACGGATTTAAAACGACAAATATATGGCCATTTTCATAAAGTTGACGTAAGTATTAATTTCTGAAAATTTTATTATTTTTGACGTAACAAGTTTTTCATTAGCTATATCGTCCATGTTTGCGGCAGTTTTTACCCATGATGCAAAACTTTTTATAACAAAATGTCTTCTAGTAAAATCAAGTTCATCGGCCATATTTTCCAAAACAAAAAGCCGTTTGTCAAGCGGAGTTATAGTGAATTATTTACGGATGTTCAAACATTGGCCGAAACTTATTTTCTGCACACAATTCACATAAACCACCAACTTTAGCCTTTGATATCTCTATGATCGAGACCTTTTGAACGAAAACTCCTGAACTGAAACTTTTAGATATCGATACAAACTTTCCAAAACCGTCGAGTTCGTTTTCTAACGATCGACGTACACCATTTTACGACCCCTTTTCCGGAGTCATTTTTGTTGATTTAATGATTTTTCCGATGACATTGTTTTGCGACGAAAAATGGTAATTTCACCAAAAATCATTATAAAACCATTGTAGGATGACATTTTGACGTAAAAACATGTAAAGTCATTTTTGAAGGGTCAAGACGTCAAAAGAGTATTTTTCGTCGACGAGTAATATTTTCAAAACCCGTAAATGGTATAAATAACATACGAAGTGCATGCATAACATTACATTGCCACTCATGACATATCATATCATTCGTAATAGGTCCCGGTTGACGCACTACATTATAAACCTCAGTGTACTCACTATTGCCGTTAATTCCAGTTTATCCAAGTGAGTTTTCATAGCCCCGTTTTTACATGCTTTCGATTATTTTCAAACCCACGGGGGAGAATACATTGCACTACATTTTTTTTTGTACGATACCAAGTATGCTAAATTCATTACATTGCTTAAGTTACCACATATGCCAATTTGAAAGTCCCCAGTACATGAACATGAACCGTTAATCTTTGAAGCGAGGATGAGTGGATAGATCTATCGAGGGTGACGCCTCCATCCGGGTTGGTGAATCCCAACCAGGCAAACGGATGCATTTCATTTGATGGTATTACGGAGTTGTCTGGCAAACACTCTGCAGGGGCATACATTATTGAACAGTCTAGTTTCGGGGTCATGGGCTTAGAGCAATTGTAACATTATTTTTACGTGACTGGATTGTCATGCATATTCTATACTTGTGTAGTCGTATAAAACATTTACATAAACCTATGATTTCTCACCAACATTATTGTTGACGTTTTTAGCAATGTATTTTCAGGTAACTGAGGCATTCGCATCATGACATGGTTAGGGACCTATATTTTGAGTCGCGGCGTCGACTTACATTATGTACATTATGGCTCTTTATTTCAAAACATCGTTTGGAATTGTAACATATTTGTATTTTGGCAAACTTGTTAAACCTTTTGGGACCGATGTTGTACTCTGATTATGTTTTTATGAAATATCCAACGATGTGTTTTTAAAACGACACTTTAGGTCGTTCAATATAACTGTGATGTGGTGCTATGACAGTCATTGCCCCCAGGAATTCCATTCCGCTGCAAAACAGGTAAATTGGGGGTGTGACAGATTGGTACCAGAGCTACAGTTATAGAGAACTAGGTTGCATCATTGACCCTAGACTATAGCTACATTATCATAGCATCTCATCATTTCATTATTGTACATATTCACTTTTCATGCGGATTCACTTACATTTTGTTCGAGATTATTTACATTTATTTCATATCGGTTGTCACAGACATGTCTTCAGATTCTCACCCTATTACCATATCATCGGATGATGATCCATCACATTCCACTGAGGTTGTATCTTCTATCGGATCCACTGCAGCCTTCCCACTGATCATGACCGACACCGAGACCGAACCCTTCGAGGAGGGTGAAGTCGCACCTACACCTCACGTTAGCCCAGCTCTTAACCCGTTGCTCGCACCATCACCACCACCAGCACCACTACCAGCACCATCACTACCACCATCATCACCATCATCGTCATATTTTCTTAGAGATCCTGTACCCGCATCGGACTTGCCGCCCAAAAAGCGTGCACGTTTCGATATCCCTACACCACCGTCGACTGAGCCCGAGCCGCCCGCTAGATTTGAGTTAGGCGAGAGTTCTAGGGCAGCTACTGCACGACAGCCTTCCACAGAGGCATTAGGTGCCCGTATCGATGCACAGCAGTTACAGATTGATAGTTTGACTCGACAGTTAGGGGAGCTATCGGTTGACAGGATTGAGCCCATCGCCGAGGAGGTCGAGGGTTTGATATTAGGCAGGGTTAGTATTGACTTAGAGTTTCAGGGTCTTCAGCACCGACAGATTGAGGATAGAGAGCGCATTACGGAGTTGAGGCAGGAGATGCCTGAGTTGTTTGACAGGACTGATATGGCACGAGATGAGGTACAGAGTCAGTCACAGGAGTTGTCTTTAGCCCGTGAGCGTATTGTCACATTGCAGGGTCAGATGGATGAGATGAGGAGTTTGATTGATTGTTTGGTTATTCAGGTTCGTGATCTCCAGGATAGGGCAGGCGGAGCACCATGAGGTGCCTTATGTAGACTTTTGTCATTGTATAGTTTTGACCATTAGTATCCTAGTCACGGGGTGTGTGACGTAGTTTAAAGAACTTGTAGTATTTTGGTTGTTGTACAAACAAATTATCAAGTATTGACTCTACTATGTAGGAATGGTTATTATTATCTATGATATCGGTCCATGTAGGCCGAAATTTTCATGTATATTATCCACGTGTGTTGTGATTATATTTGTGATATTTCAATATTGTTCCGTTGTGATTCCATTTATCTTTATGCATGTTGTGGTTGTGGATATATTTGTATGATGGTTGTTTCTACTTACGAGTTCTCATGATTGTTTCATCTTGTGATTTTGAAGAGTTATGGCACCGAAGAAAGCAACAGTTGAGATGACCCAAGCAGCAATTCAGAAGTTAGTGAACGATAGTATCGCTAATGCACTAAGAGTCGAAAGGGAAACAGTGGCTGCTGCTGCCGCTGAAGCCGCGGCCGCTGCTGAAGCCGCAAGATTAGCTGCTGCAACTGGTAATGCCGGAGGATCGGGGGTTAAGAAATGTTCATACAAAGATTTCAAAAGTGGTGAACCCACTAAGTTCCGAGGTACCGAGGGAGCAACAGCAATGGTTAGATGGTTTGAAAAGTTGGAATCGGTATTTTTGCTTTGTAACTGTCCGGATGACAGTAAGGTTAAGTATGCTACGAGCACTTTGCTCGATGGAGCGTTATCATGGTGGAATTCCTACGCGCAACCGATTGGTATGGAGAATGCTTTTAAGCTTACGTGGGAGGAATTTAAAAGCTTGGTGACTAAGAAGTTTTGTCCTCGGACAGAAATCAAAAAGTTAGAGACGGAGTTCTATGAATTGGTTACTATTGGGTACGACATTGACACATACATTCGGAGATTCCAGGAATTAGCCGCATTATGCCCGTCGATGGTATCGGATAATGAAAAGTTGCTAGAGGCTTTTATTGGAGGACTTCCTGAAGTGATTCAAGGAGATGTGACTTCATTCGATCCACAATCAATTGAAGAAGCTATTCGTGTTACTCAGAAATTGATGGCACAAGTGGTGAAGCGAGGCAAGTACACCACCACTAACCGAACCAACAACAACAACAACAACCCCAACAACCGTTTCAACAACAATAACCGAGGCAACTACAACAACAATAACAAGCGCAAGTGGGATAACACAAGGGGTAGGAATGCTACTCAACAACCGCCCAAAAGGCAAGAGGTTGCTAAGGTTTATGCCGCGGGTCAAAAAGAAGGAAAAGGATATTCGGGGGTTTTGCCGAAGTGTAATAAGTGTTTGAGTCACCACAATCCGGGTCGATGTCCTGATCCGTGTGAAAATTGCAAGAAAGTTGGCCACCGTACTAGAGATTGCACGGCACCAAAGGTTACATGTTTTGGTTGCGGGGAACCTGGACACTACAAGAAGGATTGCAAGAAGGGAAAGAATCAAGCAACTCCGAATCAAGGAGGTATGGCTCAAGGAAGGGTTTATGTTATTGGAGGCGGAGAAGATAGGGAAGACCCGAATGTCATTACGGGTACGTTCCTTCTTAACAATCGTTACGCTTCAGTTTTATTTGATTCGGGTGCCGATAAAAGTTTTGTGTCCATTGCATTTGCACCTTTGCTCAACATTAAGCCAACTACACTAGATATATCATACAACGTCGAATTAGCTAATGGTAGCGTAGTTTGCACCAACACCATTGTTCGCGGTTGCACATTCAATTTTCTTAATCATCCTTTCAACATAGACCTCATGCCCGTAGAGCTTGGTAGTTTTGACGTCGTCATAGGCATGGATTGGTTATCTAAGCATCGCGCCAAGATCATTTGTGATGAGAAAGTTGTTCATCTTCCCTACAATGGAGAAACGTTGATTATTCGTGGGGAACGAAGTGGAACTCGAATTAGTATCATATCGAGTATCAAAACGGAGAAGTACATTAAGAAAGGTTGTCTTGCTTTCTTAGCTCATGTAACGGAGAAAAAGTCGGAGGAGAAGCGACTTGAAGATGTTCCTATTGTCCGTGAATTTTCTGAAGTATTTCCCGAGGATTTACCTGGACTTCCACCGGCACGTCAAGTAGAGTTCCAAATTGACTTAGTGCCCGGAGCTGCACCGATTGCACGAGCACCGTACCGTCTAGCGCCATCCGAAATGCAAGAATTGTCTAATCAATTGCAAGAGCTTCTAGACAAAGGATTCATTAGGCCGAGTTCCTCGCCTTGGGGAGCACCGGTTTTGTTTGTGAAGAAGAAGGATGGATCCTTCCGAATGTGCATAGATTATCGAGAATTGAACAAGTTAACGGTGAAGAATCGTTATCCACTCCCCAGAATTGACGATTTGTTCGATCAGCTGCAAGGTTCTAGTATTTATTCCAAGATTGATCTTCGTTCGGGTTATCATCAGCTTCGAGTTCGGGAAGAGGATATTCCTAAAACTGCGTTTAGAACACGTTACGGTCATTACGAGTTTCAAGTGATGCCGTTTGGATTGACTAATGCACCGGCGGTATTCATGGATCTTATGAATAGAGTATGTAAGCCGTACTTGGACAAGTTTGTGATTGTGTTCATCGACGACATCTTGATCTACTCCAAGAGCAAAGAAGAGCATGAAGAGCATTTAAGGACGATTTTAAGGCTACTCAAGAATGAGAAGTTGTATGCTAAGTTTTCGAAGTGTGATTTTTGGAACCACAAAGTGCAATTTCTTGGTCACATCATTGATAGTCAAGGACTACAAGTTGATCCCGCAAAGATTGAAGCCGTGAAAGATTGGGCTACTCCAACGAATCCTACGGAAATTCGTCAATTTCTAGGACTAGCCGGGTATTACCGAAGGTTCATCGAAGGTTTTTCGAAGATAGCTAGACCTTTGACCAAGTTGACACAGAAAAACAAGAAGTACGAGTGGGGAAAGAAACAAGAAACTGCTTTTCAGTTGTTGAAGCAAAAACTTTGCAGTGCGCCGATTTTGGCACTACCCGAAGGTATTGAGAACTTTGTTGTATATTGCGACGCTTCGCATAAAGGACTTGGGGCTGTTTTAATGCAAAATGAGAAGGTGATTGCGTATGCTTCTCGACAACTTAAGACTCATGAGAAGAACTACACCACACATGATCTCGAGTTAGGAGCCGTAGTTTTCGCGCTCAAGATTTGGAGACACTACCTTTACGGTACCAAGTGCACAGTGTTTACCGACCACAAGAGTTTGCAATATATTCTTGATCAGAAAGAGCTTAACATGAGGCAACGTCGTTGGTTGGAGTTACTCAGCGACTACGATTGTGAAATCAAGTATCACCCGGGAAAAGCCAATGTTGTGGCTGATGCTCTTAGTCGGAAAGAGAGGCCTAAACCTTTAAGAGTTCGTTCATTGGGAATGACAATTATTTCTCCTTTACCATCGAAAATCCGCGAAGCACAAGTCGAGGCACTTAAGGAGGAGAACCGACCAAGTGAAAAGCTTTATGGTATGCCCGAAAGCGCAAATGGTTTTGTGAAGAGAACAGATGGAGTACTATGTTTCAAGGATAGAATGTGGGTTCCATTGTATGGCGGAATACGAGAATTGATTATGCATGAGTCGCATAAGTCAAAGTATTCTATTCATCCAGGATCGGATAAGATGTATCAAGATCTTAAGAAGCTTTATTGGTGGCCGAACATGAAAGCGGAGATTGCCACGTACGTTAGCAAATGTCTTACCTGTGCTAAGGTGAAAGTCGAATACCAGAAGCCGTCAGGATTGCTCCAACAACCAGAAATTCCTCAATGGAAATGGGAACGCATTACAATGGACTTTGTTACAAAACTTCCTAAGACATCGGGAGGTTACGACGCTATTTGGGTAATTGTTGATCGCCTTACCAAGTCAGCTCATTTCATACCGATTAGAGAGACTTATTCCATGGAACAACTCACTAGACTTTATGTCAAAGAAATAGTCTCGAGGCACGGAGCACCGATTTCTATCATTTCCGACAGAGATAGTCGATTCACTTCAAATTTCTGGAATTCATTGCAAGATTCATTCGGAACCAGATTAGAGATGAGCACAGCATATCACCCACAAACCGACGGTCAAAGTGAAAGGACCATTCAAACATTAGAAGACATGCTGAGGGCATGTGTGATTGATTTTGGAAATGGTTGGGCTAACCATTTGCCATTGATTGAATTCTCGTACAACAATAGTTATCACACCAGTATCAAGATGGCACCATTCGAGGCACTGTATGGTCGTAAGTGCCGATCACCTGTTTGTTGGGCCGAGGTAGGAGATGCACAACTTACTGGTCCAGAAATGGTACGGGAAACCACCGAGAAGATTGTTCAAATTCGTGATCGACTTAGAACTGCCAGGAGTCGACAGAAAAGTTATGCGGATGTTAGACGCAAGGATTTGGAATTCCAAGTGGGTGACAAAGTCATGTTGAAAGTATCGCCTTGGAAAGGCGTGGTACGTTTTGGAAAGCGTGGAAAATTGAACCCGAGATACATTGGACCATTCAAGATTTTGAGCCGAGTTGGTCCGGTAGCTTATCGACTTGATCTTCCGTCAGAACTTAGTCATGTGCACAACACGTTTCATGTTTCAAACTTGAAGAAGTGTCTTTCAGACGAATCGCTCGTTATTCCATTGGACGAAGTTCATATTGACGACAAACTCAACTTTGTGGAAGAACCTGTAGAAATCATGGACCGCGAGGTCAAGCAGTTGAAGCAGAGTCGTATTCCTATTGTGAAAGTTCGTTGGAATTCTCGACGAGGTCCTGAGTTTACTTGGGAACGGGAAGACCAGATGCGACGCAAGTATCCACATCTTTTCGCCGACACCGTTAGACCTAACAACGTTTGAATTCAGGGACTGAATTCCTTTTTGGATGGGCGAATGTGACAATCCGTACTTTCAGGTCATTTCTCGACACCGTTCATGTCTCATTATTTCAACATTTTAGTAAACTTGGTTTACTTGTTTCAAATTCGCGTAACCTTGGAGGTTTAGCGGCGAATTCATGATCATGACATCACGAACATTTCATATGGACTATGATTAGTCTACATTTCATTGACATCATGTGCATCTCATTAGTACATGCACGACATTTCATTTCACCCTTCAACGCGTAATTTTTATGTTTAATAAATTTTTATCGCGTGAGTTTTATTTTGATTATTTAACCCGTTACTTTCAAAAATGATCCCGAGGTATTTTTAAACTTACATTTGGTTTATAAAAACTATATTTTTTAGTTTTCCTAGTGTTTCACATTTATTTGGTATTTTAATCGTAAAAGTTTAATTATTACGTCGTTTTCTTAAAAATCTTACGATAATTATTTTATCACCCGATTTTCACAAGGAAAGTATTTTTACAATTTTTATCACCTCATTACAATCTATTTTGATTTACTAAAAACTCACTTGTACATTTTCTACATTCTACTTTACTTTACTTACTTTTTCTACAAATTATTACACAAATTAAACAAATATCTACAAGTAACTAGATAAAAAAAAAAAAAAAAAAAAAATATAATGGGTAGACAACCCTCCCCCAAAACCGGCCATAGGGGAGGGGAGTCTTAATTATGGTATGGTTGATGTTTTATCAATAATTCAAGGTATACAAAAGTCTAACACTCAAAATTTTTACACATACTTCTCATATTATCAAGGTGTAAAAAAAAAAAAAAAATCTTTCTCTCCTCTTTTGCTCATCTAGAACCGGCCAAGCAAGAAAACCAAAGGGATCAAGAAAATTTTTGGCAAGATCAAGTGTTTAAACAACCTAGATCATATCCTTTTCATGGTTTTGAAATAAAAACCAAGGATATCTAAGTACAACCTTTGTTACCTACACCTCTTCATAATCACTAGTAAGCATGTTTTTATCATCCTTATGTTTCCTCTTCATTTTCATATGATTCTTATCATTTTTGGAGCTTTTATGCATGTTATGTAGTTTATACCATTTATTACATGATTTTAAGGTTTTATATACTTATTAGTCATCCTATAATTACTCCCAAGTTATTCTTTGGTCTTGATGGTGATTAGGAACCCATGACACCCTAAGAAGGTGTATGGTAGGATTAGAATAGTTGTGGAGTTGATTTGAAGGGATTAGAATAGGTTTTGTCCGAGAAAAACTATTTTCGTAAACTATATTTTGTGTTCTGCCCTTAAAACGAAATTCTGGAAAAACTCACTGATGGTACGACATTTTGGTCTTGAGAATTAGAAAATATACTTTAAAACGAATCCGTGGCCTTTTGAACGGATAAAAACGGAGTTATAACGAAGCCGTGGTGAATTTTTAAAGTTTTACGACGAAAAGTATTATTTTCTGAAAAAGACAGCATGCAGTTTTTGTATATTTCGGGTCAAAAACGAGCCTTAAGCTTCACAAATTATTTCGACTTCTCAAAAATATATTAGTTTACTTCGATACGAAGCTAAGGACATATTTTACGTAGAAAACGGATTTAAAACGACAAATATATGGCCATTTTCATAAAGTTGACGTAAGTATTAATTTCTGAAAATTTTATTATTTTTGACGTAACAAGTTTTTCATTAGCTATATCGTCCATGTTTGCGGCAGTTTTTACCCATGATGCAAAACTTTTTATAACAAAATGTCTTCTAGTAAAATCAAGTTCATCGGCCATATTTTCCAAAACAAAAAGCCGTTTGTCAAGCGGAGTTATAGTGAATTATTTACGGATGTTCAAACATTGGCCGAAACTTATTTTCTGCACACAATTCACATAAACCACCAACTTTAGCCTTTGATATCTCTATGATCGAGACCTTTTGAACGAAAACTCCTGAACTGAAACTTTTAGATATCGATACAAACTTTCCAAAACCGTCGAGTTCGTTTTCTAACGATCGACGTACACCATTTTACGACCCCTTTTCCGGAGTCATTTTTGTTGATTTAATGATTTTTCCGATGACATTGTTTTGCGACGAAAAATGGTAATTTCACCAAAAATCATTATAAAACCATTGTAGGATGACATTTTGACGTAAAAACATGTAAAGTCATTTTTGAAGGGTCAAGACGTCAAAAGAGTATTTTTCGTCGACGAGTAATATTTTCAAAACCCGTAAATGGTATAAATAACATACGAAGTGCATGCATAACATTACATTGCCACTCATGACATATCATATCATTCGTAATAGGTCCCGGTTGACGCACTACATTATAAACCTCAGTGTACTCACTATTGCCGTTAATTCCAGTTTATCCAAGTGAGTTTTCATAGCCCCGTTTTTACATGCTTTCGATTATTTTCAAACCCACGGGGGAGAATACATTGCACTACATTTTTTTTTTGTACGATACCAAGTATGCTAAATTCATTACATTGCTTAAGTTACCACATATGCCAATTTGAAAGTCCCCAGTACATGAACATGAACCGTTAATCTTTGAAGCGAGGATGAGTGGATAGATCTATCGAGGGTGACGCCTCCATCCGGGTTGGTGAATCCCAACCAGGCAAACGGATGCATTTCATTTGATGGTATTACGGAGTTGTCTGGCAAACACTCTGCAGGGGCATACATTATTGAACAGTCTAGTTTCGGGGTCATGGGCTTAGAGCAATTGTAACATTATTTTTACGTGACTGGATTGTCATGCATATTCTATACTTGTGTAGTCGTATAAAACATTTACATAAACCTATGATTTCTCACCAACATTATTGTTGACGTTTTTAGCAATATATTTTCAGGTAACTGAGGCATTCGCATCATGACATGGTTAGGGACCTATATTTTGAGTCGCGGCGTCGACTTACATTATGTACATTATGGCTCTTTATTTCAAAACATCGTTTGGAATTGTAACATATTTGTATTTTGGCAAACTTGTTAAACCTTTTGGGACCGATGTTGTACTCTGATTATGTTTTTATGAAATATCCAACGATGTGTTTTTAAAACGACACTTTAGGTCGTTCAATATAACTGTGATGTGGTGCTATGACAGTCATTGCCCCCAGGAATTCCATTCCGCTGCAAAACAGGTAAATTGGGGGTGTGACAAACTTTCTGATCGTGTTGCAATGAGCTTGAATCTGTTCATCACGTTTGTTAATTTGAAAAACTGCATCAAACTCTGGAGCATCTGAGGATGTCTTGATATTTGAAGTTTTGACATTTTCTTTAAGATGTTGATATTTTAGTTGTAAATTAAAATGCTCAACTTCTAGTTTAGAAAAATGTTTAACCAAATTGTCGTGATCATCCAGTTCAATTTTCTCGTTTAGTTTATAATTTGTTTTTTCAAGCTCAATGACACGATCATGGGAGACTTTCAGGGCAACAGATAATTCATGAAATTGGGAAGCATTAATGGAACAATTTGTAGCAGTGAAAAACACATCTTGAGCAATACATTCAGAAATCAGGTTCTCATTTAGTGTATGAAAGTTCTTCCTCTCAATCTCATTATATTTTAGTGCTCGCTCATAGTCACTAACTTCAACTATCATTGCATCAAATTCCTTTTCCATTCCCTTAATATCTGTTTCAATCCCCTTTTTAAGACTCTCAAAGTAATCTTTTAGAAGTTTAAAGAAAGGCATGACCTCAGTTAAATAGCATTCTTTTGTTTGTCCAAAACCCCTTTCCCCTTCAGTAATCCCAGTGGGTGTGATCCTTTTCTTACAAGTTTTCTCAAAATCAACAAATAGTTGAAAAATAACATATTGACTGATTAAGATCTTGCTTTTAGTAGCAATCGTTATAGGAACTAGATGCATTGGTGTATTGGGAGGATACACAGTTGCTTTAGGCATTTTCCTAAGGGGAGGGTTTGTTTCAACAATATTTTCTGCTTTCTGCTTATCTAAGTCCATTTTCCAGAACACTTGTTCGGGAGTCAACAATGTTTGAGGCTTAAACATGTTCAAAGAGATCCAATTCTCCTTTTTGTAGTCATGGGGAGTGATAATTACTTTCTTCTCTTTGCATTTAGGATTATTTAGTTTCTTATTCATCTTCTCCCAAGTGATTTCATCTAATTTCTTATCTTCCTCTGTGCACTCAAAGCAACTAGGTTTTTGTCTAGGTTTAAGAATCTCATTGCCATCATAGATCACATTTTGAGCTGCTTTTGCTATCTTCCCGTACTCAGGGTTGGGTTTATCTATAATGGGAACACTATGCTTATCGCTTAGAACTCTATGCTTAGTGATCATGTGAGCAGTCTGAATGGTGTTCCCTTGTATGTACAACTTGTTTTCAAGTTTGTTTTTCAAAGTTTTCAGATTAGAAAAATCTCTCAAGAGTTTTGATTCCTTTGCATTAAATTCTTGCTTAAGTATTTTCACATTTTCTTGAAGTTCCTGTTTTTGTTTAGCAGTTTTAGAAAGCTTTTCTTGCAAGGAATTTAACTCTTGTTTTAATACTTCTTCCCTGAAATTACTTTTTTCTAATGATTGTACGCACTTGGTCATCCATTTCCTGCTCACGAGTGGTCAACTCAAATTTTGCACGTTGTTCATAAATAGCAACACGTTCTTTATAGGCATTTAGTTCAGAAATTACAGAATCATCAGGGGCACATGCAGTGTATTCATCAAAAACATAGTCATTGTTGACTGCAGAAGATGCATCACTTGGTACAACTTCACTTTCACTTTGTTTCACATATTGATCATATGGGACAACATTGATATTACCCATATTTTCAATATTTGATTCAATAGTTTCAGTTGATAGTACTTTGTCATGCATCTTTTGCACATCAGCATCATCGTATAGTTTTAATACCTCTGAGATGAGTTTGTCTTTGGATGGGCCAGCTTGTGGTGAAGAAGAGACCTTGGGAGAAACCATTGGAGAAATGCTAGCCATAAAAATTGTGTGTGCAGTAGGTCCATCATCCACATCAGAGTCGTATGCATCACAATCAGCGACTTGAAAGGCATTCTGATGATTGCGACCTATCTCCTGAATAGGCTGCTCATCCACATCTGCATCATAGGTCTTGGCATTGCCCTCAGTAAGAAACAACAATTCCTCTTCATCCAAAGCAGCACCATTATCCTGAGCTTGTACAAGCAGCATCTTATCTCTGAAGTAATCAGCATTCTGTGGACGTTTTGGAGATGTGTAGTTCCTTGCAATGTGTCCCTCACCACCACAGTTATAACATTTGATCGGCTTAGCTTGACCTTGATTACCATTCCTTCCTCGATTCCGATTACCAACATAACCTCTACCAGCTCCACCTCTTCCCTGATCATACTGTCTTTCCTGAACTGGTTGCACCACGATCCTCCCATCTTTAACAGTAGCTTGATTGTGTGGGTTAGATGTTGTTCTGAGGTTGTTGTTGGTTTGTGGGAGAGAATTCATGTTTTGACTAATCAGAAGAGCTAGTTGATTAATGATGTTACCCACGTGTGCATCAGCATCAGCTTGTTTGAACATAGGATCAGGAATGAGTTTGTGATTACCATTACCCATGGGTATGACTTGTGAGGCTTTGGTTGTGATTCCGATGTTTGAGTAGAAGGCAGTTGAGTCATTAGATGAGCTTGTCTCTCCCTGGTTTGTTTTGAACTGATTAAGAATCATTTTTTCAAACATAACATGTCTCTCATTTTGAAGGAGGAAGGCATAGAGTTGCTCATAGTTTGTATTCTTCAATCCTTTAGTGAGCTTCACAGAGGTAACAAACTTGTGCCATTCGGGATTCATGTTGTTCACAAATTTTGAGTTCAGCTGAATGTTAGACATAGTCATTTTGATGTTCCTCATATCATTCACCAAATTATGAAATCTCACATAGTACTCATAGACAGTCTCATCTGGTTTCATCTTGAAGTGTTCAAATTCATCATAGAGTTGTGATTCTCTGTCTTCCATAGTTAATTCAGAACCTGAGAGAAGCATCCTGACATTATCCCATACTGCCTTTGTTGGAATCACTCCTAAACCATAATCAAGTGTTAGTAATTAATATGTAATAGTTAGCTTTATTATGGCCTTTATGTTTGTTATTAGCCTTAAGCTTATGTAGAAGGCCCATGAGCTTAGGCCCAAGACCATAAAAGAAAGGATGGAAACTAGGAGTGTTGCCCTAGCTTTCCTCCTATAAATACTCTTGTAAACCCTCATTTGACGGTTGGTTGTTGAAGTTATTTCCTCTCATCACATCTACGCCTAAACTGTGCATAATATCGTGTGTGTGTGTTTGGATCTTGTTCAATCGCCTTTGTCTCTCTCTATATTACTTGTGTGTGTAAAACTAGTGACCTAACAGTGGTATCAATCGCCTACTAGTTGGGTGAATCGTGTTTGTTTTTGAAGTGGGTTTCGGTCCTACGCCTAAAATGCACATTTGATACTTTGGTTCACTTAAAAACTTGTTTTTTACACTTTTTAATCCAAGATTCTTGTACTTTCAACGTTTTAAGGTGTTAAAATACTTGTTTTTGGCAAAAAGTTTCAAACTTTATGCGTGGATAGTTGTTTTTGATCGAGTTTTTGAACGAGGGTTCTATCCTACTCGTAACTGTTCTAGAGGCTTTGGTTCATCAAGTTTCACACTTTTGTGTATTTTGGTGTTATTGAAACTATTTTATCACACAAAAACTGGTTTAGAAACACTTTTGGACAGAATCAAAATTTTGAGCATTCCTATGCGTAGTAAAACCCTAAAACTACGCGTAAGTGCTTCCTTGGTTTGATCTTCATTTTCCTGGTTTATTCCGTGTTTTCTTACTTGGATAAGTCTGAAAATACGTCGACTTTGGATATCTCTTGCACTGTGATAGTGTAAAAGATCATTTGGGCAAAACCCTAAAATTACGCATAAGCATAAGCTTACGCGTAGAAATCCTACGCCTAAGATTTTTCCTATGCCTAAGCCTAGTCTTACGCATAAGAAAATCCTACGCCTAAATTTTGTCTACGCCTAACTTTAGTGCTTTTCCTACTTACGCGTAAGCTAAATCCTACGCGTAACTTCTCATTGTTACGCGTAACTTTGGTGTTTTTACACATAAGTGCTACTTGGTTCTTGTCTTTTCTACGCCTAAGGACACTTCATCAACAAAGGTTCATTCGACTACAAAGATCCATTTTTACTACACAAGTTTATCAACATGTCTCAACCACCATACTCTAACTATTTCCCTCATACTTATAATCATCAACAACAACAACAATTAACTCCACAACATCAACAATGGAATCAACAACAAGCTATTTATCAACAACAATTTAATCAACAACATAATCCACAAATTGGTGCAATTCCACCACCACAAATGGTTCAAACACCACCAAGCCTTCAAGTTCAACCCTACACAAATGATTTCAATCAACATCCATCAAGGAACACTATGAAGGAACCCACTTGGTTTGCAAAGATGTGTGAAGCTTTAAGCAGCCAACAATCAATTCATGAAGCTGGATCACTTGATAGACCTCCAATGCTCACTCCAGGAAACTACGATCAATGGGTGATAAGGTTCTTTAGGTTTTGTGATCTGAAGAAGCCACATGGAAAGTTCTTAAAGAAGGTTATCTTGGAAGGTCCATTTGAGATGCCTACTGTCATTGTACCCGGAGATCCAACTGCTGTTCCACCAAGAGATGAACAAACGAACATTGCTACTATTGCAGACTTGAATCCTCAAGAACTTCTACACTATGAAGCAGATGAACTTGCAATGGAATACATCCTCTTAGGATTACCAAACCCAATTCTTCGTAGTGTTGATGCTCAAAAGACTGCACAAAAAATGTGGGATCATATTCGTCTTCTTATGGAAGGATCTGTACTCAATCAGGAGGATTTGGAATCTAAATTTTACTTGGCTTATGAACACTTCATGATTGAACCTGGAGAGACACTAGAGTCCTATCTTCATCGATTTTCAGACATCATCAATGATTTGGATAAACACAACATCATCATGCCAAGAATTGCAGTGAATACTAAGTTCCTGAGTAGTCTTGGTCCTGAATGGGAGAAGTATGTCATTTTTCTCCGTCAAGCGAAGAATATGCATCATTCTACTTATGGATTGTTGTACGATTACTTGAAGCCTCATGAAAAGGAAGTTGATCGGGAAAGGATTCTCCGTGCTCAAATTGCTACACAGTTACATCCGGAAAATCAACAACTTGCCTTGTATGCTGAACAGAATTATCCCTCTCAACCAGCAACTCAACCAACTGCTTCAACCACACCTTCACAACAACAACCTCAACAAAATCAATTGGTTCCATACAACAACAACAATGCTCAAGCATATGTCAGTGAAGCGACTGAGGAAATCGATTCGTTCGAAGCATTGCAACAAGGATTTGTTATGATTGCTAATGCTTTTGGCCGTTACACCAACAAATCCAACAATCGTATTCGTTCCTCATCTAACACACGGACTTAAGCTGTTGTGAACAATGGACGTGTTGAAGTTCAGAATCGTGATTATGGTCGTCAGATGGGCGGTGGTCAAGGGTTTAATGCTGTGGGTAGGAATAACAACAGAGCTCAAGTGGTGGAACAGGGAAATGCTCAAAATCTGTTAAATGGTCTTAGATGCTACAACTGCAATGAGAAGGGACATCTGGCTAATGCATGCCCAATGCCGAGGACTAGGGGCAGTGCTTATTTCAAAGAGGCTTTACTTTTGGCTCTTAAGGATGAAGCTGGTGGATCTCTCACAGACAAAGAACACAGCTTTATGGCAGATGCAGACTCAGATGATGATATGGAGGACTTGCAGGCCAATGCAACTGTTATGTTGATGGCTAATATGCAAGAGTTACACATGAGTGAAACAGGACCAGTGTATGACACTGATGGCTTGTCTCAGGTACCCGAACAAACCATCATCATATCTGAACTAATATCTCTGCCAATATCTGAATTCGGCACGGCTCAAATTGTTCAAAATGAGTCATCTACATCTCATTCTGACGATTTTCAAATAAACCCCGTAGTTACATTTGACGATCCAGATAACCTTATGGTTTCCCTTGATAATCAAATTGACTCCGTGGTTATACTTGAGGATCTCAATAATGATCATGTTGTGACTCACGTTGAACACGCTGAACCTTTGCCTCATCCAGATCTTGTTCTGTTACTTAAAGACCAACAATCCCAAATTGCTGAATGTGTTGCATTAAATCAGATCTTAAAAAGTAAAAATGCACTGCTAACCAAGGATTTTGAATGCTTACAAATGCAACTCAATTTTTTCAAAACTCAAGAAATCCGTGAAAAAGGTTTTGAAGCCGCTTTTGCAAAATCTCATCAAAACGAAAAATATTTAGAGAAACAGATGCGTGATCTAGCCGCCTCGAAGAATGCTTTGTTGTCTGAATTAGAACAACTGAAACATGAACATAAAAAGCAAATTAACGCTCTCACCTTGGAAAATCAAAAAGCTAAGGCTGAGTTGTTAACTTGTCAAAAACAGTTCTCCGCATACAAAAAGCATTCAACGAATCGGGTCGATGACCTTCTTGAAGAAATTATCGGCTTGCAAAACAAACTTAAAGAGTTTAAAACTGTTGTTTACAAACATGGTGAATCAGTAACAGCTATTGAAAAGTTTACCTTAAAACCCAATCCAAAAGGATATGGAAAAAATCTAGCTGATTACAAACCAAAACTTTCACTAAAAACATTCAAACCAACTCCTGAAGTTTCCAGTGCAGAATACAAACTTGATAATACTGTTATGAGTGTTGTTGAATATCATCATCAAGAGGAATTAGATGCAGAAGACGAGAGTCGATCAAAATTAAAAAACGTTGTTTACAACAAACCTTTTAATTACAAAAACGCGGTCACTTTCTTCACACCAACGGATTCTTCTAACACACCAAGGGTTATCATCAAAACACCTGAGTCTTCTAATGTTAATCCCAAAACAGATTATGCACAAACTTATGGTCCTTTACCTTCAATTAGTGAAGTAAACTCAAAACCTGAAAATCGAAATATTCTTAGATATTTTGACATTTTCATGGCTGACCTCAAAATTTTACAACATGAGATAGAATATCGTTCTGAAATCAAAATTGAACACTTTCAATCGCCTCTGGCGCGAGAACAAAGAGACATTTTTCAGAAAAATCTTTTACCTAATGTTAAAAACTTGAAAAGTTGTGCATTAGCCTGGGAACGGGATTTTCATAAGGAACTTGGAACTATGAAGGTCGTTTTCGAGAAAACAGAAACATCTATTTCTAATACTAAACGTAAAAAGAAACTTTTGAGAAAATATGTTGATCGACTCTTGGAAGACCTTATCTGTGCTGATGTCCATAATGCTGTGTTGTTTCATTCTTTGCCATATGCATCTGATCATATCTCTGCTGATATTGTTGAAAATGTTGTAACTGTTGAGAACACCGATAATGTGCTTCAGATCGAGTCTTTAAAAGCTGAAAATAAATGATTACTCAACGAAATTTACAATGCCAAACGTCGTCTTCATTGGTGTGAAAAAGATATTCACAATCATCAACTTAGTTTTCAAAAGAAAATCGCTCAGTTGAGTGCAAAATCTTCTGATCCTAAAATTGAGCAACTGGATGATCAAAACGTGTCTTTGAAAAGTCAAATCTCAAAATATGAACAAGAACTTTCAAAAGTTAAACAGGAATATGGTGTCATATTTGATTTGCTCAATAAGACTCGTCATGAAGCATCAAACGAACTTGATCACTATCTTGCTCACACTAGAGAAGTAATAAATTTTACTGGTAATATTCATTCTGAAAATCAAGATTTGATTCACACTATCTCTAAGTTAAGAGAGATGTTAGGAAAGTATGAACAACTTCCGCCTACCGTGATTAAGAGAATAGCACCAGTCACACTTAGTAATCGTGAACCTAGAATCCCTACTGCCAAATCACAAGTTGCTAACGTGTTTCCCTCTACTGATACAAGAATAGTTGCGTCTTTTCCAAACGTCCGCACTTCACAGCCTAGGAGCACTCAATCGAAGAATAGAAAGTTGTGACCTAAGAAAAGATCAATAAGGAATGCTAAAGTAGAAGAACACCCTAGGACTATGAATAAGACTCACGTTGCTCCCACTATAGATGTTGCGTCTGGCAAATGTAATAGATATAGTGATGTACCGAATGCTAAACCATTAAGTACTTTTGATATTCAGTCTGATGCACCTTGTGATATTTTTCGTAAAAGTATGAATTCTGATTGTCATGACAAATGTGTTGCTAAAGCTATAATCTCTCGATTACGGAATCCTAAGAATCGGAATACCTCTAGGCCCACTAATCATTCTAAGTCTGTGCTTGGTAGACCGCCTTCTTTAGATTCTAAGGCAAACATTGCTGTCACTGTAGCTCCAGTTTCACCTCCTAAGAATGTAGTACCACCTAGTGCATTCACTAAGACTAAAGCAAAGAGTAGTTATAGATGGCAGAAATGGATATATAACACACTAGGATTTAAATGGATGCCTAAAATTATTAATGCGTGTATGTCTAATATACCTGCTTCGGAACCCTCTAACATTTCGGGTTCCACATCTACTTCTATTCCATCTGTGTCGTCTGTGTGTAATACAGGTGATACAGATCATTCTCTGGATTGTTGATAGCGGATGTTCCCGACACATGACAGGCAACCTTAAACTGTTATCAAACTTTATTGCAAAGTTCATTGGCACTGTCAGGTTTGGGAACGATCACTTCGCAGCTATCATGGGCTACGGAGATTATGTCAATGGGAACATCGAAATCAGCAGGGTTTACTATGTGGAAGGCCTCGGTCATAATCTGTTTTCAGTAGGTCAATTTTGTGATGGAGATTTGGAGGTTGCTTTCAGGGAGAAAACTTGTTTCATTCGTGATCTACAAGGAAATGACCTTATGTCTGGCTCGCGTAATTCTAGTCTCTACACTATCTCTATGCAAGACATGGTTGCTTCCTCTCCCATCTGCTTACTTTCAAAGGCAACATCTACAAAATCCTGGCTACGGAACCGTCGTCTCTCACATCTAAACTTTCAAACCATCACCAACCTTGCTCGACACAAACTAGTTGAAGGACTCCCACGATTCCGGTATTCAAAAGATCACCTTTGCTCAGCCTGTGAACAAGGGAAAAGCACTCGTGCTCATTTTCCTTCAAAGGTGGAACACAGCTCTCAGCATGTGCTTCATCTTCTTTACATGGATTTGTGTGGCCCGATGCGCGTGCAAACGATCAATGGCAAACGCTACATCTTAGTAATTGTTGATGACTACTCACGATGGACTTGGGTCTACTTTCTTCGAAGCAAAGACCAAGCTCCACAAATGATCATCACCTTTCTCACAAAAATACAGGTTCAGCTCCGCAACACCGTCAGGATAATCAAAACAGACAAAGGAACTGAATTTGTTAACAAAACCCTTCGTGAATTCTATGAGAAAGTGGGAATTCAGCATCAAACATCTATTGCACGTACACCTGAACAAAACGGAGTTGTTGAAAGACGAAACCGAACGTTAGTGGAAGCTGCAAGAACAATGTTAATCAATGCTAAACTTCCAGATTACTTATGGGCAGAAGCTGTATCTACTGCATGCTATACTCAAAACCGTTCTATGATCACAAAACGCCACAACAAAACACCTTTCGAGCTTATCCACAACCATAAACCGAATCTCAAACACTTTCATGTATTTGGATCCCTGTGCTATCCGAATAATGATCGTGATGACTTTGGAAAGCTCAAAGCCAAAGCTGATATTGGAGTCTTTATTGGATACTGTGACAATTCTAAAGGTTTCCGAATCTGGAATCGTCGAACTAAGGAGGTAATGGAAACGATTCATGCTCATTTTGATGAACTCACGGAAATGGCTTCTGAGTACAACAGCTTAGAACCCGGTCACAACTGTTTAAAGTTCCCCCAACCCCATCATCAGCTGAACAAAGCCCCCAGCTCACTCGTCAACAAATGATAAGGTTATTTGCTCCTCTGTTCAGTGACGATATTGATGAACGTGCTCCAGGTGTATCCGATGTTTCCGCTGCACAACCTGATAATATTCCTATACCTGATACACCTGCTACAACAACTACTGTTGAAGATGCACCTACACCAGTTGACTCCAACACAACAGTTGAACACACCGCTTCCAACAATGATGAACCGGCTGATGATATTCTGAATGAAGTACCCCCACCTGCAGATTTTGATCCAAATGCGTTCTTCAACCCGTTTGCTAATGAGATTGCTGCACCAGATGTCGCGGAATCTTCAACAAACCATTTGAATCCTCAGAATCTGCACAATGTATACCAACATCAACCCTCTACACACCGATGGACAAAAGACCATCCTCTGGATAACATTATTGGCAACCCGAATCAACCAGTCGTTACAAGACAACGTCTTCACACAGATGGTGAACATTGCATTTATGCACTCATTGTCTGTCAATCTGAGCCTAGAAACATTAAAGACGCAATGACAAAAGACAACTGGATTGAATCCATGCAGGAAGAACTCAACCAATTCAAACGTCTTGAAGAATGGGAACTGGTTGAAAGACCAACAGGGGTCTACGTCATTGGTCTCAAATGGATTTGGAAAAACAAATTGGATGCTGAAGGGAATGTAATCCGAAACAAGTCACGTCTAGTTGCTAAGGGTTATCGTCAGGAAGAGGGAATAGACTTTGAAGAATCTTTTGCTCCGGTTGCTCGTCTTGAGGCTGTTCGGATATTTCTCGCGTTCGCGGCTCATATGAATATGACGGTCTTTCAAATGGATGTCAAAACTGCGTTTCTCAACGGACAACTGAAAGAAACGGTTTATGTCAGCCAACCCGAAGGATTCGTTGATCCAGCGTGCCCGAACCATGTCTATAAACTGAACAAAGCTCTTTATGGTCTCAAACAAGCCCCTCGGGCATGGTACGATAAGCTATCATCTTTTCTCATTGCTAATAATTTCACCAAAGGTTTGGTTGACCCAACTCTTTTTATACAATATCACGGGGCACATATCTTAATTGTTCAAATTTACGTGGATGACATCATTTTTGGGTCTACACATAAAAAGTTTTCAATCGCTTTTGCAAAACTAATGAAGAAAAATTTTGAAATGTCCATGATGGGTGAACTTACATTCTTTCTAGGATTACAAGTTCATCAATCACCCCGTGGTATTTTCTTGAGTCAGTCCAAATATGCCCTTGAACTGTTAAACAAATTTGGAATGACAACATGTGACACTTATGCCACACCAATGGCTCATACCAAGAAGCTAGATGCTGATTTACATGGGAAATTAGTTGACCCTACCAAATACCAAAGTATTATTGGGTCTCTCATGTATCTAACAGCTAGCAGACCTGATATTGTCTTTGCCGTTTATCTATGCTCCCGCTATCAGTCGCGATCAACTGAAACCCACCTCTCTAAGGCTACAAGAATCATCCGATACATCAAGGGAGCCATTAATTTGGGGATCTGGTATCCGAAGGATTCTGGTTTTGAACTAATCTCTTTTTCAGACGCTGACCACGCAGGATGCTTAGACTCAAGGAAAAGTACTTCAGGAGCTCTACAATTTCTTGGTGATAAACTGGTGTCTTGGCAATCAAAGAAGCAGGATTGTACATCGCTGTCATCAACCGAAGCAGAATATGTAGCCATGTCCGCGTGTTGTGCTCAAGTCATTTGGATGAGAACACAACTCAAAGACTATGGTTACGTATTTGACAGAATCCCGTTGTACTGCGACAATCGGAGTGCCATTGCGATCTCGTGCAACTTAGTTCAGCATTCGAAATCAAAGCACATCGATCTTCGCTATCATTTCATCAAGGACCACGTGGAACAGGGTACCGTTGAATTATACTTTGTGGGTACAGAATACCAATTGGCAGATCTTCTCACCAAAGCCTTGCCTCCCGCTAGGTTTAATGAGTTGGTCCACCGGATTGGTATGAGGTGTTTGACTCAAGAGGAATTGGATGACCTCCTAAAACAATCTTAAAAACCTGTCAAAAACCAAAACCTCCTTTGTAAATATTTTCAAAAACAAAATACAAAATTATAAAATCTGATAAAACAACAAAAATATTCTTCTATCTATATTTCTTTTAACATGGCAAGTACAAATCTTCAGTCAACACGTTGTTCTATCAAACCTTTCATTATTTTCCCGAACAAGTGTTGAGGGGAGAAAGTAAATATTTTTCGGTTTCATAAAACCTTGTACTTGCATGTTTTCAAAAATATGTTGTTTCTTCTAAAATGGTGGACACTTTTCTTGTCAATTACTCTCCTCGGACTCAAATGTTTTAACCATTTCATTATTTCAAAAGTCGAGGGGGAGTGTCGTTAAGTTTCTTGCCTTACATGTGTCTTGTCTAACCTAAACGGATGTTAAAGGATCTTGGTTGGAACCTCTTTAAGGTTGAAGGACTGAATGTGTCAACTTGGCTAATTAATTTTAACAAAATCATTTACTCCTAAACCACCAAGATCAAACGGCCCAAATCAAATCTTCTAAATCCGTTCAAGTTTTTCATAATCTATAAGTTCTAAACTGTTTTGATCAAGATGATAAACAAGGGTTTCTAAAATTCTTTCAAATCCAACGGTTAAAACTTTTTAAACTGATTTTGGAAAATTGTTCACTCGAACGAACTGGGTGACTATGCATAAAAGTGTTTGGATTGAAATAAGTTGTGTTAAAACCTTTCTTAGTGTCTATTAAACTTGTTTCAATCGTCCAAAACCATCCAGAATCTTAAATTTCACTAATATGATTTCTAGGGTTCTTGGGCTCATTTAGGGTTTGTCTATTCTGTGATATGTTATTAGGTGGTCAAGAAAGTGTTAGAATAAGTATATATGCATGTTTTGAACCTTGAAATTAGCCCAGAAACATCTAAACTGTAAGAATTTAAGTTTTAGGCTTTTAGGGTTCATATCCCTGGAATCTTCTGATTCTATGGTGTAAATGTGTTATATCTTGTTCCATTGCACCCATATGACATCGAGGACACTCCAGAAACATTCTTATTTGATTTGTGTAGCTATATCTCATGCGCGTAGATTAAGGGTTTAGGGTTTAAGTAATTTTACGCCTAAGTCTTTCTGTGTGTATCTGATATGTTCTTATGCTTGTTTTGTGATCTAAAAGATGTTTGGAGTTAACTGCAATCAAGTTTTCATGATTATATTTAACAGGTTAATTATTCGTAATGTCAGAATCTTTAGGTGTTCAAACCGTTACGATTAAGGAATACTTTATGTCACAATTCTCGATTTCCGGTCATTTCTCATACTCCATATTCATCATTTCATATCGGTTCATTCATGATTTTTGCATTTCACATTAAACGCGTAAATTTTATATTAAATAAACGTTATCGCGTGAGTTATTATTTTGAATATTTAATCCGTTACTTCCAAAAATGATCCCAATATATTTTTATACTTACATTTAGTTTATAAAAACTATATTTTGAGTTTACCTAGTGTTTTAAATTTATTTTGTATACAAATCGTTAAAGTTATATTATTACGACGTTTTTCTTAAAAAAACTACTCGATAATTATTTTATCACTCAAATTTTACAAGGAATGTATTTTTACAATTTTTATGATATCATTATACTCTACTTTGATCTATTAAAAATTTCTTTTACCTAAAATTACCTTAAATACACAAATGTATATTAAATCTTACAAATATTATTACATATACATCTACTTACACCTTTTTAACAAAGTTTACACAATTTAAAAGAAAAAAAAATATATATATATAAGTTGTAAATACCTTCCCCCTTGGCCGACCAAGGGGGGGTTGGCAATTAATGTTGGTACAATTTTTTCTAACTTGATTATATATATACTTACACTCCAACATTTCCTTCACTCATTCAATCTCATTTCTCAAGTCAAGTAAAAAGGTGTTTTCTCTCTTGTTTCTCTCCTACAAAACCGGTCATCATCAAGAGCTAGCTAGGGATCATCAAAAATTTTACAAGTTCAAGTAATTACAATCTAGAACACACTCTTAATAAGGTTTTGAAATAAAAACCTAGAGTGTTTAGGCAAACCTTGTTCCTTGCACCTCATCATATCACTTGTAAGCATCTCATATCTATTTTCATCTTACATATTCATTTCATACTCATCTCATCATTTTTGAGCAAAAACATGCAAGACTTGTGTTGTTTATACCATTTTTACATGATTTTTAGAAATATATATATATAAGGTCATCCTATAATTATCCCCTTGGTATACTTTGGTCTTGATGATGTTTAGGAACCCATGACACCCTAAGAAGGTGTATGGTAGGATTAGATTAGCTTTGGAGTTGATTTGAAGGGATTGGAATAGGTTTAGTACGAGAAAAACTATTTTCGATAAGTATAAAAAGTGTTCTGTCCTTGTTTTGATTTTCTAGAAAATCCGACAGTAGGCACGAAATTTTGGCCTTGATATTTAGAAAATATACTTTAAAACGAATCCGTGGCCGCTTGAACGGATAAAAACGGAGTTATAACGAAGAAGTTATGAATTTTTAAAGTTTGACGACGAAATATATTTTTTTCTGAAATTTCAGCAACATGTTTTTGTTTTATTCGAGTCAAAAACGAGCCTTAAGCTTTACAAATTATTTCGACTTATCAAAAATATATTAGTATACTTTGATACGAAGCTAAGGACATATAATACGTAGAAAACGGATTTGAAACGACAAAGATATACACGTTTTCATAAAATTGCCGTAACTATTATTTTCTGAAAAACTATATTATTTTTACGAGACAAGTATTACGATAACTAAAACGACCATGTTTGAGGCTGTTTTTAACAAGGATGTGGAACTTTTTGGAACGAAATGTCTTCTAATGAAATCAAGATCACCGAGCATATTTTTCAAAACAATCAACCGTTTGTATAGCGGAGTTTTAATAAATTAATTACAGTTGCTTAAACTTGGCCGAAACTCACTTTTTACACAACCATTAGACAAAATCACCATCTTTAACCCTTATTATCTTTATGTTCAAGACCTTTATGTCGAAAACTTCTGAACTGAAACTTTTAGATTTTGATACAAGCTTTCCAAAACCGTCGAGTTCGTTTCCTAACAATCGACGTACACCATTTTACGACTAGTTTTTCAAAGCCATTTTTGTCAATTTCATGAAATTTCCGACGACTTTATTTTACGACGAAAAGTGATAATTTCACTATAAATCATTACGAAACTATTGTAGGATGACATTTTGACGTTAACACTTGTAAAGTAATTTAAGAATGGTCAAGACGTCAAAAGAGTATTTTTCGACGATAAGTATTATTTTCAAAACTCGCAAATGGTATAAATAACATACGAAATGTATGCATAACATAACATCATAACTCATTACATATCATAACATTCATTCTAGGTCGCGGATAGTTTCCGAGTCTCACTTTCGTGCACTTCATTTTGTTAGCATATCCATCATACCAGGTGAGTTCATACCCCACTTTTACTCGTTTAAATTCTTACAAACTATTTGGGGGAGATACATGCTTAAATATTTGTTTCACTCTTGCGAATACTCAAACCATTTATACTATTGTGTTACAATATACTTCTTATACACTTTGGACATTATGTGTGTTTATTGCGATATGTGCCTTAATGTGCAAAACTAGTTTTCAATTATGCATCAACATACAAACTTTAGCAACTGGTTAACTCCTGCGGGAGCCGGCGGAGAGGTATTGATAGTACTATCGGGCTGACGCCCCCACCCTTGGTCCATGATGACGTGACCTGGGGTGAATATAATCTGTTATTCAATGAAACATTACAAACAAGTTAGACTCGTCAAGAGGTTCAGTTGGCTGTGATTCTTTGCATTAAGTACATGTATATATCGTATGCACCTATGTCCTACTTACAAACAAGATTGACAATTCTATATTTTGGCAATGGGTTGTAAACACACAGGTTGCAAGTTTTGTATGGGCGGAACTTGGAACTGAGTGGATTTACAATGCCTTTGCTGCATAAACAATTTTTGAAAGGCTTTACATTTCATCACAAACTTATGAACTCACCAACCATTGTGTTGACACTTTTTAGCATGTTTATCTCAGGTCTTAAGGTGATAGCACTTCATGGAGCTTTTGGGTCGCATGGCACACATTGGAGTCTAGTGCTTTTAACTATTACCATTCGATATGTTTTGTAAACTCTTTATGTATTATCAAACTTTGTGAATTCTTGTTGTGTAAACTTTAACTTATGAAATCGAATGGTAAACTTTTCAAAACGTCTCATTATAGAGGTCGTTTTCTGTATCCATACTTTGTGCTATGACGTCATACCCCAATGACACTATCGTTCCGCTGCGATATTTTGGGGGTGTGACAGATTGGTATCAGAGCCTTGGTTATAGAGAACTAGGTTGCATTTTAGTTCCTAGACTATAACCGCTCTCACGTCGATCCTTTCGTTTCCTATTGCCTTACACACTTTTCGTGCGCATATGTTTTCTTAAGTATTCCTTTTAGAATCACCTCATTAGATAGCGTAGTTTCCTTGTACCAATAGGGGAGTCCCAAAATCTAGTTGGGTCATCAAAGATATGGAGCTCAGTAATGAGCACTTATCTAACTTGATCTCGTGACAGTTCTTGTTTGATGAGATGCGAGATCGAGCTAAATAAGTGTTACTATAAAGCTGGATAGATTTGATGATTTTGCCCGAGGATGGGAGTTCTCTTGAGGATACTTTGGGAACTGCTGGCGACTAAACCTCATAGTGACTTTAGCACCTAACGGAATTTCCTACACACAAAGTGCGACTCTTCCTAGATACCTACCCTAAATCCCTCCTTCACCTTTTAGAATCGGATGATAGACTGGCTACCTATTTAAGTAACAACAATCGCCGAGACATGTATGCTTGGTGGTATGTACACGTGTGAAATGAAGCAATTATAATTATGGTGGCCAACATAATTATAAATGCGTCACAACTCACGTGGACATATGCGACCACGCATACGTAGATCGGTGTGGACACCTTAGGAACCAATTTGTGGCGTGATATTATGTTTGAGGACGTTAAGCATAGACATTGGGAATTCAACGGTTCTTTCCTTGCAGAGATCATGGCACCAAAGAGGGTAACACGCAGTACTGGCCGAGGTGGTGCGGTACCAAGGGGTGGAATGACAGGTGGACGTGGAGGTAGAGGAGGCGGTAGTGACATGGGTAACAATGACAACAACACTGGCGGAAACCCTAATTTCGCCGCCATCATCGCTCAACAACTTCAAATCTTGCTTCCCACTATTGTCACGCAAGTTGGGAATCATATGAATAACTCGGGAAACCACGGGAACGGGAACGGTACTGGAGACACCAACAATGTAGCTGGTAGTAACAACAACAACAACAACACCACCAACAACAACAACAGAATTGGATGCACATATAAGGAATTTTCGGCATGCAAACCTGTGGAGTTTGATGGTATAGGAGGTGCTTTGGCGTATACACGATGGGTAGAGAAGACAGAGGCAGTGATCGACATCAGCAATTGTGCCACACATCAGAGGGTGAAGTATGCTGCTTGCTTGTTATCAGGAAAGGCATTGACATGGTGGAACACACAGCTACAGGCTAGAGGCAGAGAGGCAGCTATAGGTATGACATGGGACGAATTTAAGGAGTTATTGAAAGAGGAGTACTGCCCGGACAATGAAATGCAGAAACTGAAGGATGAATTTTATCACCACTCGATGATAGGGGCTGGTCACGCAGCCTACACTGACCGATTTCATGAGTTAGCCAGACTAGTTCCTCATCTAGTTACCCCTGAGTCCAAGAGAATCTCGAGGTACATATATGGTCTTGTCCCCGAAATCCGTGGAACTGTGAAAACAACTGAGCCGTCTACAATACAAAGTGCGATACTGAGGGCAGGAACCCTGACAGACGAGATGGTTAGAAATGGTACCTTGAAGAGCAGTGATAAGAGGAAGGAAGCAAGTGGGTCGAATAAGCAGATGGACGTGGTAGCAGACAACAAAAGGGCAAGAGTTTTTGTGGCAACTGGTACTGAACAAAGAGAGTATGCGGGTACACATCCCAAATGTGCTAAATGTGCTTATCATCACCCGAAGAACAAGCCCTGCCGCTTGTGTACAAATTGCAATCGATACGGCCATTTTAAGGAGCAGTGTAAAAGGAATAATAAAAGGACTTGCTTTGAATGTAACAGCCCGAATCACTTCCAGAATAATTGTCCTCAGTTGAATAAGCCACCGATGCAAGCTCCTCTAGCTGTGGCAATTGAAGGAAATAACCCAAACCCTGAACTCAATATCAGTCCACCTCGAGGTCGAGTATTCTATATAGGGACCGAGGAAGCCCGCAATGCGTAACTGGTACGTTTTTCCTAGACCATTAAGTGATCCACCGTATTATTCAGATTCAGTGAGTCTCATTAGATAAGAAACCTAGACGCGTAAGTTTTGACATAAACACTTTGACTATACATCCTGATTTCGCGAAACCTAAGGGTAGAACTTTAAGTATCATCGATTGTCACAATTCTATCAGGGGAAGAATGTCACAATTCTCGATTTCCGGTCATTTCTCATACTCCATATTCATCATTTCATATCGGTTCATTCATGATTTTTGCATTTCACATTAAACGCGTAAATTTTATATTAAATAAACGTTATCGCGTGAGTTATTATTTTGAATATTTAATCCGTTACTTCCAAAAATGATCCCAATATATTTTTATACTTACATTTAGTTTATAAAAACTATATTTTGAGTTTACCTAGTGTTTTAAATTTATTTTGTATACAAATCGTTAAAGTTATATTATTACGACGTTTTTCTTAAAAAAACTACTCGATAATTATTTTATCACTCAAATTTTACAAGGAATGTATTTTTACAATTTTTATGATATCATTATACTCTACTTTGATCTATTAAAAATTTCTTTTACCTAAAATTACCTTAAATACACAAATGTATATTAAATCTTACAAATATTATTACATATACATCTACTTACACCTTTTTAACAAAGTTTCCACAATTTAAAAGAAAAAAATATATATATATAAGTTGTAAATACCTCCCCCCTTGGCCGACCAAGGGGGGGGTTGGCAATTAATGTTGGTACAATTTTTTCTAACTTGATTATATATATACTTACACTCCAACATTTCCTTCACTCATTCAATCTCATTTCTCAAGTCAAGTAAAAAGGTGTTTTCTCTCTTGTTTCTCTCCTACAAAACCGGTCATCATCAAGAGCTAGCTAGGGATCATCAAAAATTTTACAAGTTCAAGTAATTACAATCTAGAACACACTCTTAATAAGGTTTTGAAATAAAAACCTAGAGTGTTTAGGCAAACCTTGTTCCTTGCACCTCATCATATCACTTGTAAGCATCTCATATCTATTTTCATCTTACATATTCATTTCATACTCATCTCATCATTTTTGAGCAAAAACATGCAAGACTTGTGTTGTTTATACCATTTTTACATGATTTTTAGAAATATATATATATAAGGTCATCCTATAATTATCCCCTTGGTATACTTTGGTCTTGATGATGTTTAGGAACCCATGACACCCTAAGAAGGTGTATGGTAGGATTAGATTAGCTTTGGAGTTGATTTGAAGGGATTGGAATAGGTTTAGTACGAGAAAAACTATTTTCGATAAGTATAAAAAGTGTTCTGTCCTTGTTTTGATTTTCTGGAAAATCCGACAGTAGGCACGAAATTTTGGCCTTGATATTTAGAAAATATACTTTAAAACGAATCCGTGGCCGCTTGAACGGATAAAAACGGAGTTATAACGAATAAGTTATGAATTTTTAAAGTTTGACGACGAAATATATTTTTTTCTGAAATTTCAGCAACATGTTTTTGTTTTATTCGAGTCAAAAACGAGCCTTAAGCTTTACAAATTATTTCGACTTATCAAAAATATATTAGTATACTTTGATACGAAGCTAAGGACATATAATACGTAGAAAACGGATTTGAAACGACAAAGATATACACGTTTTCATAAAATTGCCGTAACTATTATTTTCTGAAAAACTATATTATTTTTACGAGACAAGTATTACGATAACTAAAACGACCATGTTTGAGGCTGTTTTTAACAAGGATGTGGAACTTTTTGGAACGAAATGTCTTCTAATGAAATCAAGATCACCGAGCATATTTTTCAAAACAATCAACCGTTTGTATAGCGGAGTTTTAATAAATTAATTACAGTTGCTTAAACTTGGCCGAAACTCACTTTTTACACAACCATTAGACAAAATCACCATCTTTAACCCTTATTATCTTTATGTTCGAGACCTTTATGTCGAAAACTTCTGAACTGAAACTTTTAGATTTTGATACAAGCTTTCCAAAACCGTCGAGTTCGTTCCCTAACGATCGACGTACACCATTTTACGACTAGTTTTTCAAAGCCATTTTTGTCAATTTCATGAAATTTCCGACGACTTTATTTTATGACGAAAAGTGATAATTTCACTATAAATCATTACGAAACTATTGTAGGATGACATTTTGACGTAAACACTTGTAAAGTAATTTAAGAATGGTCAAGACGTCAAAAGAGTATTTTTCGACGATAAGTATTATTTTCAAAACTCGCAAATGGTATAAATAACATACGAAATGTATGCATAACATAACATCATAACTCATTACATATCATAACATTCATTCTAGGTCGCGGATAGTTTCAGAGTCTCACTTTCGTGCACTTCATTTTGTTAGCATATCCATCATACCAGGTGAGTTCATACCCCACTTTTACTCGTTTAAATTCTTACAAACTATTTGGGGGAGATACATGCTTAAATATTTGTTTCACTCTTGCGAATACTCAAACCATTTATACTATTGTGTTACAATATACTTCTTATACACTTTGGACATTATGTGTGTTTATTGCGATATGTGCCTTAATGTGCAAAACTAGTTTTCAATTATGCATCAACATACAAACTTTAGCAACTGGTTAACTCCTGCGGGAGCCGGCGGAGAGGTATTGATAGTACTATCGGGCTGACGCCCCCACCCTTGGTCCATGATGACGTGACCTGGGGTGAATATAATTTGTTATTCAATGAAACATTACAAACAAGTTAGACTCGTCAAGAGGTTCAGTTGGCTGTGATTCTTTGCATTAAGTACATGTATATATCGTATGCACCTATGTCCTACTTACAAACAAGATTGACAATTCTATATTTTGGCAATGGGTTGTAAACACACAGGTTGCAAGTTTTGTATGGGCGGAACTTGGAACTGAGTGGATTTACAATGCCTTTGCTGCATAAACAATTTTTGAAAGGCTTTACATTTCATCACAAACTTATGAACTCACCAACCATTGTGTTGACACTTTTTAGCATGTTTATCTCAGGTCTTAAGGTGATAGCACTTCATGGAGCTTTTGGGTCGCATGGCACACATTGGAGTCTAGTGCTTTTAACTATTACCATTCGATATGTTTTGTAAACTCTTTATGTACTATCAAACTTTGTGAATTCTTGTTGTGTAAACTTTAACTTATGAAATCGAATGGTAAACTTTTCAAAACGTCTCATTATAGAGGTCGTTTTCTGTATCCATACTTTGTGCTATGACGTCATACCCCAATGACACTATCGTTCCGCTGCGATATTTTGGGGGTGTGACACTTTATGCGTAAAGGTTAGGCCTAAGAGAAATCTTACGCGTAGCTCTTACGCATAAGGGGTCTACAGTGGATTACGTGTATCTTGGAAAGATATTCGTAAACAAGGCTTGTTACGCATAAGCTTTACTCTTACGAGTAAACTGTACGCGTAACATTTAGCTTATCCCTACGCTTAAGCTTAAAGCCTTTGAACTTGTCTTACGCGTAAGAAACTCTTACGCATAAGCTAGGTCTTATGCTTTAGCTTACTCCTACGCATAAGCTCCTTTCTTACGCATAAGGATCCTTGTTACTCTTAACCCACTGTTCACTACATTTTGGCCTGTTACGGATATGTTACTTGTTAAATGTTACTCATACGTCACAAATACCTGATGTTTCGTATAAGCTTACAAATGTTTATATGTTGTGTGTTAAGTGAAAAATTGGACTTTGAAATTTCAAAAGTAACATGTTCACATAACTTATCACATCAACTCCAATCAATTGGAACAATGTGATTTAGGACTTGTAACCAACATAAACATGTTACCAACATACAAGTAATTAGATAATAAATCAGACTAATACAAACACATTGTGTTTCCATATGTCTGTCTCTTTGTCTAATGACTTTCAAATCATGAAATGGCTGCAAATCAAGCAAACATCAATGCCCCAGCTGAGCTCTCGATGGCAAACACATTCCAAGATGGATACGACAAAACAATTGGCAAGAACTATCTCCGTGTCATCTTCAACAACTTCATATGCTCATAATCATCTTGCAGAATTGCTGTGGACATCCTTCTGCAACATCCATTCAAAACTCATGCTCAATGAGTAAGATTCAATGGATGAGGTAATACAATTTCGTAAGACATTAAAGCAGAAAAGGATGGAATACCATGCTTCAATCTTTTCCGGTTAATCAACCCGGTGGGGCAAGAGGGTCAAGTAGTAGTCCTCCACTTATGGAAGATCCATTGCAAACATCTCTTACCCCATTCGATCCGGTTAATCAACCCGGTAAGGATCAGGGTGTCATTGTCACTACTACTGTTGAAATGAAGCAAACACAACTAAAACAACCGCAAGAAGAAAAGCATGGTGAAGATGGGGAAATATATGACGAAGGAGATTACGATCATGATAAGGATGAAAGAGTCCCTGATGATGATAATTTGGCGGCTGAAGAGGAAATGTTTCGAAAAGAGGCAAAAGAAGCTGCTAGAGCTGAGGAGGAAAAGTTTAAGAAGGAATCAGACAACTACATAGTTGAAAATCCAATACACAAACCTCAACAGTCTTCTGAACCATCTATTGACACTTCCACCAAGCCCAAATCATCATCTCAATCATAACCTCCATCAACATAAGAAACACCTATGTCAACAACAGAATCTGTTAAGAAGGCAACTCTATCCAATGATTCGACAAATGGTTAAGCAGGTTATCACCACTACACAACAGGCTACGCAGCCACCACCATCTGATCAACCAAGGGATTCAGAAACCACACCACCAATGGAGAAAACCGTTGATCACATTACATACACTGGTGGTGAGGAACACGACATACCTGAGCCCAAACCAGAACCTCAACCGAAATGCAGATCAAGTACATTACTGCACTCCTTGTTTTCATACGCTTCAAATCATAGAGCGTGTTGAAGTTCTCCACCTCGAGGTCGAATCTTACCTAAATTCTACACATTCATCGGAATCAATCAAGAACCTCTGTACAAAATCGTTTTTAAACCAAAAGTTTGGGTTTGTCTACCAAAGTGAAAATCATCATACTTGCTTCATGGCTTTCGATGAAATTCACTAAGTTCTATGACGCCACCCTGGAGATGGTTCGAGATGGATTGGCATATCGATTGAAGGACATTGAGTTGGGTATAATTCATACGAAGAGATGGAATTCAAAGGATTGCAAGGATGTTCGTTGATTTATTACTAGGATTGATGAATGTTTGATTCATCGGGATCAGATGCAACGGTTGGAGAGCTATGTGGGAGGATAACCAAACTTTCCGATTCTGACTTTCCAACGTCCTCAGAAAGTAGCTGATTGTTCGTAATCATTGGGTATTCTCTTGATTGTGATTTTGCTTGTTTGATTATCTGACGATGGCTTGTGCACACATAACAGTGTACAACCCGTAATTGTCAAGAAAGGACCCTGTGGTACGCTTCAGTGCCACAATCCTTATAAAAGGAGCGAAAGCTTCTTATTTTTGAGTAAAACCTATTAAACCTTTCATTTTTCAAGGTTTTGCTCAAAAGAACAAGTACTTCCCCCATATGATTTTCAAAACCTCAACCGTTTATATCACTAGTTGAGGGGGAGTATTTGAATTAAACTTTGTTCACAAATTTTTCACAGTGGTCACTCTTCCCGCAACACTCGAAATGGTCATATTTATTCTCAACCGTTCAAAAATAACATTTTCATATGCCATTTTTGAGGGGGAGAAAAATTGTGTGATAAGAAATATGTTGTGCAAAATGCAAATGAATCTGTGTACCTCAGACTTAACCAACGAATTGACGGTACTAAACTGTTAGTAACTCGAAAAGACTTGTCCTAGACGGGTAATAATTTCAAGCTAGTTCGCTAGTAATGTAAACGTGTCTCGCAAAGGACTTGTCCAAGTAGAAAGTACCATTCGAGACACTCTTGGTAGACATGAACTCTGACGGGTATGACAACCTTTCGAGGTTTGTCTACACCTTCAAGGTAGTTATTAGAGCTAGTTGTCACCTAAAAACTGACAATGTAACTCTTTAACTACGCAACGTAACCGTGTCTCGCGGGGGATTGTCTATCTCGAGTGGATCAATTCAAAATGTGCGCGCTCTTTCCTTACTGTGCATTTAACCGTTAAAACTCTTAAGCACATGTGGAGGGGGAGTATTTATGCAAAATCCTATCTCTCACAGTGGTTCAAACATGTTTTTCATTTACAAACCCTTTGAGAGATGTTTCACAAACAGTGGTTTTAATGGCAACATAGGTTAGTCATGGAGTTATAAGGTGACTAAGGTTAGGAATAACCGTCCTATGATCCGCCAGAGCCGGAGGGATCTACCCAAGGACATCACAAATAGTTAGTACTTAGAAGTCCTTAGGTATGATTATAAAAAGGAGAAAATGAGAATCGGAGAAAGAAGGAGTTGAAGAATTAAAAAGAAATGCAAAGAAAAGGGTGAAAAGAAATAGCCCTCAAAATTATTCAACTTAGGGCAGACACCGGGTTCAATTCATATGCTACTGGTTGTCACTTAGTGACACCGGTATTGAAGACTAAAAGTCATCATGGACCCAGTGACGCATGCACTAAACCTTCTTAGCCACTCAAGTTTCTCTCAACAGAAGCTTGTTTCATTCTCACAGGGAACCCTACGTAAACTATTGGCTTTCTCTTAGAGATCGCTGGTATTGAAGAAGGAGACCCTCTCCCTAGTCTCCGCTCAGGAAAACCAAAACGCATTATTGAGTCTAGAGCCACGAGATTCATCAAAAGATCTCTTAGGAACACTTGACATTTTATCACTTGACGATCACCAAATAAGATTATCAGTGGTTCATATCGAGTCCTTCACAGATCTTAGCAATCTGTCGAGAACATTTATGAGAGGTTCACATCTGTGATCCTCAGTGATTGAATGGAAACTCCTGCCAGGGTCAACATCAAACAGCCCTGACAGCAGGTCACTTCGGTAACTCCCCGTGGATTACGCGGAGTGTGTCTCAAACGGTCTACAGTCGTGAGGTGATGCTCAGGTGTACCTCAGCGACTCATCTGAACTGTAGATGTACTTCGGTACATCGTGTTATCTCACTTATGGGACTCCAGTTCAGGAACGGCCTTTGTAAGAATTAGAGTTGTGTTTTCACACTATGCTGTTAACACTCTCGAAGTTCAAACTTGTAAGTGCCGGAACCTGCTTATTACTAACCGTCTGAAATGTTTTCTTCTTATGGAAGCTCCGGAGCAGGATGATCGTGCTGATTCTTCTCATGCTCACGCCAACATCATCACTAATGGAAGTTCTATTCAAAAACAACACAACCGTCAGAATGATTCTTCGTCAAACCAAAGAATCTACAAAGCTAAAGACTTAGAGAACTTCATCAATATTGAATTCCAACGTCATAGAGCGTGTGAGCATATTGAAGAATGACGTGGAGACACTGGAGCAGGGAAGCAGACCTGAGGCAGACTGATGCAGACAACAACATACTATCACTTTCACCACAAAGAACAATGATCAAAGAACAAAGTTAATGATGACGTCAAAGCATAACTGTTCAAAGATAACTTTCTCTCTACACTGGGGAGATTGTTCGAATCAAGGCAATTCCTCTCACAAGAAAGAAGAATGTCAGAAGACGTCAGAGCTACTATTACATCAACGCCTTCACCGTTCATCACCAACACTTGAGGGGGAGATTGTTGGAATCACTCCTAAACCATAATCAAGTGTTAGTAATTAATATGTAATAGTTAGCTTTATTATGGCCTTTATGTTTGTTATTAGCCTTAAGCTTATGTAGAAGGCCCATGAGCTTAGGCCCAAGCCCATAAAAGAAAGGATGGAAACTAGGAGTGTTGCCCTAGCTTTCCTCCTATAAATACTCTTGTAAACCCTCATTTGAGGGTTGGTTGTTCAAGTTATTTCCTCTCATCACATCTACGCCTAAACCGTGCATAATATCGTGTGTGTGTGTTTGGATCTTTTTCAATCGCCTTTGTCTCTCTCTATATTACTTGTGTGTGTAAAACTAGTAACCTAACAGCCTTTGCTTCAGTGTTGTGATTGATCAGCTTGTAGATGTCTTTAGGAAGACCTTGAAGAACAATGTTAGAAGCCCTGATATCAGCATCGAATCTCTTTTTCTCCTTATCATCAAGCTCATCATACATCTTTGGTCTGTCCATTCCATAAATCAGAGTTCCATCTTCAGCAGTATCAAGTACATCTCTAGTCGTCTCAACTCGATACGGTCCTTCATCAATGGATTTGAGAATGTTGACACCATTTTCCTTTCCAAGACAGTATAATCTGATTCGTTGAGCCCAAGAATCGTAGTCAGTTCTGTCAAGCATGGGTGGACGAGTATCTGAACCAGCTGCTTGAACATCCTCGGCAACAGTGGAGATGATTGTAGAAACGTTGGTAGACATGATGACAAATTAAACGGGATTTTATAACTCTATGATTAAACCGGGAAATAGATTCTTTCACGGGATTTTACTAAATAAAGAGAAAACCGTAAAGAAATCACCCAAGTCGCTAGAAAATTATGCACCAAGTCGCTATCTTCTAATTCGCTATTCCACCAAGTTGCTAAAGTCCCAAGTCGCTAAACAAAAGACAAGTCGCTAAATAGCAACTCGCTAAGCCTCTAGTCGCTAGCAAAATTTTGGCAGCAATTCGCTAAGATACAAGTCGCTAAGGAATCAAGTCGCTAAATAGCAACTCACTACTTACCAAGTCGCTAACACCAAGTCGCTACCCGTAGTGGAGCATCCACTACTTGTACTGTTAGTCGCTAGGCCTAAGTCGCTAACTCCACTAACTGTAACTCGCTACAAAAATGTAAATCAAGTCGCTAGCAAGAAAGAAATCCGTAGGTCAAGTCGCTAGCAAGAAAAACATCACAAACATCACTTTTCAATCCAAAAACAACCCAACCAAGATGATTCAAGCTTACCAAATGAAAACCTAAACACTTGTGATGATTCTAAACATAAAAGTACTAACAAAATCCAAGCTTTAACACAAGAAATCAACCAAATGATGCACAAACCACTAAACTTTTTCAAACTCAAAAACCACCTAAAAACCACTAGAAATCCAAAGATGTGCAAGATATGATCTAACCATGGCTCTTGATACCAATTGTAATATATTGGTTTTCACTTACACATCAAACCATAACACAAAGTGGGCGTATAAGTGGAATTCTAGAGAGAGAAAGTTAGAGGTTTAAGGAACTTAGTGAGAGAAAGTGAAAGATATTATTATGAGCTCCAACTCTCTACCTTGGAAGGTAGAGAGTATTTATAGTCTTACAATAAAACGCCACACAACGGGCTGTGGATCAGGCATACAGTGGGTAAAGACCCGTCCGTCCTCCACGGTGTTACTTAACTAAATACTACTTAACTTAAAATAACTACGACTACGAGCTTTCTAACGATTACATATACTTGAGGTGACCGACTCTTTAATACCTGGAATTTCTAATTCCTAACAAATCAACCTCCAATCATCATCCAAACATCAAACCCATCATCTATTCCTAATAAAAAAAACATGAAACATGACCTAAAATGCAAAAACCCAACAATATGATACACCAAATGATACCAAATCACTAGCTACATGTTTATTTAAGTGTTAATTAGTTTTAATCCCATGTTTGAACCAAAACCCCTAAATTTTTAATTATGGTCGAGCCATAATAATGCCATACGTGGATTCATGTGTCCAAAAAAAGCTTGACCCATGTTCCATTTACCTTTTCCAAGCCCGATCTACAAGATTTAATGAAAACCCTAAAATCATGAATCTTAATTTCAAGATTTGAAGGTGTTAATGAAGGCTTTTGTGAGAGTTTTATATATGGATGGAAAGTGGAAAGAGAGGTCTACAAGATGGTGGTGGAGGTGAGATACCACTTGCCGTAAGTTGGCCGGAATTTTGCCGGAAAGGTGGCGGCAATGGTGGTGGTTCGGGTTAGGGTTTTTACTTTTTGGAAGAGAGAGAGAGTAGAGAGAGAAAGTAGGTGTTAGTATGTGTTTTAGAGAGAGAAGTGAAAGAGGGAAATGAGATGAGATGAGGGTATATATATTTTGAGGGAGGGACTAAATAAAAAATGACGGAATGGGGAGGGGGCGGCGGCTAGAGGGAAAAAGGAGGGGCCGGGGTCGTCATTTTCGTAAACTATCCCGTTTACCCATTCCCGAGTTCATATATTGTCTTACGAGTGTCCCACGACGTTCATTCGACTTTCTATTATCGTTATTTATGTTTTTCCACGAGTTTTGACTATTTATTTACCAATTTTCGAGTTACGGTCTAAAAGTTACGTTATTTCTTGTTTTGGCTTTTATAGTGCCGAATCGAATAGTGCCGATCAAAAAGAGTTAAAACGTACACGATAACTCATCCAATAAATAAATAAAGCATAAAAACCAATAAACGATATCAAATCAAGTCATGGTCGATGAAAATGGTGATAAAGGCAAAAGCTCGGTTTAGTTTAACGTAATGCGGTTACCTAAATTAGACTCCATAAATTGCCAGTTGTCACAAACAAGCAACCAATTAAGCATTGGTTGCCTCCCACGAAGCAGTTTTCTTTATTTATGAGTCTTGTAGCTAGACTCGAAGTCGTGCTCCTACTTTCCTCTTATCTTAGATGCCCATTCGATTTCCTTAACTCTTCTTTCATCACAATATATGCAGGGCCTAACTCTAGACAAGCGGTGTAGTAAACCTTGTTCTCCCAATCTACTTCAAAAGCCGGAATGTTGTCTACATCTAAATCATCAATACTCTTAAACTTTTTATTTTTGTAGGGCATTATATATTTAACACATTCGGTCCCATTTGAGAACTTGGCTATTCCTTCCTCTTGATCATAAACCATCATAGATTATTCAATAAATGGTCTCCCAAGTATCATATCTCTTAAAAATCCATCAATAATGCCTTATACATCTTCCAAGATCATGAAATCACACCTATATGTGAAATTACCTACGAAGACATGCAATCCTCTAGCTCTCCCAACATAGTTACTTAATTTCCTAGGGTAAAAGGGATCTCTCATAGGTCCTAACTTTTCGCTTATGATCCAATTGTAATAGAGCCTAGACATTATGTTCATGGGCGCCTTATTGTCTATGTAAGTGTGATCCCTATATAAGTACCCAATCATGGATGGTATCTTAATGTTTTTAGGGTCACCCATTTTTATGCATGGCTCGAAAGGTGGTCGCGGGTAGTTAACTACGTTATAGTGATAGGCGGTTTCCTTTCCGTTAGGGTATGACTCGAAATACTCCCTAAGTTCCTCTTCCTCACTACCCTACATAATTTCCAATACTTTATAATCCCCTTCTCCCATTTCATCCTCCGAAATACTCCCTAAGTTCCTCTTCCTAACAATACGAGCTCGAAGTTGGTTGGCAAAAGTTGGATCGAGTGGTGGGTAGTTGTTTAATGGTGGGTTGTTGTTTGGTGGGTTATCACCTTCCATGATGAAAAGTGATGGGGTTACGAACAAAGTCACGAAGAAAGGGGATAGACTATAAGGAAGCTAAAAATGAGAAAAAATCTTACTTGATAGCAATCAAGCAAAGGAACTTAAACGAGATAAAAATCTAACTAGCTATTCTATTCCCCGGCAGCGGCGCCAAAAACTTGATGCGCGTACGAAGCGCGTTCAAGGTCAAAGGAACTTCCTTTTCGTCGAGCAAGTTTTTCAACACGCTAGGCAGTGAACCTAATCATTGTAGTGTAGTATTGGGTAAGCCTCGGGTATTGATATCGTTCTCTAGGGGAATAGGAATGCTAGAAAGAAGTGTACTACGCTAAGGTTGGGGTTGAGGATTATTCTTTTTTATCTTTTATATATTTTTTTAAAAACTAAGGGTAAATATCTCGGGGCAATTGGTTTGGGGGTGGTACTTCTACCGATTACTTCTACTATCTAATTATCTAATACTACGGGTAGCTATGTCTTTTTGATGTGTGCTGGTATGATGATTAAAAATGTGCTTACCTAGATACTAGTACTTCTTAGTTATCTTTTATTGTTGGTTGAATTGTCACTTCCTTATTCTTAACGCGTTGTGTTTTCTAAGGTCGTAGGGAATGCTTATGCCCTAACTCTTTGAGAATACCTTTAAGTTATTGTCTATGAAGTCCTCTAGATGATTCATAAACTAACTTTAAGGTTATCATTGGATGTTTAGACTACGAAATCCGCTAAATGATTCATAAACTAATGTTCACAAAGATTACTCAAGCATTTAAACACAAAGATAGCCTAGTGCACTCCTAAGCCATTTACAATTAAGATAAGACACAACCAATCAATAATTAACAACTAGGTTTCATAGATCTAAGCAAACACACAAGAAATTTAGCCGGACATGTTAAATAGGCAACCATACACACATTCAATGGAAGACATAATGACATAATGATACTAATGGAATAAAACACTTATCTTGATGTGTAAAAGAGGTTTGGGACCCTAAGATACTTTCCAAGTCACACTACAAATGTTTACGGTTTTTACTCCACCAGTATACCTCTTAAAATACTGGAAAATCGAATTATATATATAGATTTACACTTGCGACGGCGTCGCCTTATAGGTGGGACGCCGCCAGATCGCCGTCATTAGGGTTTTCGTCTTGGCCAAGTTATCGATGGGACGACGTCACGTTGTAGTTGTGACGCCGTCAGGCTTTAGCAGGGACGTCGTCTGATTCTGGATCTGGGCCGTCTGAGATGAAAAGTCTTAGTGACGCCCTTCCTCTTCAAAGCCTGACGCCGTCAGGTGTATTTGAGCAAAAAGTCTACCGAGCCGTCAGGTGTATCTATTATCAAATCTGTAGAGGGGGACGGCGTTGCCCTTTAGTTGGGACGCCGTCAGCTTCAGTTTCAGCAGCTTGAGTGTCTTCGATCTTGACATTGCCATTTTCTTCATGTATTCACTCCTTTTCGTCCAAATATGCATCATTCCAGCATTTTGCTTCCAAGAGACCTAAAAAGTGAAAAGGAACAAAATTAAGTAGTAACGGATATAAAAGTGGGCGATTAAGGGCTTAAATGACCCCTTAAAAGTTTTAAATCCTTATCACATCACTCCCAACAACCAATGCATCTTGTCTAGTAGACATAATGATTATGGATCTTTGATATGATTTGTTGTTTTATTGATGTTTTGTGTTTAAGTATCAGTTTGTGTTTGTTGATTATGCAATTGTTTAAAGTCTCGTGAAAGAAAGTTGATTGAAGGTCTCTTAGCAATTTGTTAGCTTTAATAGTTTTTATTGGAAGTGATGGTCATTCATATTTAGGAACTTTGTAACGTGTGTTAGATATAGTGATAGAATAGTCAACAGGCTCGTGGATTGGGCTAAACTAAATGGGTATTAGTTTAGTTAAGCTAGCCTTGAATAAGTTCATTTAACCCAATCCAATCCAAGCCCATCCACGAGGCCCATGGAAAGCCTTTTATGGCATCTAGTGCTTGTACTATATAAACCCCTCAAAGTCTCATTTGAGGGGTGTGCTTGAGTGTGTGGGTGTGTGTGTGTTTTCTTTGGAATATTAAACATATTGTTTTCATCTTTTATCTCTACATACACGACTTTCATATATTCAAGTCACCATCTATCCATCTTTTCTTCTTCATCTTTTACGCTTAGTTTGTGTTTGTGGTTAACGTTTTCTACGCGTAACGTGGGTATTTCGTGATAGGGTTAAGATATCTAAGGTCCTACAATTGGTATCAATCGCCTAACAATGGTTTAGGAGTGTTTGTGTTTGTTTTTTGGTTAAAGCTTTTCAAAAAGGTTGCGTTTTTTACATAGAACGAGACCTCTTTGTCATAAAGTTTTGATTTTTACATGGTATTAAGCTTAAAGTTGTAGAATTTATTGATCTTTAAGTGTTTTGGAAGAAGTTTGTGGAAAAGAAATCGATTGGAAAAGTGTTTTTGGTGAAAAAATTCGTGTTTTTGCAAAACTGGGCTGTTTTTATGCGTAAGCATCTTTTGGTCAAAACCCTCTTTTTACGCGTAAGAAAGTCAAAACCCTAGTTTTCTACGCATAAGGTTTTACGCGTAAGATTTGAATTTTACGCATAACTTTTTGCTGAACCATCTTCATGCAACAACGGTTACTCAGTGCTTCCCTCACTTGGATAAGTGTGTGGAACACTTCGACTTGTGGATATCTTTTACGCTATGATAGTGTAAAGGATTTTTGGTTTTAAACCTAAGTTTACGCATAAGCATAAACGCTTACGAGTAACACTCTACGCAAAAGCTAACACTTACGCGTAAGGTTTTTACGACTAAGCATTTCTGTTTACGCATAAGCTTACGCTTAAGCCTAAAGGTTACGCGTAAGATACTGTTTACGCATAAGGAATCCTACGCCTAAGCTTTATACGCATAAGAATCCTACACATAAGCAATCCTACGCATAAGCACCAATTTCTACGCATAAGAACAGGTTTACGAGTAAGATTTTGAGCAAAACTTCAAACGGCTATAACTTTTGAACCGTAACTCCGTTTTCAGCGTTCTACCCATCAAAACGACCGTGACAACGAGGAGAATAGACTGCCGAATCAACTAAAGTTCATTCGGGTCAACCTTCAAGTCCTAAAAATGCTCCGAAAAGAAGTTATTGAGGTTTTTAAGTTTTTAGAGCAAATTTTCACTACAACAACCGAGCTTAATCTTCTTCAAACACAACTCCTTTATCGTTGAATCGATCCTGCATCAACTTTATCATATCATACCTTCATCAATGAAAACTCAATAAGATATTCATGCAGCCGGTGCCGAAAACCGTCCTCCTATGTTGGAAAAAGGTGGTTATCTTCAATGGACAAGTCGTATGCTTCGTTACATTAAGACCAAACCTAATGGAAAATTGATGATTCAATCCATTACGAATGGACCCTTCATACCTCGACAAGTCCAAGACCCTGGAAATACTGATTAAACACCTCCCGTCCCACCATTTTTTCGTCTTCAAAAAGAATCGGAATACTCTGAAGAGGATCAGAAGCAATTCGAAGCAGATGACATGGCAATTCATATTGTCCAACTGGGTTTACCAAGAGATATCTTTGCTGCTGTAGACAGTTTTGAAACTGCTTTCGATATGTGGGAACGTGTTAGACGACTTTGTCATGGAACAGAAACTGGTCAACAAGATACGGAGAACAAGTTGCTAACTGCATGGGAGAAGTTTACATGTACTCCAGGTGAATCAATTGAATCCTACTATGGAAGGTTTTGCACTTTAATGAATGAGCTAATCAGAAAGAAGTTGACACCCAGAACTATCGTGAGCAACATCAAGTTCCTGAACAATCTACCAGAAGAATGGGGACGATATGTCACTATTGTCAACCAAACAAAAGACTTACATCAAGTGAACATTGATCAACTCAACAATTTTCTGAAACAAAACCAAAATGAAGTGAATGAAGTCAGGAAAGAAAGATTAGCAAAGAATCATGATCCATTGGCACTCATTGCAAAGACTCACACTCCAGTGAACGCACAACAACAAGCTTCATCATCTTCCACTAACAACAACTTGCAGCAATACATTCCACAACAACAAGTTTTTATCCCTCAACAACAAATCTATCTGATGCGGATCCACGAACACAAAATAAAGAAAGTCCTAGGCTAAACCTAGCGGCGACAATACTTGGCCAACCAAGTTATCGGCGTCGGAAGAATATCTCGGCCAACCGAGAAGAAAAGATTGATAAACACCGTTTATCTAATAAAACTCAATTATCTTTCATATCCCTTCCAGCCATAAGCTTACACGAATAAATAGAAACTAGAACAAAATAATAAGGAAACAAAATCATGACAATTATGGTCCAAGAAACAAAACAAATCATAAACATAATTATTATCCTTCATGGCTGGATGGGCTTCAATAACTTGGGTCGGTTCTAGCCACTTTCAGTTGCGGGCTCGACATCGTCTTCCACTTGGGCTATTACGTCTGGATCCGCATCATCCTCCCCCTCTAAAGAATGACTCGGCCCCGAGTCAACAGCAACAGGTGTGTCGTCGACAAAAGGAATAAGATCAGCAACATTAAAAGTAGCCTAGACACCATAATGACCCGGTAACTCAATCTTATACGCATTGTCATTAATGCACTCAAGGACACGAAACAGACCATCGCCTCGAGGTTGTAACTTAGCAAAACGCCCCTGTGGAAATCTTTCACGACGCAAAAATATCCAGACGAGATCACCTACGTGAAAAACCACCTTCTTCCTATGCTTGTTTGCACGAGTTTGATACTGTAAATTATGTTTAGTAATTTGATCTCTGACCTGTTCATGAAGCAATTTAATTTGTGCAGCCCTCTTGCTTCCATCCGCACTATAGTGCTCAAACCCGGGCAACGGTGCGAGATCAAGAGGTGTAAAGGGATTGCGACCATACACTACCAGGAATGGGCTACGGCCCGTGGAGCTATGAGTGGACCTGTTATACGCGAATTCTGCTTGTGGAAGGGCAAGATCCCACTGCTTCTTGTTGTCACCCACGAGACAACGTAAAACAGCACCCAAACTACGGTTAGTAACCTCCGTTTGACCGTCCGTTTGAGGATGATGAGAAGAACTAAATTGTAACTTCGCCCCCAAATGTCTCCACAATGTACGCCAAAAATGGCTTACAAATTTTACATCTCTGTCCGAAGTAATCATTTTTGGTACCCCATGTAATCGAACAACCTCAGAAAAATACAAGCGTGCCACTGAAGAAGCATCATAAGTCCTTTAACATGGGACAAAGTGAGCCATTTTTGAAAACCGATCGACCACAACCATAATAGAGTCTTTCTTCCATTGTGTAAGTGCTAACCCAAGGACAAAATCAATACTAACATCTTCCCACGGTCTAGACGGAGTAGGTAATGGTGTATATAACCCCTGGTTTGTGTGATGAGCTTTGGCGACATGGCATGTGTGACAACGTCGTAAAATTTTGATCACATCCCGCACGAGTTTGGGCCAAAAAAAATGCTCGGCAATAAGTGAAACTGTTTTTTCCCTTCCAAAGTGACCTGCCAATGCACCCTGGTGACATTCAAGAATAATAGATTCCCGAAATGAGGACAAAGGAATACACAAACGATGTCCCTTAAAGAGCAGACCATCGCGTTTAACATAATCGCGAAACGGAGTAACACGACAGTGTTCCCAAATAACTTTGAAATCAGGATCATCTTTATATAACACTTTGAGTGGTTCAAACCCAGCGACCTGAATGGTGGAAGAGATCATTAACGCGGGACGTCGACTAAGAGCATCAGCAACTTTGTTAGTGTTCCCGACTTTGTGTCTAATAACAAAATTGAAATCTTGTAAGATTTCAACCCATTTTGCGTGTCACGGGTTAAGCTTAGCCTGCCCTTGAATAAACTTTAATGCCTGATGATCCGAATATAGAACAAATTCGTTGGGCAGCAAGTAATGTCTCCAATATTCGAGGCTTCGAACAATGGCATAAAACTCCTTATCATAGGTACTATAACGACGCCTTGTTTCATTAAATTTCTCACTAAAAAACGCGATGGGTCTGTTCATTTGACTAAGAACACCACCAATGCCCACCCCGGAAGCATCACACTCCACCTGAAACACCTGTTCAAAATTAGGCAAAGCAAGCACAGGAGCTTGTGTAACACATTTCTTTAAATGTTCAAAAGCTGTTTGAGACGCCCCAGACGAATTTTTTTTTTTTATTCTTCAAACATTCCGTGATAGGTGCCATAACAGTGCTAAAGTTGTTAATAAAACGCCGATAGAAGGAAACAAGACCATGAAAACTTCGCACATCATGAAAGGATGTGGGAGTCGGCCATGTGGTGATAGCCTCGACTTTCTTAGTATCCATGCTGATGCCACTGCCCGAGACTAGGTAAAAAAGGACTTCATTGGTCATGAAATGACATTTTGTGCGATTGGCATAGAATTTTTGATCCCGTAGAACAGTCAAAACTTGCCTGAGATGATCTAAATGTTGCTCCAAAGTGTTGCTAAAAATCAGTATGTCGTCAAAATAAACGACTACAAATTTGCCGATGAATTACTTGAAGATATGAGTCATTAAACGCATGAAAGTACTTGGAGCATTCGATAACCCAAAAGGCATTACCATCCACTCATAAAGTCCGTCACGTGTTTTGAACGCCGTTTTCCACTCATCTCCAATCCTCATGCGGATTTGGTGATAGCCGCTTCGCAAATCAATTTTGGAAAATATTGTCGCCCCGTTTAAGTTATCAAGAAGGTCATTGAAACGTGGTATTGGAAAACGATACTTGATGGTAATTTTATTCACTAAACGACTATCAATACACATTCGAAAAGTACCATTGGGCTTAGGAATGAGCAAAGCGGGTACAGCACAAGGACTCATGCTTTCCCGGATGAGGCCTTTGTTGAGAAGTTCGGTGACCTGACGATGTAGCTCAGCATATTCCTTTGGGTTCATGTGGTAGGCAGGTTTGTTTGGGATACTCGCACCGGGAACCAAATCGATGCAATGTTGAATATCACGCACTAATGGTAACCCCGCGGGAATGTCACTGGGGAAAACATCAGCAAATTCACGAAGAAGTGGCAGCATTGCGGCAGGGAGATCCAAGGGTTCAATGTTTTCCTCAACCATGACTAAGGCGAAGACATGTGTGGTAGTTGGCTGTTTTGCGAGACCCACAAATTCAGATTTTGACAACATCGGTTGTGGTTCATCTTGAGGATTGAGCGAAGCCAAAGTGATAAAAGTGTATGTGTTATGAAACCTGTCATGCTTGACACGCCTGTCATACAACCATGGACGCCCCAAAAGTATGTGGCATGCGTCCATAGGAATCACCTCACACCAAAGTTCATCCGTGTATTTATTACCGATCGAAAACTGGACTAAACATTTATAGGTAACCTTAACCAAGGTCCCCTTTTTCAGCCATGTGAGTTCGTACGGATCGGGGTGGTCTTGAAATGGGAGACCAAGCTTTTCAACCATAGATGCAGCTACCATGTTTTCGCAACTGCCGCCATCAATAATGACCATACACACTTTACCTTTTGCCGTACACTTTGTTCTGAAAATGTTGTTGGGAAGCCAAGTTGTATAATTAGCAGGACTTGAGGGAACAGTGTTAAGGACCCGGCGTGAGACTAGAAGTTCACCTTTATCAGGATAAACTATTTCAGAGGGTTCCTCTTCGGGCTCTGTGTCATAAGTTGGGGAAGGCTCGTCTACAAAAGCAAGTATTTGTTTGTTTGGGAAATCCCGTTTAAGGTGGCCCAAACCTTGGCATTTAAAACATCGGAGAGCATTTGACGTCGCCGGCTGGCCAGACGGAACCACAGGTGGGTCTGGTGTGAACGTGCTAACCCTATGGGCTGTTGTGTTTGGCCGAGAAGTTGTCGGGAACTTAGGTGCGGGTTTGGGTTTTTGATTGAGTTGTTGTTCGACCCGTAAAGCAAGCCTACACACACCAGTAAAGGAATAATATTGTTGTAACATGACTATGTCGGCAATATCCCGTCGTAGGACGCTCAAGAATCTTGCAATAATCTGTTCGTCATCATCCTCTGCGCTACAGCGCATTCGCATGCGTTCAAACTCGCTAATCAACTCTTCCACAGTTAAGGAACCCTGCTTGAGGTTATGATAATCCAAATATGCATATTGTTTGTATGTAACAGGAAGAAATTTTGCTTTCAAAAGTCGTTTCATTTTTTTCCAAGATTCAACTTTATGTTTCCCCTCCCGAAAATGTTTAGTTTGCATATGGTCCCACCACAATCAAGCAGAATTTTTTAACTTAATAGCTACGAGTTTTACCTTTAGGTTGTCAGGGATAGCACGAAGATCAAATATACGCTCGACGGTTTGAAGCCAATCCAGAAAATCATCGGGTTGTAACCGTCCTTCAAATTCTGGGATTTCGGTACGTAGACCCAAAGATCGGAAGTGGTCAACCTGCTGGTGTGGTTGTCCGTGTGGTGTCCTGGGTGGCCCGTGCGGCGGGATACGGTTGCGTTGGTGCCGGGGGGCAAAAAAATTGTCAAACTCGTAGTTGCTATCTTCGGTTTCATTCACAACAGATTGCGTTACTGAACTTTCCTCTTCTTCATCTTCGAACATGGCAAAAGGGTTAGTTTCCAACTCGTGAATCCGTCGACGGAGTTGATCTATCTCAGCATCTCGAGGATCACGTTCTTCACCGTTGCCTCCGGCGGCGAATCGACGGTTAAGATGGCGGCGATCCCTTCCGGACATCCTGAGATTCCTTGGCTCTGGTACCACTTGATGCGGATCCACGAACACAAAATAAAGAAAGTCCTAGGCTAAACCTAGCGGCGACAATACTTGGCCAACCAAGTTATCGGCGTCGGAAGAATATCTCGGCCAACCGAGAAAAAGATTGATAAACACCGTTTATCTAATAAAACTCAATTATCTTTCATATCCCTTCCAGCCATAAGTTTACACGAATAAATAGAAACTAGAACAAAATAATAAGGAAACAAAATCAAGAAAATTATGGTCCAAGAAACAAAACAAATCATAAACATAATTATTATCCTTCATGGCTGGATGGGCTTCAATAACTTAGGTCGGTTCTAGCCACTTTCAGTTGCGGGCTCGACATCGTCTTCCACTTGGGCTATTACGTCTGGATCCGCATCACTATCCACCAGAACAACAACATTACCAGGAACAAGGAATCACTGATCTTGAAATTGAACAAGAACAAGCTTTGCTACATGCATTTGCATTTTTGGGTAAAGCATTCAGAAGTCGCTATTCCACACCAACTAACAACAACCAAAGGATTTCATCAAACACTCGCAACAGGCAAATTGCACAGCCGGGTGTGAACATGGGTCATCAAGGATAAATGGTTGGAGTTATTGCGAACCCACAGGGATATGCTACTGGATTTCAGATGGGTAATCAGGCGGTTCCGAATCAGGGTAATCAGTTGGGTCAGAATGTTTGAAATCAGATTGGGCAGAATGTTGGGAATAGAGCAGTGGGTAATCAGAATGGGAATGTTGCAGCTCCAGTCGTTGGGAATTATGGAAATGTGAATCAGGGTAATCAGGTTAAGTGTTATAACTGTCAAGGAGTGGGTCACATGGCAAGGAATTGTCCAACTAAGCCGAAAAAGAAGGATCTTACGTATCTTCAGAAAGCTATCATGTTGGTACAAAAGGAACAATCTGGACTTCAATTGAGTGCTGAGGAACATGACTTTATGGCTATTATGGATGATTTGGAATACCTCGAGGAAATCAATGCAAACTACATCTTCATGGCAAATCTTCAGGAGACTAAGTACGACACTGACTCTAACGCACCTCCTGTCTATGACGCCAATGCAGTATCTGAGGTACCAATCACTGATCCATGCTATAACAATGTCATATTTGATGTGTTTACTCATGACGAACAGCATTCTGTGACATCAGCACCTACTTATGATACATACTTGGACAATCCGAGTTGTAGCAATACTAACTCTGAGGCTCCAGATGTGGATCCTAGTGGAGACTGTGTGGCACAAAATACTGAGACTGATGAGGAAACACGTGCTTATTTTGAATCATTAATCAATAACTGTGGCATTGAAATCGAGAAAGTTAGAACGGTCAATCGCGAAGTTAAGGCCGCGAATGCTAAATTGACCGCTGAGCTTGAGAGTTACAAGGAGAACACAAAAGCCTTTGAATTTCATAAAAACAAAGAATCAGAATTAGAAATTGGTTATCGAAATTTGGTTTCTAAAGAACAACTATTGCAAATCAAGTATAACACACTTGATGTGAATTTGAACTTGAAAATTAAATCTTTAAACAAGGAAATTTCTGATTTAAATGACCAACTTTCTAAACAAAAAGAAATGTTTTCTGATCTTGAAAAAGAGAAGAAGCAGTTGATTACTGATTTTTCAAAACGAGAAGATTCTCTTCTTGATGAAATTCTTGATAAAAATGAAAAAATCCAAACTTTGGAAAATTTGCTTCTTACAACGGGTCATTCTGCTCAAACAATCAAGATGCTTTCTAATCAAGTAAATCTGCGTTTTCATACTAATCATAGAATGGCACTTGGTAACGACCGTTCTTCGTTCCTCAAGAAAGCTCAGAAACCTCAGAATGTGTTAAACAATGGAAATGTTTACATGAACCCATTATTGTTCGTGATTCTCTTAAAACGTTAGAACTATCAGAGGAGAGTAGATCAAAAATGAAAAAAAATCCGGAAATTAAACCAATTGATTATAACAAATGGAACAAAATTAACGGAATTACTTTTGTTAATCAAAAAGAAAAGTCAAAGTTTTCCATCACACCAAGTGTTTCAAACAAAGAGTCAACACCTGTTTCAAAATCTGTTTCAAAACCAGTTGTTGTCTCAAATTCTCTTTCGAACATTGAACAAATGTCTTCAAACAATCCTTTTAACACAAGTGATGCGAGAAGTATTTTAGAAAATGTGAAAACTAGAATTGCGGATCTTCAAGACACCGTTAAAACTAAAACCAATATTACAACAAACATCTGGTTTAATAGTTTTGATAATGAAAATAAAAAGTATTTTGAAACTCAAATTGCCCCTCAACTGAATAACATCAACTTAAGGGTAATTCATTTTGAACAAGTGTTTTTGAAAGAAACAGCTGACTTTGTCAAGGACCATAAATCCCTGGTAAAGCAAGCTAATGACTGTGTCGAACACATCAAATTTTTGGAAAATTTAAATGACTCTCTCTTCGAAGATGTTCTGACTACCGATATTATGTCCATTATTTTACAAACATATTATGTTGAAGATCATGAAAGACTCCAGTCTGAGACCTCCAAAATTGTTTCAAAATATGAAAAAGCACTTGAGAAACTTGAAAAAGAAAATGTCTCATATTTTAAACAAACTGATCGAAAAACTGAGGAATGCAAGTATGACAAATTGTCGTATGAGCGTGCCAATGACATGAAAGCGAAAAATGATCTTTTGAGGGCTCAGCTGGAATGTCAAAAAGGAAAGGCAGTGGATACTAAGATTTCAAAACCATTGACTGAGGAGAAATCAAATGTTACCAAACCGGTTTTAAAACCAAAAATGTCTGTTTCTATACCTCCTCCAAAAGTCAATGAGAAAAATGATTTATCCAAACCAGTCACTCCACCTGCCTTGCCTAAACATAATGTTGAAAAAGGAAAAGCGGTTATCGAGAAACCAAAAGTTTTAGCACCTGGCCTTTTTAAGATGAGTACCACTAATGCGTCTGCCTCCACATCTAAAACATATGGAACAAACGACATAAGTTTAGAAAAGCACTCTAAAGAGACTAGGAAAGCCGAAACCACTTCTCTAGATAAAAATGTGAATCCTAATGAGTGTGTCTTACCTTCTACAGGACTAGGAAGCACCTCTAGGAGCAGCAGACTAAAGCCTAAGAGCAATACAAGGAACAATAGAGTCTTGCTTGCCTCTAAGAGTAGTCGCTTGAATAAAGAGAAGAAAGTAGAAGAACACCCTAGGAATTTACCGCTTTGTAATAAGAAAGACATTTCATCTGAATGTAATGAACCTATGAAACTTGCTAAGTCCAATGAATGTGTTGAATCTCTTTGTTTAACTTGCAGGAAATCTTTAACTAATGCTCATGATGATTGTGTTTCTAAGAATGAGATTGTTAAGCCTGTTAAGAAGAATGTTCCCAAAAGAACTTATGCTAAACGATAAGGAAGACTAGTTGCGAGACTTAGGCTTTACACTACTGATAGGGAGCATAATGTTTACTTTAGGGATGACATTTGGAAATCCACGGGTAGAACTTTCACACTCCAGAATGGTAGAATGAGTGACGAACCTGTCTTACCAATAGATAACTTCTATGAGTGTGATCAGGATTTTACCTCTAACCCAAAGGAACCAAAATCAAAACGGTTTTCAAAATCTTCTTCTTCTGTTATTGGCAGGTTATCGAAATATGTCTTTAGATCGTCGACTCGGGTTGCTCCAAGCACATGACCGGGAATCTGAAGCTGCTGGTCAATTTCGTTTGGAAATTCATGGGAACCGTACGTTTCGGAAATGATCATGTAGCAGCTATCATGGGTTATGGAGATCTACCTTTTGGAAATTATTTGATCACTCGGGTTTACTATGTCGAAGGGTTGGGACATAATCTGTTTTCAGTCGGGCAGTTCTGTGATGCAGATTTAGAGGTTGCTTTTAGAAGAAATGTTTGCTTCGTTAGAAACTTGGATGGCACTGATCTCTTAACTGGGAATCATGATACAAACTTGTATGCTATCGATATAAACCAAATGGCCTCTTCATCACCAATATGTCTTATGACACGAGCATCTGGAACAAAGTCCTGGTTGTGGCACAGACAGTTATCCCATCTCAATTTCGACACCATCAACAAACTGGCCAAAGACAACATCGTCAACGGACTTCCAAAGTTCAAATACACCAAGGATCACTTATGTCCATCATGCGAACAACTAAAAAGCAAAAGAGCATCATATAAACCCAAACCCGTACCTAGTTCGGAAGCAAGGTTGCATATGTTGCACATGGACTTATGTGGCCCAATGAGAGTTGAAAGCATTAACAGGAAAAAGTATATTCTTGTTATCGTCGATGATTATTCAAGATATACATGGGTTAGGTTTTTGAGATCAAAAGACGAAGCACCAGGCATCATCATCACCTTTCTGAAGCGTATTCAAGTACTTCTTCAAACTCCAGTAAGGATTGTAAGAACAGACAACGGCACAGAATTTACTAATCAGGAGTTAAGAGCCTATTTTGAAGATGTTGGAATTACTCATCAAACATCAGTTGTTAGAACTCCACAGCAGAATGGGGTAGTTGAAAGAAGAAACCGTACTCTTGTGGAAGCTGCTCGCACTATGCTAATTTATTCTAGTGCACCGTTATTCCTATGGGCTGATGATGTTGCCACTGCTTGTTTCACTCAGAACCGATCCCTAATCCATCCAAGATTCAATAAAACCCCATATGAAATAGTGAACAACAGAAAACCTGATATCTCTTACTTTCACGTGTTTGGCGCTTTGTGCTATCCAACAAACGACAGAGAAGATCTAGGGAAACTGAAAGCTAAAGGTGATATTGGAATCTTCATTGGATATTCAGATAGCTCGAGGGCATTCAGGGTGTATAACAGAAGAACTAGGAGGATCATGGAGACGATGAATGTGAATTTTGACGAACTTTCAAAAATGGCTTCTGAGAGACTCGCTCTAGAACCCGCACAAAACCCGCAGACTTCTGGACACATCAGTTCAGGACTCATACATCAAAGAGCTCCATCAACTTTTGCTGGCACTCCTCATGAACATGAATGGGAGAATTTCTTTGAGTTAATGTTCGATGAATATTATGGTGGAACTTCGACAAATGCATCAAACCATCATTCTGATGCACCCGCTCAAAATCATCTACCACCGCCACCAACAGAAGATGCATCTACAATGGTTGAAACCAATGCACCAACTCCATCAACATCATCTACATCTACTCCAGTAACTCCAATTCTTCAAATAGTTTTACCAGTAGTTGATGAGCAAATTCAAAACATATCAATTCAAGAAGAACCTACTCAAAATCAGAACGATGCAATGTTAGATGAAGACTTATTTGAAAACCCGTTTCCTACGGAATCAGCTGAATCATCTTCAAGCTTACGAGAACCATCTAACTTGCACTCGTATAATCTAAGGTATCCTTCTACTCTGAAGTGGACAAAAGACCATCCAATTGAACAAGTTATTGGTGAACCTTCAAGGCCAATTCAGACGAGACGCCAACTTGCCACCGATTGCGACTTGTGCATTTACCTTTGATCAATCAGCAATATTGAACCGAAGAACATTCGGGAGGCAATGGCAGAACCCGCATGGATAGAAGCGATGCCGGAGGAACTTCTCCAATACCGTCTACATGACTCTTCGGATATGGTTCCAAGACCAATTGGCATTCGCGTCATTGATCTCAAATGGTTATGGAAGAACAAAAGGGATGAAGAGATGACTGTAATTCGCAACAAAGCTCGTCTTGTGGCCAAAGGATACAGACAGGAAGAAGGTATAGACTTTGAAGAGTCATTCGCGCCGGTAGCTAGACTTGAGGCAGTCAGGATTTTCTTAGCCTATGCAGCTCACAAAAACATCACGGTTTATCAGATGGACATTAAGACCGCGTTCTTGAATGGAACTCTGAAAGAAGAAGTGTACGTGAGTCAGCCAGAAGGCTTCATAGACATGGAACATCCAGACTACGTCTACAAACTCAAAAAGGCAATCTATGGTTTAGAGCAAGCTCCGAGAGCGTGGTATGACGAACTGTCCTCTTTCCTTATTCTAAACAATTTCACCAAAGGAACTGTTGATCCTACCTTGTTTACACAAAAATGCAAAAACGACATTTTGATTGTTCAGATTTACGTGGAGGACATCATTTTTGGGTCCACTAATCCAAATCTTTCAAAACATTTTGAAAATCTCATGAAAAGCAAATTTGAAATGTCCATGATGGGGGAACTAAAGTTTTTTCTTGGTTTACAAATACATCAGTCCCCACGTAGAATTTTTATTAATCAAGCGAAATATACAACTAAGATTTTGAAAAATCATAGTATGGATAATTGTGACTCTGTTGGCACACCAATGGTAACATCACCAAAAATTGGAGCCGATCTGTTTTGGAAACCTATCGATCCGAAGAAATATCGGAGCATGATTAGTTCTCTCATGTACCTTACTGCTAGTCGACCCGATATTCATTTTTCTGTTTGCTTATTAGCACGGTTTCAGGCAAAGCCTACCGAACTGCACCTCAAAGAGGTTAAAAGGATCTTCTGGTACCTGAAGACATCCATTCACAAGGGTCTTTGGTATTCGAAGGAATCCAGATTTGATCTAATTGCCTTTTCAGATGCGGACCACGCAGGTGATCAAGTTACAGCAAAAAGTACACCAGGAGGAGCACAATTCTTGGGTGAAAAGTTAGTAAGCTGGTCTTCAAAGAAACAAGATTGCACTGCACTTTCAACCGCTGAAGCTGAGTATGTGTCTCTATCTGCGTGTTGTGCTCAAGTTCTATGGATGCGAACACAACTCACAGATTATGGCTTTACTTTCGATAAAATACCTATGTATTGTGACTCGAAAAGTGCCATAGCCATATCATGCAATCATGTTCGTCACTCAAAGACTAAGTATATCAGAGTCCGCTACCACTTCATAAAAGAACATGTGGAAGAAGGTACTGTTGAATTATTTTTCGTTAAGACAGATTACCAACTCGCCGATATATTTACTAAATCACTTCCAAAAGAAAGGTTTGACGATTTAGTTCGACGAATTGGAATGCGAAGCCTAACCCCTGAGGAGTTAGAACGTCTTCTCGAATCTTCTTGAAAATGATTTTCCAAAAAGCTTCGCTGTAAATATCTTTGAAAAACAAAATACAAAATTTAAAAAACCAACAAAATCAAAATATAAAAATATAAAACTTTCAAAAATACAAAAACAATAGAAAATCAAAAATCCAAAAATATTATTCTCACGACATGTCTCTCGTATAATCGATATTCTGTACGTTTCTAGAAATGTCATTCAACAATGATACGGGCATGTACAGATGCTTGAGCGAGAGTTCTTTAAATGTTTTCCAAAACATGTCGTTTCTCAAAATTTCTTCAAATATGGCTTTCGTATACTTCAGTACGAAACCCGGACAAAAATGATGATTTTTGATTATTTCAAATCAAAACTCGTGTTTTTAATGAAAAATCAACTGTACGCTTCAGTGCACTACATTTTAACTGGTGAGAAATCCTCATCATCTTAAGCACTTTTTCAAAATTGCTCAAAAAGATTTTCAAAATCTTTCAAAATATTTAGTGCTCAAGATAACTCCCTCTAAAACCCTTTAATTGATTATGCTTTATTAAAGGGGGAGTATAAAACAAAAATGTTCCAAATTCATGCTTAAATCAAATCCGTTTGTCTCCCCAAAAGATTCTAAAATGTTGTTTAATCCGTTGATATCAAAAATATCACGACTATGCTATTTTTGAGGGGGAGGAGACGTGATTAAAATGTGATCAAAAAGTTTAATGATCGTTGTTTGATTCTCAAAAGAGCTCGACTCAGTCGTAACCATTGAATTGACGAGGAATCATGTACCATTTCGAGAAACCTTCTATGGACTTGACCAGGACGGGTAATAATTTCAAGCTAGTTCTCTAGTGATGTAAACGTGTCTCGAATCGGTCTAGTTCATTTAAAGTTGATCAATTCAAAAAGTGCGAACTCTACCCTCTATGTGCAGATTTCTGTCAAAACTTATAAGCACATGTGAAGGGGGAGTGTTTCTGAAAATATAAAACTCTTGAAGTGTTCCAAACATGTTTTCTATCAAAAACACTTTGAGAGATTTTCAAGAAAAATGGTTTTATGGCAACAATAGGACAGTCATGGAGTTATAAGGTGACTAAGGATAGGAAATTCGTCCTATGATCCGCCAGAGCCGGAGGGATCTACTCAAGGACACCACCAATAGTTAGTATTAGAAGTCCTTAGGCATGATTGAAAAAAGGAGTAATGTGAGAAAGGAGAAAGAAGGGGTTGAAGAATTAAAAAGAAAAGTAATGAAAAAGGGTGAAAAGAAATAGACCTCCATAATAAACCTTAGGGCAGAAACCGGGTTCAATTCATCTGCTACTGGTTGTCACTAGATGACACTGGTATTGAAGACAAAGACGTCATGGACCCAGTGGCGCACAGCACTAAACCTTCTAGCCACTCAATTCCTCTTAAAAGGATTTGTTTCATTCTCACTGGGAACCCTACATAATCTATCGACTTTCTCTTAGAGATAGTTGATATTGAAGAAGGAGACCCTCTCCCTAGTCTCCGCTCAGGAAAACCAAAATGTACTATTGAGTCTAGAGCCACGAGATTCATCAAAAGATGTCATAGGAACACTTGACATGACATCGCTTGCTGTTCATTAATAAGGGCACAAGTGATATATTCTAGAGTCCTACGCAGATCTTAGCAATCTGCCAGAACATTTATGAGAAGTTTCACATCTGTGATCTTCAATGATTGAATGGAAACTCCTGCCAGGGTCAAAATCAAGCAGCCCTGACAGCAGGTCACTTCGGTAACTCCCCGTGGATTACGCTTAGTGTGTCTCAAACGGTCTACAGTCGTGGAGTGATGCTTCGGTGTACTTCAGCGACTCATCTGAATTGTAGATATACTTCGGTATATCGTGTTATCTCACTTGTGGGACTCCAGTTCAGGAACGGCCCTTGTGTGAATTAGAGACGTGTTTTCACAATATGCTGTTAACACACTCGAAATTCAAACTTGTAAGTGCCGGAATCCGCTTATTACTAACATGTTTTTATGTTTTCTTCTTATGGAAGCTCCGGAGCGGATTGATCGTGCAGATTCTCCAAATGCTCATACCAACAACACATGAAAGTTCTCATCAAAATCAAAGGAAACAAAAGTTTAATATGATTCTTCGTCAATGTCAAAGAATCTTCAAAGTTTAAAGACTCGAGAACTACATCATTGGTAACCTAAAGACAAATAGAAGTGTGAGCATGGTGGAGAAAGGCGTGGAGACACCTAAACAACGAAGTTGACAACGGCAGACAACCACATTAACTGATCACAAAGCATGAAGGAACAAAGAATCAAGACTATTCTATATCGACACACAAAGTTCAAGCTCAAGTAAAGTAAAGACCTAATCAAGTGGAGCATCTTTTGAATGACCACCCCTTAGGGGGAGATTGTTAGCCTTAATAGTTTTTATTGGAAGTGATGGTCATTCATATTTAGGAACTTTGTAACGTGTGTTAGATATAGTGATAGAATAGTCAACGGGCTCGTGGATTGGGCTAAACTAAATGGGTATTAGTTTAGTTAAGCTAGCCTTGAATAAGTTCATTTAACCCAATCCAATCCAAGCCCATCCACGAGGCCCATGGAAAGCCTTTTAGGGCATCTAGTGCTTGTACTATATAAACCCCTCAAAGTCTCATTTGAGGGGTGTGCTTGAGTGTGTGTGTGTGTGTGTTTTCTTTGGAATATACAACATATTGTTTTCATCTTTTATCTCTACATACACGACTTTCATATATTCAAGTCACCATCTTTCCATCTTTTCTTCTTCATCTTTTACGCTTAGTTTGTGTTTGTGGTTAACGTGTTCTACGCGTAACGTGGGTATTTCGTGATAAGGTTAAGATATCTAAGGTCCTACACAATTAACACTAAAAAAGTCGTGAAAGTATAATAGTTCAAAGTCTCACGAGGTGCCAAGTCTCGTAACAATATAAGGAACAAGTCTCACAACTAAGTATCTTAAAAACTAAGTGAGTGTGGAAAATGTTGTAAGTGGAAATTTTTTATCAACTCTCGCAACAACAAGTCTCATAAACAACTCACATAACAATTAATCTTGAGAAGTATTGCGACAAACTACTTGAAAACTCAAAAGGTCTCATAAGTGATTAAATGGGTGAAAGTCTCGTAAGAGAAGTTTCATAACAAACTATTAAGAACAAGGTCTCGCAAAAAGTTTTCTTTGAAACAAGTCTTCTAACAATTCCCAGTATGAAGTCTCGTAAGAACTTTCTAAACAATAGGTCTCGCAACAAAAATTATAAGTGCTTTGAAAAAGAACTAAAGGACAAGTTTCGTAATAAAAAGTCTAGTAAGAAAGCTTGCGAAGGCTCACAACTTAAGTCTCTCAAGCTTGAAAGCCTGGTCTTGCGAAGGCTCGTAAGCCAAGTCTCTTAAGGTTGAAACCCTAATAAGAACTTGCAAAATTTTCAGAAACCACTTTGAAATGTAACAAAAACACATATTTTTATCAAAAAAATAATCATTTTAAGGTAAAAATGTTTATGTAATCCTTTAAAAACATATCTCAAATCTCCTATAACATTTTTTCAAAACGTTTTTACAATCTAATCACTAAAAATGATTAAACCAAAGATTTTGGAACACAAAAATATTTCTAGAGACACGTAACGCGTTTTGGACTATAAAAACGTAAATATTTTACTCTAATGATGATCTAAGCTAAAAACAAACACAACCAAATACAACAACGTATCATATATGGCTCTTGATACCAATTGTCGGTCACTAATAATCTAAGTCGTCTACTAATCTAGAGAGAGTGAGAGTGGGTGTGAACACATCTTTCTAAGAGAGGAGAATGAGAGAGATAAAGATGGAAAAGTATTGCAAGACTACTATATTGACACACACCTCAAAATACTTGAGGTGTGAGGTGTTTATACCAATACAACCAAACTTTGAGAGACCAATTAACAATGAGCTTCCTCTCGCAACTATACAAGTGTTGCGAGGGTAAGTGGCCTCTCAACAACAAAATGCTACAATGTGCCCTATATAGTTTAAGTAATTTACATATAAGACATTATACTATGATTTACACTTTTTGCACTCTAATACCTTTAAAGCATATTTAAAGCACATATACTTTGAATTTTTGAAGAAACATTTTCAAAAGTAATTTAGGTAAAGAGGGGTGGTAGTAACTTGATAGGAGAATGCGGAATAACATAAGTCCATGTTATTTAGGGTAATAATATAGATTGGATTATATAGTGTACAAAAATTATGCATATGCTTCGCAATAAAAAATATATTTAAGTGTGGTACAACTATGAGATGCATGAAGCGATGTGTCCTAATGAAGACGTATTGAACGTAGATCAATTCCTCATAAATGGTGGCACTGTTTCAAAGTCTTATCCATGGGCTACAAAATTATTATCGTCGTTTAGATAGCTATAAAAGGTTTTGGCGAAAAAACTAACCAGTAAATTATGAGTACCAATCACAATGTTTCGTTTAACTCCATGTTGTTATTTAAAATAAACTAGCAAGCCGTCCATCAGTTCTCACTTTTAAAGATAATCATCCTCCTCCTCCCCTTCCTCTTCCTCCTTCGCTTGTTCCAATAAACTTTAAGCAAATTTTCAACAATGGCGTCCTCATCTTCCTCTTTTCCTAACAAAAAAAACCATCGTAAACAACAACAGGAAAAGAACTCCATCACCACAACAATCATGCTCAATGGCGCCCTCGTCATCTACACATGCACCAAATGTTTTCCTAAATTCGGGGGTCTCCCAAGAAATTTGGGAGATGTGCAACAAAGACAAAAATGTTTTAGAATTTCTTTTGATTTAGCAGTGTGACTAATTAATCAACGGTCAAAACTAGAAAACAAAAAAGATGAAGATAATAGATAAACTTTGATGGAAGCAAGAGACAGCCGGGAAGATGTTATACAAGACTTGACCGAAGCAATAGATAGACGACACAAGAAAATAGAAAACTGGGAGGATCAAATAACGACACAAACAAAGAGGATTTACGATCCATAATCTTAGATCACCACCGTCTTTTGTAATCTTCATGAATACATTTATATACTTTTATGGATGTTTATTTTGTGTATTAAATATTTATATAATTCTTTGTGTTAAATATTTGCATGAATTTTTTTTAATATTTGGAAGGGTAAAATCTTCGTAATACTATAGCAACAAAAGTGTTTTTTTGGCTTTGGCACTTATTTTGTTTAGATAGTAAGGAAATACTATGGATTTGTTTCGCAATATTTTCATTATTCTTCGTAACAACGCTGGTCTAGATAAAGTATAGTTTTATAATGTTATGCTAGTGCGCAGAGGATAATATGATAGTTGTGATTTCTATCGGTCATTTATCATGTGTTTAATATATATTAAAGTAAACAATACTAGAGTTAATCTTGACATTTAAAAATATTAGACATAATTTTATCAATATATCACAAAAATGAGTAAAATTAAATATACGTGCCATCTATAATTACACTTTTGCAAATTTCCTTATAGTTATTCGGGTTGGTCCATTAATAAAGGGAACTGATACGTACACATTAATTTCATTTATACACATAAAAACATTTGTAGATAGACTATTATTCCCTCCTAATAATTAGTTCGTTAGTTAAACTATTTTTTTACTTTGGTTTTTCCTTCTAGCAACTCACAATTTTCTTTTATTTTGTTTGTTTCACTAAAGCCAAGATGACAATTACACAAGATCCATACCCTAATATTCAAAAAGCTTACCATATAGAAACTCCTTGTTACGACTGTACAAGTATCAATACTGGTGCAAACAAACTCCCGTAAACATAATAAAAAGGTTTATAAATAATCGAATCATATGGCAGTCATAGAAAACAATTACATGGTGTAGACATTTGGTTGTATCAAATTAAATCACTGTGGTTACACTATACTAAAAAGGACTTTTAGGGAAGAGGAGAATGGGGATGACAAGGTGTCGTCCCTAAAGGTTTAGTGGGGCCTACAATTTTCTAACACTTTTTTTGTAATTTTCTAACACTTTTTTTGTCAAATGGTTGATATATGTCATCCTTAAAAGTGAGGGCTTATATCTATACATTATATATAAGAGGAGGCATGCCACATAAAATGCCACTTGTCATCCCATAATGCCATGTCATATTTCCATGTCATCATAATTTGTCCAAGTAAGCATAGATTAAATGTATAAAAATTCGGATGATTAAAAATGACATTAGTGAGAATCGAACTTGGGGTGTTTGTAACATTTACACACACGATAACCACTAGACCAACACATTTTTTGATTATATTTTGCAAGTTCAAATCTATAAAGTATGCAACTAATTATTGACCATTTTATTTTTAACCTAATTAATCTATTTCTCAGTCTATGAACCACAAAACCGCCACTTTATTTTTCTTCTCCTCTTCCCCACTCTAAACTGAGAACCAGCAAAGATCGATGATGATGATGATGATGATTTTGTTGATGATATAAACGTTTTCATCTTTGCCGCCCCCTCTCTAATTCATTGCTCGACCAAAAAAAACAAAACATCAGGTTAGCTGCTGTATACATCATAGTTGTTATGATGTTTTTTTATCAAGAATTTTTGATATCATAATGTTTCGTGTGTCCTTTTGGATATAATATGAATCTTTGTATCACGTTTTATGGTTTTTGTTTGATTGACTCAAAAACCTAATGATGAAACTTCATTGTTGTGTATATGCGTTTGCTGGTTTCTTTGCAACTTTTTACAGCTTAGATGTATTCTTTGAAGGTTAGTCATCTTCTTTTAACGCATGTTGCTATGATGATTCTTAAAACAACATGTAAGTCTCTTTAGAGCTCATAATAATTTTGCAGGTACGTTGGATGCATGCTTTGTTTTGTTTATTTTGTCTATGTTATAATTTTGCAAGTAGACCTAATTTGCATCTATATATTCAGTGCCTCACATTTGATAATATATCACAAATCACATTTGTAACACAGATCTAAACTAGGTCGGATACATTCAGATTCAATGAAGGTATTGCTCAGTTAACATTAGATCATTACAACTTGATGTTTTTTTGGCTATATAGAATCAATATATTTGCATGTTGTTTTAGTCTTTGATGCAGGAATATTCAGTTATTTGCCTATTGTTTGAGTCATTTATGTTGTATGTTCTACATGTGGTATTCTGTTTTATGAACCACCTGGACTGGAAAACACATTGTTGGCAAAGGCAGTTGTTGGTGAGTTCAGGTGTAACTTAATAAAAGCTCGGTTCATTTGTGGCTCTCATGTCATGTGACATCAGTAGCCCCATGTTGGATTCAACTTGAAAGTGAGTCTTTATACAGTATTCTAATAACGAAAACCACAAAATGACAATTATGTTATCAAACGAGGTTGGCATTGGCACTAACACAAAATGACAATTACGTTATCAGGTTATTATTTTAGTGTCAAGGAAAAACCAATAAGAGAATCCTGGATAAGTAACCAAGTGAAGAATAATTATGTATTTTTGATGTGTCACTTATAGTAATCTAACGTTTTGCACACCTTTATTACCAGCAGCTTCCGACACGAATCCAAGGCGATGATGAGGAGCACGATTTATTCATCAGCATTCTTCATAACACTCTCTTCTAAAGGTAAGTTGCTAATTTGATTTAGTTCTAGATTCTTTTTTATGATTAAATTATGCAATCGGAACACACTTTTATCAGTAAACCTTAGGGGTGTTTGGGATTGCTTTTTAGAAATTGCTTATTTGTTTAGGGTGTTTTAAGATAACTTGTATACAGTTTGAAGTGTGTTTGAGATTGTTATTATTTGTTTGTGAAACAATAGTTTTAAATAATTAGTTTGATAATAGCGTATGCTACCATTATGCAGGAAATATTAGTTATGTCCTGTTTCGATATTATCAGTCAAGATATCAAGATGAAGATGAAATTCCAATCTCTCAACCTCAGGTACTAAATCTTTAGTTACTGCATCGATCAAATAAAAACAAATATTTGAAGCTATTAAGCTTTTTCAAAGTCTTAAGTAAGCTTATTTAAATATACTTATTGATACTTTGATCGTGAAAAACTATTAAGAATATCAGCATATGCTTCTCCGAAGGTGTTCAAGGTAATTTTTTGAAACTTAAGCTGTTAGAATTTAAGTTTGTGTGTTCACAATTATTTCAAACTATTTGCAGCATAAGTGTTTCAGATGAATAAGTTGCTCGACATGCCCAATCAGCACGTTAGCGATAGGTGTTTCAGTTTTTTTTTTTTTTTTTTTTTTTTTTTTTTTTTTTTTTTTGGTAGCGACTCGTGCCATCAACTTGATTTTAGGCCATGTAACTATGGTCCCAGGTTTCTAATAAGCTTCATCCAAGAAGCTGGTACGGGATATGCTCATTATCGGGCAAGCTTATACATTCCAGAAAGACGAGACAAAACAGAGAATGACCGTGAGATTAAGATTTACAGAAATCAGTTTATGTAGAGTTTTGTATTTTCAATTCCGATTTTGTTGTTCTCTATGGTACTTCCAGTGATTCCACCATACGGGTATTGGTTATTGTATAAAATTTATAACATGCTTAATGTTGAAATCGTATTGAGATGGATCCTTTGCACGCCATTTCAGTTCATATTGGTAAAAGGTAAGGTGAATATCTTATTTACGGAATTGGTTATTATGTTATTTCTGGGCGGTGTTTTGAACATCTGGCGCATATTTAATTTTGCATAACTTTTAATTATTAATGTTTCTTATGTGAAGAAATAGGAAGAAGTGGAGTTTTTTTAGGAATAAGTTTGCTGGAAGTCAAGCTGACTGCGCAGGCCGGGCGGTGAAGGAAGAAGCTGAAGCTTAAAAGTTACAGAAAATTTGAACACCACCAAAATTACAGGTGGTTGTCTGTTTGTTATTAATTTTTTTTACCAGAAAGAAGAGTTAGTTTGTTATGCGTTATCTTTCATAAAGTTTTCCAGTCGCATTCATTTCAGAATTTGTTCCACGCCCGTCACTTAAACACCTTAACTTTCTAAAATGCGTGCACTTTAACCGTCGTGTCATTTTTGTACACTCAACTTGTGTGCAGACAAAGGTGGAATGAAAGAATGCCGAAGTAAGTCCTCAACTGAAGCGAAAACACAGGCTGCTGCTGAACAGGAACTTATGATTAGTAGACTGATATTCGTATTGGGGTGTCTCTTTAGTACATATGGTAAGGTGGGCCCGTTATGATGGTTGTGTAACACCATAATTTGTCAATACATGTTCTGGTCAAAACCCTGCATGTGACATTAGCCTAGAAAAACAATTATTTACTTTTATTAGTTGTTTGCACATAAGTACGTTAAACACAATTAAAATAATTGAACCTAACAATGACTTCAGTTACTCATATAAGCTTAACGCTGAACCTTCATATTTGTTGGTTTATGATGTCTTTGTTAAATATATGTGTGTACTAATTTGATGTACAGATTAAGAGCGGGGATAATCCGGATTTCGAATATAAGATTCATCCTATCATAGATAAAGATTCTTTCTTGAGTGACAAAGTTCTGACAACTGAAGATCCTGACATTCCACTTCCTTCTATCGGGTCCGGTGATGGTATTGATCATCTCTTGAGGTGGAGATTGCGAACCGAAGATATGTCAGCATTGCCACTGAACAGTAAGTATCACCTAAGCTATGCTTAATATGACTAATGTACATGAAAATCCAGCATCCAAAGATCCACAAATTCCAAAATAACACACCAAAGAGAGACAGAAAGAAAGACCAAGACCATTGCCAATTTAATCCTTTAACCCAATAAAAATCATATAAGTCTCTAACCAATAGATACCCATATTGCAGCAATATAAACCCAAACATACCCAAATGCAATCAAAATAGGCCGCATCAATACGCTTATAGAACGAGCACCAAAAAACATCACAATAACAATGATTAGAGCAGGATCCACACCAAGAAAAATCACCATGACAATGATAAGAACCAAGTATCTCTCTACCAGAAAATTTATGAGAAGACCCTGTGAATCAACCATGACTATAAACAACCCACCAATACACAACCAAACAATCATGATTCAACAAAATGATGTCTACCCATACCATTATTACCACTGGGCCTTTTCCAATATATCTTTGACAACCACTAGGTTATGATACATAAATTATGCTAGAACTTTACATGTACTTTGTTTATTTAATGCAGGTTTTATGTGGGATCCATTTGAGGTAAAGTATTTCTTTGACACCAGTACAATGTTTACAATAAAAGTGATTTAGGCATATAAATGAATTTTATGCGACTTTCGACCCATTTCCATAGTGACCTTAAGTTTTCAGGCAGGGTGGGCAACTTTGTTGTAACATAACTTCATTCTTATGAAACCTCTATGTGGAGTGGGCTCTTAAAAGTAGCAACATTTAGTTCGACCCTTTGTATAATTGAAAGTTGGATCTAGGTTTAAATAGCCAAAGCGTTGTACAATTATTTGTAGCACAATTGTGATTCTATAACTTTAGTTTGTTAAAGCTTCTAATTGTTCTAAAGGTTTGTTTTTTGGTATATTTTTTTTCTCATGATCTGTAAATATATAATCTTTTGCAGCTCAGAAGGTTGATCTATGGATGAGAGGCCTCTCACAATTCGTTTGAGACTTTGACAATTAGGTACGTTATTAATTTTTTTTAATGATGTTCCAATTAATATTCTATAAACATAAAGGTTCATTGAATTTATTGAAGTTATGCAACTTTGAAATTGATGTTCCATGATAAAATTTTTACTCAAGATTGCTCCCAGCGACATCGTTCTTTTCCATCCTCTCAAATGCTTTGTTCACATAATCCATCTTTACTACTTCTATCATCGTCTTCAAATATTTTTCCTCCCAAAAGTCAAGTATCTCCTGTGTCTCTTGAATGCTTCCAATGAAACTCCCACTTATTGTTTTCGTTGTTGTAAGTTTCATATTAGTTGTCAGTTTCAAGTCCAAAGCAAGGCATAAACTGAATATTTATTTCTCCATTTCGGCTGAAATTGAGCTCACCAAGAAACAATCAGCACCCAAATCAGTCAATACCTTTTTTCTCTTCTTATTAGAAGAGATAATCATTGATACATGATGACCCGTTGCTTTTGATATTATAACACCCAAATGACCTACTCCACCCAAACCCAATATCGGTGCTTTAATTGGCTTCTTGGAGTTAATGAACTTTTTAAGGGACTGTAAGCCGTCACTCCTGCACATAGTAGTGGCGTTGCCTGCTCACGGGATAGTTTATCTGGTATATTTTTACACAAAAATGTGGTACATTGAGACACAAGCTCATTGAGTTTATATTAACTTTTATTAACATGCTAAACGTCCATTTACTTGATAAAACAAATATTGCGTATATAGGACACATTAAGTTGTTTGCTTTTTAATCGATATCAACACATAAGTAAAAGAATTAGAAAATGGGTTGAGATTGACCTAACACTTGTGGGCCAAGCCTTTGACCCGTTAAATAAGTTTGCTAATTGTTTTCCCTATTTGACCCTTTAGAGAAATATTCATGGGGATAGTTAGCTTAGTGCTTTATGTATGTTACTATAGGTCCAAAATTTTTAAAATATATTTACCATTAATCGAATATTGGTCATAATTATTGTTACTCAGTGCAGGTAATTGCTGAATTATATGAACTAGAGCAGAACTTGGAGCAGACCATTGCGTACTATGATAAAGCTAGCCCGTCCAATGAAAGGAGATTGTGTTACGAGAAAGGACGTATTATGTATAGGCTGTCTCAAGAGTGAAGAGAATAAAAGGATCTGAGATTCTTTGTTGTGATAAACTTGGTAATTACGCAAAATAAACAACAACCATTCTAACTATAAAAAGAGGCTTTATTTCGAATTTGAGTTTATTTGGTAGTATAAGTTGTTCATGTGGACCACTTTGTAACTTTTTTCTCTCATATAAATGTGGTGATGTCAATATAGGCTGTTAGATGTTTTTCTTCTGTATGATGATTTACTTTTAGTGCTAAAGATTCAATAGTTTATATTAGTTTTTGTTAATAAGCTACGACTTTTAATAGTATCAGTGGAAGTGAAAAGCAAGTGGGTCAAGTATGGATTGTGTTCTACCAATATCAGGTCTTTTTAAATGTGTTCTTTAATCTCTTTTGTAAAGTGAATAGAGTGGTGTTTGGCTAAGCTTATATGTGGACCATGTCATGCAGGTTGGTCTCTTGAATGTGGATGTCTTAGAGAAGCTATACTTGAGAAAAAGCTTCATCTTCATGCCACTGAAAAAGAGGATTCAAAAGATACAGTGCGTGCACTGGCTTATTTGCGGCTGCTTTGCTTTAGTTAGATTGTTTAACAACAATGTGACGGGAGGAAGGAGGATGGGTAGTTGAGCAATTTTTTAATGCACCAAAACCCTGCCGCAGATGTGGCTGGAGAGATGACAACAACTCTAGCCACCTCATTTGTAACAATTCGCATTTTCGGGTCACTATTCATTTTTACTATTCACCGTACTATTCATTTTTACTATTAATCACCAAAATTTTTTATTTCATATTCTTGTAAGTTAACCTATTTTAGTAATAATCCGATAATTTGACACTAATCGAGTCACTTCTGCAAATTTCACGAAACCGTGTCTGAGATTTACGTTTACGTTTAAACGACCTTTAGGCATCCCGATATGTCCGAAAACATTACAAATAAGAGAAATATAAGTTTTTCACCTTCCGTGACATTTTCATAAGTTTTGGAATTTTACGTTTTCCAGTTTTGCGTTTTATGCGATTTGCGCGTTTTAGACCCGCGTTTCCAGTTTTAGCAGCGTTTAAGAAACCCGATAGAACTTATCACTCATTTAATATGCTTATATGGAGTATATTAACAAGTTTTAACATATTTACAAGTTTCATATTTTTAGTATACCCGGTTTTAAGTTTCGTGACTTTACGACTTACAGTTAGCGATTAACGGGACCAAAACTCACTCCGTAAACAAGATAATACAAAGCAACTCATATCTAGTCATCCTAGATAGGCCTTGAACGAAATTTAAGCCACATGGGGCGTTTTATAAGTGATCACCATGATAAGGACATGAAACTTACATAGGAAGCTTATACATGTGTTAAGTTACTTAAGTCTTAAGTCTTAAACTTAAGACTTAAGTCTTAGAAATATCCTACACCTTTAATCTCCTCATCTTACTATAAATAGCAAGATCATTCTCTTCCTTTTCTCATCGCCATTAATGAGACACACTTAAATCACACAACCCTTCATCTTTGATTTCCAAGTTCCAAGTTACACATAAGAGTTGAAGGCTTAGTTGTTCTCTACATGAATCTTAAGTTTATTTGGTGATTCCATGGTTGAATTAGGAGCTACACAAGGGTACTAGGGCTGGATTCATAAGGTTTTCACAAGGGTTATATCAAGGCTAGCAAAGTTTTGCAAGAATTGTATTGAAGGATTGGAAGCTAGGGTTTTGGTTGAAAGGGTTTAGAAATTAGTGTTCTTGTTCATGGTTCTAGTTAAATTTCTTCACAAGGATTGTAAGCAAACTTTTATGTTATCATTTGATTTCTGTAAATACTGGTATTTAATGTATGTAATATGTTTTATATGCTTATTATGGTCGATTGTGCTTGGATAAATGGACTAAACCACTAGAAATCGTCAAAAGGACTAGTTTTGCAAAACAGAAACTGGACAGGGGATGTAAACGTAATTACTGGGTAAAATTCGTGGACTAAAAAATTTAGGTAATAACATAGGATTATATATCTATGTCTTGTGGTCATTTTTCCGGGTGGCTCGTGCCGTAACTCATCCCGATGAATAAACTAGAGCCAAAACGGCTAAACGTGTCCAAATCTGAGTAACAGATTTCAAACGAGTAAAGCTCATAAAATTTGCATATAACCAACTGTTGGTCAAAGAATAAAAGTTGTAGATAACACCCTAACTTGAACGTGGCCGCTGGCCGTGCGTTAAACGGAGTTGTAGAACTCGACTTATGACCAAAACCGTGAGACAGTTTGCTGCTGATTGAAATAACTAGTACATCCAAGGATAAATTAGTAATTTCACATTAGTTAAATAATTTCTGGGGCAGTAGGACCCACTAATCTGTTTAGTACATTTAATTACCTTACCGAGGACATAAAAAGTGAGTCATGATCAATTACGGTTTAGAAATAACGGGTAGATATAGACGGGGAAAACTTAAATAAACGAAACGTAAACACTTATACGACTTCACAAATGTTAAGTATCCAAGCATAATTGATGTAATAACTATATAAGGCATGTTTATACATTCACTTCGTTATTTTAGAACCTAAGACTCAACACATATTCTAGGTTGCGCGTAGAGGTTTCTCGGCTTATACATCGGTTCGTTATACATTAGATATCACATTTATTAAGGTGAGTCATAGCCCCTACTCTTTTAATGCTTGTTTTACAAACTCTTTGGGGGAGATACATGCTCAAACACTAGCTTTATACTTTTACAAATACACAAAACATTATACTTGATTGCATTATACTTGATTGCCTTATACTTGATAAGTCGATGGTAAGTCTCCCAATATAGACGGAGCAGTCCCCTCGTTCGTATGATAAGTCGATGGTAAGTCTCCCAATATAGACGAAGCAGTCCCCTCGTTCACATGATAAGACGATGATAAGTCTCCCAACGTACACGGAGCAGTCCCCTCGTTCGACGATGATAAGTCTCCCAACATAAACGGAGCAGTCCAACTTGAAAGTCTCCCAATATAGACGGAGCAACACTAAGTGCAATAATGTGAATTATTATGTCTATATGTGTGCTTAACTATAAAATGTACTATATATTAGCAGTGGGTTGTAAACACACAGGTTGCAAGTTTTGTATGGGCGGAACTTGGAACTGAGTGGATTTACAATGCCTTTGCTGTGTGAACATTCTTTAAAGGCTTTTCGACTTATTCAAAACAAACTCTATGAACTCACCAACCATTGTGTTGACACTTTAGCATGTTTATCTCAGGACATAAGACGATAGCTGTTGCATGGAACTTAGAGTCGCACGACATATTTTGAAGACTTATGCTTTTATCATTTACCATTCGAAACATTTATGTATTATACTTTGGGACCTCATTGTTTGTAACTCTGATTTCATTAATCGAATGGTAACTTTTCAAAACGTCTCATTTAGAGGTCGTTTTCTATAACTTGTACTTTGTATTATGAAGTAGCACCCCATTGACACAGTCTTCCGCTGCGGTATTTTGGGGGTGTTACAGATTGGTATCAGAGCATTGGTTATAGAGAACTAGGTTGCATTTAAGAGCCTAGACTATAACTGCTTTATCCGTTAAGACTCTCCACTATGATTGCCTTACACACACTTCGTACGCATATGCTTCTTGTTAGTTGTTTACTTAGATCCACGTTGTTGGATGATATGACTCTAGTAATAATAAGGAAACCACATAATTTAATTGAGTCATTAAAAATATGGAGCTCAGTAATAACTAATTATTTAACTTGATCTTGTGACAGTTCTTGTTTGATGAGACATGAGATTTGAGTTAAATAATATTATTACTTAGCTTTAGATATTTAATGACTTGGTTATCTTATTCTCTGTCTGAGAAAGCGAATTTTGTGTCGGGAAATCTTAAGTAGTATGATTTATAATCTCCTTATTTGAATGGATTGGGACGCCTCTTTATTCAAATAAAGAAGTTATAAACCACCGAACCATAAGTTTATAATCCATTAATTACATAAATTTGGACGCTTCTTTATGTAAGTAATGAATTATAAATAAGTGGGCTTATTTTCGTCCGATACGATTCCCTAACCACATTATGGGTGTATTACAACGTAACCCATACACTATTCCTGTTGAATAAGAGAGAACCCCATTGTTTTAGAGACCACACTTTTCTTAGACACGCTATAAGTAGTTAACATCAACAAAACTTCAGGACGAAGTTCCCTTAAGGGGTAGAGACTGTAACAATTCGCATTTTCGGGTCACTATTCATTTTTACTATTCACAGTTACTATTCATTTTTACTATTCATCACCAAAATTTTTTATTTCATATTCTTGTAAGTTAACCTATTTTAGTAATAATCCGATAATTTGACACTAATCGGGTCACTTCTGCAAATTTCACGAAACCGTGTCTGAGATTTACGTTTAGGTTTAAACGACCTTTAGGCATCCCGATATGTCCGAAAACTTTACAAACAAGAGAAATATAAGTTTTCCACCTTCCGTGACATTTTCATAAGTTTTGGAATTTTACGTTTTCCAGTTTTGCGTTTTATGCGATTTGCGCGTTTTAGACCCGCGTTTCCAGTTTTAGCAGCGTTTAAGAAACCCGATAGAACTTATCACTCATTTAATATGCTTATATGGAGTATATTAACAAGTTTTAATATATTTACAAGTTTAATATTTTTAGTATACCCGGTTTTAAGTTTCGTGACTTTACGACTTACAGTTAGCGATTAACGGGACCAAAACTAACTCCGTAAACAAGATAATACCAAGCAACTCATATCTAGTCATCCTAGATAGGCCTTGAACGAAATTTAAGCCACATGGGGCGTTTTATAAGTGATCACCATGATAAGGACATGAAACTTACATAGGAAGCTTATACATGTGTTAAGTTACTTAAGTCTTAAGTCTTAAACTTAAGACTTAAGTCTTAGAAATATCCTACACCTTTAACCTCCTCATCTTACTATAAATAGCAAGATCATTCTCTTCCTTTTCTCATCACCATTAATGAGACACACTTAAATCACACAACCCTTCATCTTTGATTTCCAAGTTCCAAGTTACACATAAGAGTTGAAGGCTTAGTTGTTCTCTACATGAATCTTAAGTTTATTTGGTGATTCCATGGTTGAATTAGGAGCTACACAAGGGTACTAGGGCTGGATTCATAAGGTTTTCACAAGGGTTATATCAAGGCTATCAAAGTTTTGCAAGAATTGTATTGAAGGATTGGAAGCTAGGGTTTTGGTTGAAAGGGTTTAGAAATTAGTGTTCTTGTTCATGGTTCTAGCTAAATTTCATCACAAGGATTGTAAGCAAACTTTTATGTTATCATTTGATTTCTGTAAATACTGGTATTTAATGTATGTAATATGTTTTATATGCTTATTATGGTCGATTGTGCTTGGATAAATGGACTAAACCACTAGAAATCGTCAAAAGGACTAGTTTTGCAAAACAGAAACTGGACAGGGGCTGTAAACGTAATTACTGGGTAAAATTCGTGGACTGAAAAATTTAGGTAATAACATAGGATTATATATCTATGTCTTGTGGTCATTTTTCCGGGTGGCTCGTGCCGTAACTCATCCCGATGAATAAACTAGAGCCAAAACGGCTAAATGTGTCCAAATCTGAGTAACAGATTTCAAACGAGTAAAGCTCATAAAATTTGCATATAACCAACTGTTGGTCAAAGAATAAAAGTTGTAGATAACACCCTAACTTGAACGTGGCCGCTGGCCGTGCGTTAAACGGAGTTGTAGAACTCGACTTATGACCAAAACCGTGAGACAGTTTGCTGCTGATTGAAATAACTAGTACATCCAAGGGTAAATTAGTAATTTCACATTAGTTAAATAATTTCTGGGGCAGTAGGACCCACTAATCTGTTTAGTACATTTAATTACCTTACCGAGGACATAAAAAGCGAGTCATGATCAATTACGGTTTAGAAATAACGGGTAGATATAGACGGGGAAAACTTAAATAAACGAAACGTAAACACTTATACGACTTCACAAATGTTAAGTATCCAAGCATAATTGATGTAATAACTATATAAGGCATGTTTATACATTCACTTCGTTATTTTAGAACCTAAGACTCAACACATATTCTAGGTTGCGCGTAGAGGTTTCTCGGCTTATACATCGGTTCGTTATACATTAGATATCACATTTATTAAGGTGAGTCATAGCCCCTACTCTTTTAATGCTTGTTTTACAAACTCTTTGGGGGAGATACATGCTCAAACACTAGCTTTATACTTTTACAAATACACAAAACATTATACTTGATTGCATTATACTTGATTGCCTTATACTTGATAAGTCGATGGTAAGTCTCCCAATATAGACGGAGCAGTCCCCTCGTTCGTATGATAAGTCGATGGTAAGTCTCCCAATATAGACGGAGCAGTCCCCTCGTTCACATGATAAGACGATGATAAGTCTCCCAACGTACACGGAGCAGTCCCCTCGTTTGACGATGATAAGTCTCCCGACATAAACGGAGCAGTCCAACTTGAAAGTCTCCCAATATAGACGGAGCAACACTAAGTGCAATAATGTGAATTATTATGTCTATATGTGTGCTTAACTATAAAATGTACTATATATTAGCAGTGGGTTGTAAACACACAGGTTGCAAGTTTTGTATGGGCGGAACTTGGAACTGAGTGGATTTACAATGCCTTTGCTGTGTGAACATTCTTTAAAGGCTTTTCGACTTATTCAAAACAAACTCTATGAACTCACCAACCATTGTGTTGACACTTTAGCATGTTTATCTCAGGACATAAGACGATAGCTGTTGCATGGAACTTAGAGTCGCACGACATATTTTGAAGACTTATGCTTTTATCATTTACCATTCGAAACATTTATGTATTATACTTTGGGACCTCATTGTTTGTAACTATGATTTCATTAATCGAATGGTAACTTTTCAAAACGTCTCATTTAGAGGTCGTTTTCTATAACTTGTACTTTGTATTATGAAGTAGCACCCCATTGACACAGTCTTCCGCTGTGGTATTTTGGGGGTGTTACATCATTCATTGCATTTTGGTCTTCTGATTCCCACTACACTAGCGTGTTCGGTTTATGCGGAAAGTTATAAGGGGGTTATAAGGTGATAACAATGATGACACAAAATGTTAATCTGATGTAGATTGATATCAGGCAAGCATACGCATATATATTATGTTTGTAATTAGTTATGGATTGATATACTTAAAGGGTGTTTGGGATTGGTTAATTAGACACTGATTTGCTTGATTTTAAGTTGATAAGCAGTTTATTGCTAATTTTATATTTAAAAACCACATTAAAATAAGAAATCCCAAACACCCCCTATAACTTTAGTTGTTTGGGACTTGTTATTCAAGTTCTTACCTGATAATTAGGTGCTAGCTATCCCTCTATGCTGTAACTTATTTCATCTATTAAGACTTTTATCGAGAAAAAGTTTGAACACTTTGGGTATGTATCGGCATTGAAACCAACTATCACATATATATGATTAATATGGCTTTTAGGAGTGATTTTTAGTTTATAATTGTTATGTGGAGCAACATGGTTAATAAGAGCATGGAAATTAAGAAAAAAATTAAGATGGTATATACAACAAAATGATAAAATGTTTCGTGCTACTTATAATGTTTGTGAGTATTAAACTTGCCATCAAACCTTGGTTTTGTGTATCAGTGATGCTATCATGATTTTCCAAAAGGTTTAAATCGGCGACAAAACCTGACTCCGTGCATTTTTTGGATGTCGACCGACCGACCAACCCCGAGGCAATTGACACATGTTTCAGTGACCAGTGACCTTTTCAAACAGGACTTGGGAATTGAACCCGAGACGTATATTTCTTCAAAAGCCCTTCTTGACCGGTCAACTGGACATTTTGTGATAGGAGAGTGATGCTATCATAGTTACTTGATTAACTACACTTGGAAATAATTAATTGAATGATGCCCTTTAAATGACCTAATAATTGTCGTATGTTGATTATGATGTTAGTTAATCTAATAACTCTCAGTTCGAAACATTACATTGTTACTTGCTTATCAATTCTATTTATATTAATAGCATTCTTGATACGGTTTATGAATTAAGGGAAAAAAAAGAGAGAGAAAAAAAACGAGACAACAAAGTAAACCAAATTACTTATTTTATTTTATATAACTTTCATAGACTTTAACTTTTAATATTAAAACTATGCATATGTACAGACTGTAAATATCAAAATTCAAATACATATTATTGTGATATGACTATTAATATACGAGATAATACATATAATAACAATAAAAGAAAACAGTAATATGATATTTAAAATTTTCACATATGCACATCTTTCGTTTATAAAACGAATTTTAAAACGAGGTTATAATACAACAACTCAAGATAAAATATCATTTTCTTTCTCTTTAAAGTTTAATTAAATATATCTAAAACAAAATAATAATAAAAAGATAACTATTTTAAATTTAAAATTAAAACATTAAAAGTTCATGCAATATGTAAGTTAAATTTGACTTAAATATTGTTTTTAACGACAGAATTATATTAGAAAACCAATATCAAATTTGCATGTACAATTAAAAAATGTAATAGACTTAAAAAAAAATTGCAAAAATTAATAATAAATTATAAAATTGAATGTCTAAACCCTGTACATGCACGGGTATTAAAACTAGGAATAAAAGTTTATCACCAAGTATGCTAAAGTAGTAAACTAGAACCATCAAAACACCCAAAACTACACCTGATCCATCAAGTGCAGATTAACATGCCATCTTAAGTGTAACCCAAACTGCTGAGACGATTATTGAGTCTGCTGCAGCTTTGAGTCCTTTAAGATGATTCCAGTTATGTGTCGGAAAACTTTGTCGTTGGTCAAAACCGGGTAAGAAAGATAGTTTCTTTTATATTATTTTCGTATATGAGGTGTTTGGGATTGCATATCTGATATTTTTTTTATAAGTATTCAACTGTTATGGTGTTTTAATTTACAAAAAAAAAACATTTTAATTTGCTGTCATATGCGCCTTTAGTCGTTTATCAGTTTTGTGGAAACGTAGAGGGGGGTGACTACGTTACCGTTTAAAAAACTTTAGATCTTTAGTATCAAATCGCTTATGAAGCTTGTTATAATATGAAAGTACCAATTATTGTTTGTGACTAATATAAAGCATGGTAAACCAAGTTGTCACGCAATTATGAACATCAAACCACATCACAAACAATAGTATAGTGCAAGTATAAAAATAAAGAGATAAAGAAAGGAAAGTGCAAACCGAACACGAGGATTTATAGTGGTTCGGTCACGGATCTCCTTTCCGCCCTACTCCACTCCCCGAGTACCCAACTCGAGAGTTACTTCGATAAATCAACAAGCTCCCTTCTCGGCGGAGAAAACCTTACAATCGTCGCTTACACTTTTTCCGGTACAAAGCTAAATACCGGGTTCTGGTTAACGTCGCCTATACAATATTTCCGACACTAAGCTAGATGTCGAGTTCTTTTACAAGGGTACAACCACTCCCAATATGTTTTATGGCCCAACATAATAAACCTTGTGTTTTATGGCACAAACACATAAACCATCTAATCTAGTTTGGTGAAAGTGTTGTTATGATGCAATGATGTTTACACTAATGATCCATGACACAAATGTCTAATGGATATGAATAACTACTTCTAAATGAACTTCCGTTGATAGGAAGCCTTCATGATGAAGATCACAAGTTCCCTAAACTTCTTGTGATAGATCTTCAACTTGTGGTGAGTGTGGATGGCTAGATCTCCAAGATTTCCTTGGTTGATCAAAGAGTATGCTTACAACAAAGATGAATGTTAGAAGCATTATGATTATGATCATTAGGGTGTTTAATGTGTGTTACTACATTGTTAATGATTGATCTAAATGTATGCAAGAAGGTGGAGAAGATGTGCTTTGAAGTGGTGAAGAAATGGGGAAACAATGGGCTTCTATTTATAGCCAAAAGTGGACAGGAGCGTCCACGGACCAAGGACCCCTTTAAAGGGTTCCGCCCTTTATAGAAAAGGGTTCCGTGGGTGCCTGACAGAAAAGCTAAAAAATCTTTCTTCAAATCTTTCCAAGATATTACCAAATCTTACTAAGATCACATTTGATATATTGTGTGTCAATCTAACCAAAATATTCAAGTGATCTTCCAAGGATTTCAAAGATGATGCATGACATGATGTAACATGTATTTCCACTTTTAGATTAAAAAGTTTATCAAGGTAAACTTGTAAAATGTATTGTGTAACTAGCTAATAAAATGTCTAGTTACCTTTTGTAAAAGAGTGCTTGTCAAAATAAAATATATTTTGTCAAGTGTAAGTAAACTTTAGTATTTGTATGAAATACTTGTGAATGCAAAATGTAAAATTAGGTTCGAAATAGAATGGTTAACCTATTAAAATACTTAGTGACTCTAAACGTATTTTAAACATTCTAAATGATTTGTTAATGGGTTTGATCATAATGCCACATAACAAACATGTACGAACCTGTGTTGTAACATACGAGGACTTGAGACATCGAGAGGTGTTGAATGTATGTTGAGACAACGTGTGATTACAAGTAACTTGTACATTTTACGTTATGTATTACAAGTTACATGTTTGTCATCAATCAAAACAAACGAGACTGTATAGATTAAATATCGTAATATTTGCACTAACAATCTCCCCCTTTTTGATGATGACAAATATATGTAAACGTAATAGAAAGTAAAATGTAAAACGTTACTTGTATCCTTACTACCTTTACATTACCTTCTCCGTTTACACTCTTCTCCCCCGTTTGTCGAAACAAAAAGGGCGTGTCCTTGGAGTTTAACTTAATTTCTCCCCAAAAAGGCGAGCTTGCATCATCCCTAGTGAAGTTAAATCGTCCACTACAATCCGTCCCTTGTTTGGTAGCGGATCCATGGATCAAATAAAGAGGCTTAACCTACATCAAGGTTAGTTTTATGCAACAAAAATTATGAGAAATATATGAAAAAGAAAAATGCATAGCAATGTTAGCCTATTTTCTCCACTTTTTATCGAAGCACAAATGCGTGTTGAAAAGTGAGAATGATGCTAAATGCGTGCATGCTCCCCCTTGACGGTTGCTCCCCCTTGTTTGAGGCGTCAGGGTATAATTAAAAACCTACAAAACAAATATTAGTGCAAAACTATATTCGTCATTAGACGAGTAAGTGATATACAACAAAGTGTATATAAGATGCATTCAGTAAATTCTTGACGGAAGCTCCCCTTGCTCTAGGGCGTCAAGATGAACCTTCAAAATAAATATTAGTATAATAGAAGCTTTGTCTCTAGACAAATATGTCATATACAACCAAGTGTATAGACGATGCAATATGAGTGCTTAAAGGACATTCCTCCTTGTTCTAAGGTGTCAAGAAGCACCTAAAATAAGAAAAATAATTGATGCAAACTTCATCCTTAGATGAGTAAATTATATACAATCGAGTGTATATGATGATGAACCTACAATGAAAAACATTAGTGCAATATATTTCATCTTTGTCACAAAGAAAAATAAGATGTATATATGTGATAAATGATATAATCAAAGATCTCATGAAGTGTAGTCTCCTAATTACAATCATAAGAAAAGTGAGAATATAATATGATAAAAACCTACATAATAGTTCCTAGAAAGAAGATATGAAGTCTCCCACCGGGTGTGCCACTAGTGGTGCTAGTGTTGGTGTCGGTTTACTTGTAGGAATCATGTGGTGATGGTAGATGACTCGAGATTTACAAAAGTAAGTTTTCGCTAATCCATGGTAGTGATGATTAGTGAAAGTGGTGATGGAAGGTGGTGGTGATTAGGTAGGAAGCTATTAAGGAGTTAGAAACTTGTATGTATAGCAAATATAAAAATATGGATTCATGCAATCCTTTCGTCATGTCAAGTGACCAAAGCTAAGAAAAAAAAATATGAATGGACATTGCATTTCAATGATACATTAGGGTTATGATTTGAATGATTTATTGATGCTAACAACCTATTGTTTTGAGCAAGTTCTCATATGCTTCAACCCAAGAGTAATCAATAATGCGTTATATCTAAGAATATATAAAAGTGATAACATGAAGATAAATTCGTTCATTGATTGACACGAATTATAAAAAAGACCTATTCTAGGTGACAATGGGAAAGGTAGTATTAGTATGGTTTTGACCGACATGGATGATTATCACTTTGAAAAGAAGTGAAGACAATGTGGAAAATACTAATAGTAATAATGAGTACCTATATGAGGATGAGAATGACATCATATAAGTGAGAGTTGGATGGACCAACGTGTTGGAAATGGCTGTTTTGATATCGTTTGCACTGACAATGACATGCATGATATATGTCAAGCGAGAAAAGGATAAGATCCTATGATGGTGTTCTAGATAGTAAAGTTGTAAGGTGCTAGGTTAAGGAAAATCCTAGATTCGTTGATTGTGGAGATGAAGAAGTTTGTAAAACACATGATGTGTTTTTCACTTGATGAGGTATTGGTGTAAACTTGTGATATAAAGTTAAAAGGGTTGAACTAGTTGTGGTTTCGTGAACTGGTTTTAGCTAAGTGGTGTTTATCTATGTGTTGGTATTTTAGAGTCTAAGAGACATAAATTTTGACAAAATACAATTATGTGAATGGATTTCTCTCCCCCTTAATTAGTGGACATCCAACATAATGTGCAATGTATCAAATAAGGAATGACAACAAAGTGTTTAGGAGGTTATTCGGGTTAACGAAAGAGGTGAGCTTAGTAATGTTTTCTGGATGATGGTTAGCATACAATGAGCTTCATCCTTAAAGTCACGTACCTCTTCTCGATTAATACGAGATGATCGTATGATGAGGCATGTGGTTTCCTAATAGGAAGTGAAGAGGATCAGAGTATTGTTATAACTAAATAATGATGTAGATGATTTTTGGAAAGCGGAAGCTAAAATGAGATTTGGAAAGAGGTCGGTTGAAAGACAAAAATGCAAAGCCAACCAGCTAGAACTTAATTCTATATGCTTTTAAACTATATGCAAGTGTAGGGGTCCCATAAAGCATATTACTAATCTATGTAGCAATAAAGGGGATTATGCAAAATGAGCATATAAAAGTTAAAACCAAGTGAGATAACAAATAATTTGTTATCAACCTACAAAACAAATTTGTTAGTGACAAAAGATGTTAACATGATAGAAATCAAATGATAACATATTATATAAGCAAAAACAACACATTGTACTTAGTAGACAAGAAATCACCATACAAGATAGCATCAAGAAAATCATATTATGCAAGAATACAACTTTATTCAAGACATTTCATTTTGAGATTGTTTTGTCGTTAGACTTAGACGCTTAAGCATACTTGGCTTGTAAATTAACACAACAATCTATGTGATTAATTTGTAAGATAAAAAGGCTTCTAAAAGTTTGTCATACCAAAAGCACTTTGACATATTATATGTGCACATGTAGCAAACAAATAGTGTGACAAGAAGCAAAAGAAACAAGATGAAAGATTCATGCAAGCCATGTTTAAGACATAACAATTTGGAGCATGTATCATTTGGAACGTACTACACATAGATATAATGAATGCCAACTAATAGCTTTCAAACACAAACTTATCATATCAGAATTATCACGTATCAAAATGACATAATATGATTTCATAAGTAACATGTTAATCATGTTAAAACTAATTCAAAAGTAAGTATCATGCAAATAGAGTTTTAGGTTTAAACATTTAGTAGCATGAAACAAGAATACAAGCATTATAAAGATAAAACCGTACTAAGGTTTACACATTTTACTATTTATCAAACACTAAGATAATGTCAAATCAACTTATCGTATCAAACAAGAACATGTAATCAATACATGTAAGTGCAATGCAAGTAGTTTTAAAAGAAAAGTCATATATACTACTTGTTTGATTAGTATTCTTAAGGTGAGGCAAACTATCAATGTTTTAACACTTACTTTAGGCAAGTATAGGAATACAGATTTTTCAAGTTGGAGAATGAATATGAGACTATTACTAGCGGTGCTCAATTAAGGCTAAACACGACCATTTTTACGGGTGATTCCACATACCCAACTTCTCTCCAGGAAGCAATTCAACCGCTAGGTCAAATTGAGTTTCTAGTGCAATAGGTTCTCCAGTAGTCATTCTCATGTTAGAAAGATGGGAACTCCTACTTTTGCATATTAAAGTGCATAAAAGATGATAGTTTACCAATACTTGGCTTAATGTGAATTAACTAATATGCAATATAACTAAGGTGATGAAGAAGTCATGTTATACACATGAATTTTAACAATGGTGTGTTTGATAAACAATGTGTTTTAATCTTGTGTTTAGAATCTAAAGTTGTTCAAATTACACAGCTAATTGTGTGATCTAATGGATGACATCTTTTATGTTGAGTTGAAGTGTGTAATTTAAATGTGAATTGATCATCTAAGACTAGAGAATATGTTAAACTAAGAACGTTCTCAAGAAAGCTCTTTGGTATTTTATTTAACAATAATCTAAGTGAGGTTACCAACTTCAATAGATCTTGTGTATGCTCTAAAGATGTGTAGTTTTAACCTTGGATGTGCACTCGGTTTGAGCAAGGTTAGGTTATGATGTACGTTTGAAAGGAAACAGATACAAATAGTATCTTTCAACAAATGAGATTATCCCATGGGATAAAGTTATCATGCTTATGAAAACAAGTATGACAAGATGAATTGGATATGCTAGTTCATAGAACTTGTAGATGTTTGTTTCAAGATCATTTAGCCAATGAAGTGTAATGAAATCTCTTGTAATACAACTATTTATGTCGCAAGAATGATGCATAGGATATACAATATCCTTTTAACAAGATGAAATCTTAAGGCATGAATCTTAGTCATAATGTTCTTCAAAACGTCATGTTTTCCTAAATGAAGATATGAATCCAAAGTGTTTGAATCGGATAGTCCCATCTAAATAAACTTGGTCTCAAGATTATATTCACTAGATGATGACAAAAGGAATTCACTCGAGTTTCTTATGTATACTCCTCAAAAGTCATTGTTGCTTGGGGTGTATGATGTTGGCTTTGAGATTGCATTTTAACATATGTTGTTAAAATGTTGATTTGAGGTTTAACGAAATTTATGCAGAAGTTTAACGACGAAGTATTACTAATACTTTGATAATTTGTGAAGGTAGTACTACTTATACCTAGTGGAAATTGACAACAATTACCAAGAGCACGATGCTTATTTGATAGTTGAGGTTCTAGCCATAATGAATTATCTAAGTTCTTATATATTGGAAAGGATGTTTGAGTTTGTTCAAACGTGCATTTGATTCAGTACAAGTGTTGGACACGAGGGCTTTTTGAGCAATACACTCAACGAATTCAAATGATGGTAAGGATGGTTGATTGGTTGATCTAGGTGGTAGGTCTTCTAGTGTCTAAATAAGGATGTGGTGATGTAGGGGTTTGTTGTGCTATGGGAGTACTTAGGTTGAATATTTGTCCATAGATGTTGAACACAAAAAATACGGATACTAATTCTTATGGTTCATTGGTTGCTACAACTAGTGGGTGAAGTGCTTGAAGTTTTGGTTATGTTTATGAGGCTAAGGGGCTGAGGTATAGGTTCACCTTGAAAGGGCACGTTTGATTTAAAGTATACTCTTGGAAGTTCATGAGCAATACGGTTAATGGTGCCAAAAGATGGAAGAGGGATAGTAGGTGTCAAAGAGGGATAAGTGTCACCGTGGGTTGTTTGTTTTGGATAAGTGTTTCAACATGTGTTGTTAAAATACTTGGGTGTTGATTTTTCGGATATGACTTTTAATGACTACAATCGTAAGTCGCATATACTTGAATATTTCGGATGAAATACTTAAGTTGTCAATCCTAATTTGTTGAGATTATAAAGCTTAGATTGAACTCAAGGATAACAAGACTTGATAATATGTATTTAACATATGTGTGAGTTATGACTCGATGTAAATACTTATCGTCTTGAAGGATGACACATTATTTTCATGTTAACCAGGTGAGGCAATACATGTAGATACAAAACAATATCTATAGTCATATGTTAGACTTGTGTATGATATCTTTGCAAATAATGAGTCCAGGTTTATTAGTCTTGGTAAGTCATCTAAGTCATCCGCAAACGGGTGAGGATATGTTGGTGGTGTTGCACAAAATTTGATAGGAACAAGCTTTGGAGACTTTGGTAGTGAAGTTGTTTTGGATGATGGTGGGTGATTTTTGGTGGTGGAGTTGTAGTACTCAAGTTTAGAAAGTTCATATCTTGAATGGGTGATGAGATGTTGAGAGGTAATGAGTTTGAGGATGAAGAGCTCAAGTTAATGAAGCAACAAGATCGAATGCTAATCCTAGTGGTTTTCTTAAGTGGCTTAATTGAGGTTAAGGATTTAGTCATTTTGATTTTGTTTTAAGAAATGCTAAGCTTGAGGAAAAGTAACAGTGAAGGTGTGAGAATGATCATCTTGAATGTGTTGATTTATGGAACTAAGGATTCATGGATTTGATGTTAATCCATACAAAGATGGTAGTTTCTAATGAGATGGAAGTGTCTAAAATCATGTCAAACATCCTAAGTTAATCCATTGAGGATGTGTTGAGTGAGGTATGAAAGATATGTGTTAACAACTATCCTAGAAACGAAGTTTGGTAAATTAGATTGCGGGATTTAGTAAAATTCAATAACTTACCTGTAGGATTCACGGCACCATTTCTTTACACAGCCGGAACCCTTAAATTGGTGCCGCCTGGTCCGCCTGTACAGGTATGGCGGTACCAAAATACATAACAGACGGTACCAACATTTTGGTGCCGTCTGATCCGTGGACATCAGAAAAGTTCACAGACCCATTTTTTAGGTGTCGGGGAGTTTTCCGAAACCTGAAATTTTGCTTAAAACATGTGACATTAATTACTTCTAGTTAGGAAAAGTCGATAACACATATACAAATATAGTGGAGCATAGACTTTGACCAAGGGCTAACGATTTTCACATAAAAGTGAAAATGGGTAAAATTTGATAACACACTTGTGCTATCCACCTGCATAAACCGGTTAGTATACAACATTGTTTTAAGTCATATTATCATTCTACAAAGTAAAAACAAATAAATTACATCATACAACATTGTTTTTGTCCTTGTACGAAACACTCTCTTAACACCTTCATTTTTCAAAGTACTTGACTAATTTACTTAGTACTCATTGCTAAGTGAGTTATGACATTTCATAAGTTATGCGAGATGTTAGTAACCTATGCAAACGAAGTGATCTAATTCTACAAGCGATGGTAAAATAATTTTCCAACTTAGTGCACAAAATCTAGCAAATAACCTATTGTGCTTAAACAAGAAATCGTCAAACAAGCGAATAAATAACATGGCAAGATTGACACTTATATTATGCAAACAAACAAGTGTAAACAACAATTTGAAAAATAAGAAAGCAACATATATGCAAACAACATAAACAAGTGGTCATTTAGCATAGCATAACAAGAAAGACACTTTTCGTCATTTTACGTTTAAATATGACGATGTATACCAAGCTTGATTAGTTTCCTTTAAACATATTACCAAATTATTTAGTTTCAAAGGAAGTTGTATCAAAGTTCTAAGAATACCAACTTAAATTGCTTGATTCAAAAATTTGAGTTTTTATGTTAAAGCGAAACTCAATATTTTAGACATACTGTAGTATTTGGTCTATTTCACTTATTTAAAATTAGACTCAGGCCATGAGAGTATTTTTAAATGAAAGTAGACTCAATTCCCTTTAAAATGATAGGTGGCTCGACTCGTACGGACTTACGGTTAATTAGTTATGATTTTTTGAAGTTGCCCAAAAAACTGCATACTGTACAGACGGATTCCACGGAACCAAATAAAGGGATCCGCCCTTTATAAGATTTGGTGTCGTGGTCCTCTGAGACAGATTCACCAAAACTAGTATTTGACATAGAGAAAACGTGTGTGACTTACTAGATTTCATAGTAAACATATAATACACATATTTAACAACATATCTACTTATGTAACTTATCTTAAACATTTACGGAGGTGATTTTTCAACTAGATTTATAGTTATCCCAAACACTCCTTTAAAATCATATTTCTTCGTAAATTTTTTATGAGCACACAATACAATACTTACTAGTTCTTTCAACAAACTTTTTTATTTTACTTTTCAAGAAAACCTTCAAGCTTGTATACAAAGTTACATTTAACAACAAAATTTCTAAGTATAACAAGCAAAGCATTTTTCATATTATTTTTCGCTTCAATGGTAATTTGATACATGGATCGTACTCTATTTTAAAAACCATTTGTTTGAAAATATGAGCTACGTGGCTCTGATGCCAATTGTGGAAACATAGAGGGGGTGAATACGTTACCGTTTAAAAAACTTTAGATCTTTAGTATCAAATCGCTTATGAAGCTTGTTATAATATGAAAGTACCAATTATTGTTTGTGACTAATATAAAGCATGGTAAACCAAGTTGTCACGCAATCATGAACATCAAACCACATCACAAACAATAGTATAGTGCAAGTATAAAAGTAAAGAGATAAAGAAAGGAAAGTGCAAACCGAACACGAGGATTTATAGTGGTTCGGTCACGGATCTCCTTTCCGCCCTACTCCACTCCCTGAGTACCCAACTCGAGAGTTACTTCACTAAATCAACAAGCTCCCTTCTCGGCGGAGAAAACCTTACAATCGTCGCTTACACTTTTTCCGGTACAAAGCTAAATACCGGGTTCTAGTTCGAGGTAGAACCAACCTAACGTCGCCTATACAATATTTCCGACACTAAGCTAGATGTCGAGTTCTTTTACAAGGGTACAACCACTCCCAATATGTTTTATGGCCCAACATAATAAACCTTGGGTTTTATGGCACAAACACATAAACCATCTAATCTAGTTTGGTGAAAGTGTTGTTATGATGCAATGATGTTTACACTAATGATCCATGACACAAATGTCTAATGGATATGAATAACTACTTCTAAATGAACTTCCGTTGATAGGAAGCCTTCATGATGAAGATCACAAGTTCCCTAAACTTCTTGTGATAGATCTTCAACTTGTGGTGAGTGTGGATGGCTAGATCTCCAAGATTTCCTTGGTTGATCAAAGAGTATGCTTACAACAAAGATGAATGTTAGAAGCATTATGATTATGATCATTAGGGTGTTTAATGTGTGTTACTACATTGTTAATGATTGATCTAAATGTATGCAAGAAGGTGGAGAAGATGTGCTTTGAAATGGTGAAGAAATGGGAAAACAATGGGCTTCTATTTATAGCCAAAAGTGGACAGGAGCGTCCACGGACCAAGGACCCCTTTAAAGGGTTCCGCCCTTTATAGAAAAGGGTTCCGTGGGTGCCTGACAGAAAAGCTAAAAAATCTTTCTTCAAATCTTTCCAAGATATTACCAAATCTTACTAAGATCACATTTGATATATTGTGTGTCAATCTAACCAAAATATTCAAGTGATCTTCCAAGGATTTCAAAGATGATGCATGACATGATGTAACATGTATTTCCACTTTTAGATTAAAAAGTGTATCAAGGTAAACTTGTAAAATGTATTGTGTAACTAGTTAATAAAATGTCTAGTTACCTTTTGTAAAAGAGTGCTTGTCAAAATAAAATATATTTTGTCAAGTGTAAGTAAACTTTAGTATTTGTATGAAATACTTGTGAATGCAAAATGTAAAATTAGGTTCGAAATAGAATGGTTAACCTATTAAAATACTTAGTGACTCTAAACGTATTTTAAACATTCTAAATGATTTGTTAATGGGTTTGATCATAATGCGACATAACAAACATGTACGAACCTGTGTTGTAACATACGAGGACTTGAGACATCGAGAGGTGTTGAATGTATGTTGAGACAACGTGTGATTACAAGTAACTTGTACATTTTACATTATGTATTACAAGTTACATGTTTGTCATCAATCAAAACAAACGAGACTGTATAGATTAAATATCGTAATATTTGCACTAACAATTTTTTATGGTTTATTTGTATAATAAAGTTGGGTTCAAACATTTTAGTTCTGTGAACAATGTTACTCTTACTTTACACTTTATTTTGCGCTAAACATGACACTTTTATATTCAAGTTGACTACTTCATTGCTATTGTATGAACAAATCGCAGTTATTACTGGAACTTGAACAACCCCTGGACTTGAAGCAGTTGGGTGATATGTAAACTAAACTGTAGATGTAAATATATTTCAAAATTCTTCCCTAATCATTAATTTTTGAACGAGGGTAGGCCATTGATGGATGTTGAGGCTTCTTGCCCTTACCCTTTATGCAATGTTGTTCTTTCCTAAATACCTACTCAGTGATTCATTTTTTAATAGTTTACTTTTTGGCATCCATTCTCACTTTATCGAGTTCTTACATGTTACAATGCTGCTGCCAGTATAATATCTGTAAGCTAACTATTTCTTTTATTTTTCTTGCAGTTCTATATATTTGCTACCCAAACGTCCGTAGAAATATAGTTTACGGTGACCAGCCAAGGAAATACAAAAAATGATGGACAAAATGGACAGACTAATGAAGAAGCCACCAACATAATGTGATAGTAGTTGTGGCGAGTAACCCTAAGCCACTAAACAAATCAGTACACATACCAAGGTATTACATATTTATATTTCAATGTTCAAATTAAACTTGGAAAGCTATCAAAAATAGTTTTGAGTCCAGTAAGATACAACATAAGTTTATCAACTTGCGGTTCAGATCGGATTGAATGGGTCAAAAATGACAATCTTCTTAAAAACATTAGTTTAAATTTGAACTCTCAGTCAGTTCAACTTTTTTGCATGTTAGAATGGGTCTAATGGATAAAAAATGATAATTTTCATAAAAAACTTGAAGTTACTGTTTCATTATTTTGTTCTTCCAGTGTATATCCGCAATTCAATATAATTGATTCCAATGTGGTTTTACAGGTTGGTTTTACATTGTGTCCGTAATTTAAAACGACGGAGTGATTTTTTCTTCCAATGTGTCTTTATAGGTTCATTTAAAAGGTGTCTCAATGAACCTAGATGTACCAATGGGCATTTTAGCTGTAGGTTGGACCAAATAATCCTTAGCTACAGATGCGTATACCCATTACATGCCACAAGGTTTGGTTTTTGTACATTTTCCAAATGGGTTTTAGTCTAAATGTGTAGTTTTTATCGCAAATTAGGCAGCGAAGAGCCAAATGATGACCACGTTTTTTAAGGTCAGACTCTTGCTCGTGTTGCATTAATCGATGTAAACTTATGTACATTTACGAATTTGTCACTCTATTGAGAATGATTTATCTCAGAAATGATGTGAAGTCGGGAAGTCTATAATGTGGCTGCTCGAGCCTGATATTAGAGTCGATAACATAAGCGGTGTGTGTAAAAGATAGATTAAGTTTAAATGCATTGTTACTCCTATTGCCTACTATTTTAGTAAGTATACATGTTTTATTTGAGGTGGGGCAATATTTTACGATGTTCATAATTAATTAACCGTTACTTAATTTATTCATTGGACACTTTTCCAGCTTGTTTTTACCCTTCTTCTTTCGCTATAGTAAAATATGTCAACGATAATTATAAGTCATACCCGTCCATCGGACGGGTTTTGCCACTAGTATATATATATATATATATATATATATATATATATATATATATATATATATATATATATATATATATATATATACTAGTGTCAAAACCCGTCCGATGGACGGGTATGACTTGTGGTTTTTATTTTTATTATTTAGTGGATCAAATATATACTAAAAAGTAATTAAAAGTTAAACGAAAGGGTTAAGATCCATAACTGATTCTACCATAATCCATTAAACGACTAAAAGCAGGTAAGTACTTTGATTTGTGGTTTTTATTTTTAGGATTTAGTAGAACAAATATATAAACATCACCTTGCCCCCATGAAGAAAAGTTATTCTTGTTTTGGGGGTATGTCGTACTTCAAGAGTGAGCTCAAGATAATCAAGAAGCCAAGAGCTCAAATCTTGTATTTTTGTAGTGCACGGAGTCCATTAACGGGCTCAGGTGGTTGATAGGATGTTAGAGAAAATAAAATAGATCGACTGCTTATACTTACAAAGAACCTTTAAATTGGCAACTTAAGATTGATTAAACGTTCATAAAGCTAGATGTGATAGATACCGAGGATTGTTCATTAGAAAACACATATATAGTTTTTGAACTATTTTAAATGTAATCATCAATAAATTTCCAGATTTGTCAAACAACTTTTAACAGCATTGTTAACATATTTTTCTATAGCGAAAGAAAGGTGGTCAAGAATAGTTGCATTTTCAAATAGTGGGCAAACACATGAGGTGAAAAGAAATCAACTGCATGAGCATGAATACTTCCAGCTCCTAAAATTACATTATAAAACATACTTCGTAGGTAATCAAATATGACATGATCAAATGATATTGGGTTTAGTGATACCGCCAATGTACACTTTATAGTCTTACAATAAGGAAATAATCAAATTTCGTGTTTTCCATTTGCATATGAATGCAATAAATACGTACTTAATACGAAGAAAATCGAAGCTAATATTATATAACTAAGAACACATGTATAACTTAATTATTATTAATTATATCGAGTTTTCTTAAACATTAGTCCATTAAGATATTTAAATAAATACGTATATAAATGACCAATGTTTGATTAGTCACGCTACTTTATCCATCCGTCCTGCTCTAAGTGGGACTGCAGTTGAGCTTCATTCATCATAGCATTGATAATAATTTCGTAAAGACTCTTGGTATGCAGATGTAGAAGCTGAAGCTTCTGGAAAAAATCTTGTGAACTCATCAAAAAGATCCGGATGATCATCAAAGAGTGAGGCAACCTGTACATATCACAAACAGTAAACCAGGAAATGCAAATCCAAGCAATGATGTCAATCGTAATCACCATTAATACACATTATTCTTTTAAGCTTACTGAAATTTGCCTCTTGATACACTTCATTAATACCCTTGTGTTCCTTCCTATACATGTTCAAGATGGTCAAAAATGATTTGTATACATGGTCATCTTTTTTAAAACGTTTCTGCAAAGTAGGGATAAAATAGTTATATTCACAAGTTAATAGATATGGTTTCTTAATTCACCAAATCTTATAGCCTTTATTTTATTCACAAAGCTTATAGCCTCTTTGAACTCCACTGTTCTCTTTGCCGGCACTTCCTCATTCTCAAGGACAGTGATTTCGTAACCTTTCGGCAAGAAAGTGTTGAAACCAAAAATTAAATTATTGTGACCTCTAAATAGTTCTTTCACCCTTGCAATGACACCAGCAGTATCAACTATGCATCTAAAAAGTTCTCAATTAAGGTGAAATCAATTAAATATGCATCCCTTAAATAGAAAGTTATTTACTTTTGTACTTTGAAATCTTTCATTACATCAAGAAACATATCATATTTTTTACGTTGGTGTTGGAACATGTCCTTGAAAGTTTCTGAGCACTACTGGTTGTAAATACGTAGTACAACCAAGAGTTTTCATAGGTGTATACACCCCAAACCTGTCCTAATCCCCAGTACTACACATAATACCATAAACAAAAAATCAATTTCTAAAAAGCAATCCCAAACACCCCTAAGGTTCAATACTGATTAAAAAGTGTGTTTCAGTTGCATAATTTAATCCCATACACTGCCTAATAAAAAGAAACCTAGAAATGAATCAAGTTAGCAACTGACCTTTGGAAGAGAGTGTTATTAAGAATGTTGATGATTCAATGGTGTGCATCCGAGGAACCAGAAGATGGCTTATCAAAAACACCATTGTGCTCCTCATCATCGCCTTGGATTTGTGCCGGAAGTTGATACCCTGAAAACCCACCTACACTGGAACTAAATCCAGTTATAGGAGACAGGTAATGTAGAACTATGTCTTGATGCTGATCAATCCCCGCACTGTTAAAAATATGTTCGTCCACCCAGCTATGAACCTGAGGCGTGTTACTGGACTGAAGGGGTCCCCCCTGAGACTGGCCAAACAACGGCTGAAAAAACGACGTAGTTTGTGCTGAATGAAACACAAACCCATTCGGAACACATTCCCGACTTCAAACCATTATCTTCTCATTTAATAAAAAAAATGAATCAGCATTATTTGTTGTCACCTCTAACTTCATTTTCCAACCGAATCAGCTCAACCTTCACCGAGTCCTGTAGTAGATCCTTAAACTCGTCTGGCTCTATGCTACAACCGTTGGCTTCAAATTTTATAGTAATTACAGTATTTTGAAATTTTATAATAGTGATTTATAGTGTAAAACTTTATTACAAAAGAACAACAGAGATAATTAATAAATAATCAAATTGTCGTAAACTTGAGCATTGTCTTTACGAAGATGATAGTTGTTTCTTCTATCATTGATGTTGCTCACTGATTTGAGTAAACTCCATCACATGTTGAAGTTCAAATCAGTGAATAATCATAGTAAATGTAGGATTATTAGATTGTTGTGTTGAGGAAAACCTTAAGTTTAAAAGGTATCATCCAAGTCGATTGTTCAGTAACAGTAATAATACCGACAAAGATGGACATTAGTAGGCATAAATATAAGATACATATGAAATAGGGCAGAGAAGGTTGTTTAAGCTGCCCGCAAAAGTGATGGATTTTTTCACCCCCTACCCAAACATGTAAAAGTATCATATAATGTCATGCATTAGTTGGGTTCATGTGAAATAGGTGGCTTTTTTCATCCATGACCCAAACATGAATAAAGAGATTTGGGCAATACATGTAAACATTAAAGCCCATTCTGGAATAGTTCTTCTCTTATTCTCATTACATATGGCTGCAAAATTTACAGAACTTCCTTAGACCTTGCAACTTTTTACATGTAAAAGTTATAGGAATCTGCTAACATTCAAAGCAAGTAGTAGAAGTATGTTCCATAGTCGAATGGTATATTCACCTGGTCGGATGGCTGTGCATCCAAAAAATAGTCATGTTTTCAAGAAGCGACTCCGTCAATACGATGTTTCTTATGCACAGCAGTGGAACCAGCCCCCTCACATGTAAGCAATAGACATCACCACAATCCAGAGACAACTTTCTTTTGCTATTTAGTTTTCCTTTTGTACCTGTTTCAATTGTGTAAAAGTTAGAAACTTATATTTCTAATTAAGTATCATGTAAGTAGCCGTTAAATATTGTACAAGTTACCTGTAATGACTATTTCCATCACGTCGTCCCTTGGAAGACTTGGTTAAACATTGTGCCACACTGCTGATAGACCTGATCACAATGACCCAAATACATACAATCTACCGGCACTTCTGTGCAGCAAAATACTGACAACAATAATAAAATAACAATGGCAAGACAATCATGTACACACTGACAGATTAACTTGCCTTAACTCATAGAATGCCTTCTGCCGGTGTTACTATGTGTACCACTGGAGTGCTCCTTCGACCTTCCACTTATAGCTGTAACAACAATGTGGTGTACCAAGTAAGTATAACGTAAATTGTCATCTATATCTGCTATTGAAAGTTTTTCTTACAATTAATAGCAACAGTACTGACATAGGAGTTACAATAGTATAGAAATTATAAAGAAGGGCTAATTTGTTTGGTATCTATTTGTTATTTGTGTTAAAGTTACAAACATATAAAAAACCAATAAAGATAACACATTTAAAAAAAAACGTATCAAGAATCTTAAAAAGAACTTTAATTCAAAAAAGAAAGTCACATAAAAAAATTCAAGAGATACATTAAACTAACTTCAGACGGAGCTTAAAGTGACTACCTGTACTCCTACTCCTGTAGCACACCCATCCGCCGTAATGCCTTCAAAGATGAACGCGACTGAGTTGCAACCTGCGCGCGTGTCTAAAAAGTTTCAGCCAACTGAATTCAGCAGCACAATCTGCCAGAAAGAACAATCATTAATTTACGTTTTTTTTACGAACGGGGATTATAGATGACTAAACTCTGGGAATATTAAGCTATTAATTGCATGTTGTAACCCCATTTCTGTAGTCATATCATGATGCTCAATCTTTGTTGCATTCCCGGGCACAGATCAACTAATAAACTTTTAAAGAAATTTACTTGATTATCCACTTACTATGGTATTCATCATCGTTGTTTTGAACATGCTTCAACATTATAATCTGTAATAGTCATGTTTGTTAAGGTAAGCCAAAGATGGGAATATGATTTCATTAGATATAAAATATTCAGGCTATCCAATTGAGAATTAGTGGTATATAATGTAAGAGTATTACCACTGGAACATAAAGGCTACCATAAATATACCAGTTATTTTTTGGTTTTATGATGGAATAGGTAGCAGTAATAACCTTAGATTTTGGACGCTGATGTTTCTGACTGTCACCTTATTTGTAGTTGCACTTCCATATGTTTTTTGTGTCGTCGACGTGCTGGATTATGTAATCTGGTACAGCAGTAATGTTACATAAGGTAATGTTACTTTTTGAACATTGTGGCAAGTGAATGAAAGTACCTGTAAGTATGGAGTCTCTGACTCCTACGCGAGAGGCGACTTCGTTATTTGCTGCAAAGCCCTAAGCAGGTGCAACAAAACCTACAACATAAAGTTATTGCTAGAACTTATTGAGAGGATATTATTAACTATTTACACAGTCCCATGGATATTATTAGCAAACTTATAGGTATCTCAAGTGCAATGGAGTTTGCACGTCTGTTAGATGAGCAGATACATAATATGCGGTAGTCTTTTTGATCGACTACGTAAAAAAAATAGGATTCGTAAGTATGAATACAATATGTAGAAACAATACAAGATATGTTAAACCATACCATTAAAGTGGTATTCAGTTATAATTGCATGTACTCTGGATGCTGATGTGGGTAGGCACATTTTCTTCAATATCCACGTCAAAATGAGGATATTCCAGCTGTCGATTGTTCCATGTTAGAAACCTCTTCTTTTTTACAGATCAAATGAAAACAGTATTTTAAAATAAAGAACAACAGTATCTGATAGGCACAGAGCTTGTAGACTGTTATGTTAGGAGATATGTGAAAGCAAGACCAGTAAAGTCAAAAACAACCTTTTGGTTGATTTGGATTACTGACATCTCTACCATTCTAGCTCTCTGAATTCGACCTTCAAAACAGATATATTAAATTAGTGTTACCACAATTTGAAGTGTACCTGTATGAATTGTTCAACCAATATAATGTTGAGGTCAAATAGCTGACTTGACATCCACCCACTTCATCTATAACCATCAACAACCTCCATAAGCACATCAGACCCCCATCATAACCATCAACAACCTCCACTTGACATTCACCTTTGGTAGCAACCATTTATCACTTCTTTGGAATCCTTTTTCTGATTCGTTGGCATCTTCTGAAACATACCAAAACTCAGTTTGTTTGTTGAAGTTGTCGAGACAATCTTGAAAAAAATTCATATTGTATTTGTAGCTAATGGGGCAATTTGGCTTTTACATATGTGTTTTATCTAAGCAATCCTCCTGCTATATTCGTATATTTAAAGAATGGGCATAAGGAATCATACTGTGAGCATTTTATCAAGCTTTCTTACTACAGGGATGTTCATGAGCAAATATTTTCTTTCTTTTTTCACCATAATCTGAATAATATATTAGGAACCTAAACTACAATGTAAACACAAATACCATAAAACATGGTACCCACAGAGGTCAATATGCTGCCCAAACCCACCGGCTATAAAATACTTGGAAGTCTCATTTTAAACCGATTTCACAATGTGATGGGCTCCAATATCAAGCCACGATTTCTGATCATTATGCTTTCATTTTGGGTCAACTTATTGCTTATTAGCCTCGATATGGAGCCTATTTTTAACTATATTGAGTAGTTTGGGTACCATATCCTAACACGAAGGTAAATAGATGACCTCCAAATTGGACCCGTCACGGGTGGTATGTTGGATAGGGACAAACTCGACGATATGATCAGTCACAGATAAAAGCCAATCAACTTATTTTCTCCACCTCTTTTTTGAATCTTCTTTCATCATCAAAGGCATCTTCATCCTCAAGTCGACTGAGATTATTCCAACTTACCGGACATGTTTTTGCAAAAACATCAAATTCTCAAGTAAAAGAAAACTACTACTCTGCAACAAACAAATTTATTTCAGAATTATGAAAGATTAAATTGTAATATTTGCGTGCCACTATGGTTAGTTGTACCTAAAGTCAGTCGATGGGTTAGCTCCTTGCCACCCCATTTATTTCCAATGCTCGGAGATCAATCCTGTTAGTGTAACGTTTGGATATGCTAAATTCCACAATTCTGAAAGGGCTTTCTATCAACAGAACAAATAAATGCATCAAACAAAAAATAACTACAAAAAATCAGGTCTCAAGGTAGGTATCAATAATACTTTGATATTATCATATTAGTAAGGTTAGAATAAAATGATACAGTAGATAAATTGTAAAATACCTGATGTTCTACACACATCTCATCATATGCTATGTTTGAACATTCTTGAAGCCTCTCATATCTTGTTTACTGATCAGAGTTAAGTACAAGTAGATTAAGACCTTGCTAATGTATTTTATTATGTTGATACTTAAAGTTTAGTCGAGTTTAAATACAATGAGGTTTATTCTAGTACCTGATTAGGAGTCAATTTATAATTATCAACGTGTTTGTTACTTCCATGATAGCAACCAACTTTATGATTCATGAACTCCATCCTTGTATCTATATCTGCTAACACTATAAAACATAAAACTCTACAAAACCTGCTAACAGTGTAAAACAAAAAAATCACAAAACCTGTAAAACTCATAAGTCGATTAAAAAAATTATCGATAAAACTTGTTAGGGATTCTTATGTTTAGGAATAATATAATAGGAAAAAAAATAGGTTATTAATATATAAGGTATAATTATCTTGTAAATAATATATATCATATTTTTTTTTAATTGTTATCTTCATAATATACATTCCTAAATTACGAATTCCAGGATTTTTTTAACATCTCCTTATTTGTATTGAATTGAAAGATATAAATCAAAAAACAACTTACTCTAGTGGTAAGTTGTTTACAAAACTCATGAATGACCCAAGTTCAAATCCAACTATTGTCTTATTTTTAATTAAACAATTTTAAAATTAAAAATTAACAAATAAAAAACGAAATTTAAAATTTACAAAAATAAAATTGTACATATATTTAAAAAAACGCCACATGTCATTTAAAAAAATAAAAAAAATGCCACATAAATACATTGATGACATAAAAAAAATAAAAAAAAAATGCCACAGAAATACATTGATGACATGGAAATATGACATGACATTATGGGATGCCAAGTGGCATTATGACGTAGCATGCCTCCTCTTATATATATATATATATATATATATATATATATATATATATATATATATATATATATATATATATATATATATATATATATATATATATATATATATATATATATATATATATATATATATAGTGTATCTTTATTTTGAGAACCCTGTTAAATGCGAGAACTCCCATTGACCAATCATAATTTAGTAAACTCCTTTTTTTTTAAATAAACATATTAAAATCGGATGGGCAAAGATGGTATTTTACATAATACAATTTTGAAACTGATAACTCACATTCTCCTAAAATCATGCAAAAATATACGGTTTTTATTTTAGGCTTTTATTTTTTTGATCTTCTTATTCAAAAACACGATTATAACATAAACCCTATTACGCTATTACAACTTAATCGATTCATTCATCATTAATATTGTCGTATAATTCACAAAATCTAAAACATGGTTGATATCGTTGATTTTGTTAATGACGACAATGCTACTTTTCCAGATGATATCGTTTTGCAAGTATTCCCATGAATTTGCAACTCAATGGTCCTTCCATCTGCGTTAATACATGAATCTTCAACTCCATGTTTATTTTGATATGAATTTTTTGTATGGAATTGCTTTCGTAATATATATGCTCAGATCTAACTTTAGTATGAATTTTTTGGTAACAATATGCTCAGATCTGACTTTACCACCTGGTCCTTCCATCTGCGTTAATACGATTCATGGACCAATCTTCTTGGTACTTCCCTTTTGTTTTTTTAATTTCATGAGTTGACTACACTTATAAATTTGTTATGGTCTTATAATAGTTTAAAGTTTGATCTTATATGCAGATGGAAAATTAAGTTTATATGCTTTAGTTCTAAGTTGTATTATATTCTCTTTTCAGATTGCAGATTCATGGGAATATTTGGAGGCATGGTTTGATGCTCTGCGGCTAGTTTACACAGCATTGTGATTGTTAAGGGTTGAATATTGTATGGCTAGAACTTAAGGGCATTGAAAAGGGAGATTAGCGGGGATAGTTTTAATGAGCAGAATGCCAATTGATGGATCATGCCATCACGTTATAAAAGAAATTCACTACTATCCAAGAGGGCAAGGTAATACTTTTGCTTTCTGATTTTTTATATTATATGTAGCACATGTGTGTTTGTAAAGTAGAACATTAGACATAATATTTCTAAGCACATGTGTGTTTTTTTTAAATAATATTGTTTTGTTCCTTCACGTAATCACGTTATGGACATAAATCCAAAATAGTGTTGTTCCTAAGCATGAATCCAAAATATTAGTGTGAAGAAATTAATTGTAAATAAAGTATTGCCGATCCTAAGCATGAATCCAGATAAAGTATGGCCGATCATTTAAAACAGGCTAAGATGTAAGTATGTTTAACATATATGTTCTTGGTTTAACATGTATGCTTTTAACAAGTTTGTTCTTGGTTTAACATATATTTAATACGTATGTTCTTGGTTTAACATGTATGTTTTTAACGTGGTTATACAAATAATTTTAATTTAATGGTTATAGCTTCTTTATTTTGCATTTAAGATGTATGTTCTTGATTTTTGATAAATTTACATTATCTAGAAAACACATAGGCACTTTACTATTTGCAAAACATAAATTGTAAAAATATTATACCAAAAACATAAATAAAAAAATAAATTTAGGCCCTCATACATATGTTTATACGTGTATATATTAGTTTGTGTTTATGTTTCCTAATTTTATACTTTTCTTTGTATAAGATGTAGCTGAATTAAAAGAATGATGACAACGAGTGTGCACATTTGTCCGTCTTTTGAAACATTGAAAAGGAGCGTGCACATATGTCCAACTTCAGAACTTTGACGACTACGAGTGTGCATATATGTCCGACTTCTAAAAATGTTGATAAAAATGAGTGTGCACATTTATCTGTTTGCGTTAAATATTACTTGTACACACGTGTATAGATCGATTAGATTCATGTATTTCTGCTTCTTAGAAATTTGTATTTAATTGTATATCAATCGATATTGGATTTTGTATTTAACATGTATGTTCTTGGTTTCATATAAACTTACTTATCTAGAAAACATGTATGCACTTCACTATGAAAAACATGTATGTCGAAAAAAATATTCCAAAAACCAAAATAATAAAATATATTCATAAAAACACATATGCACTAAATCAGTTTTATAACATGCATGTTCAGAAAAAAGTCAAAAAAACGCAAAAAAAAAAAAAAAAAAAAATAAATAAAAAATAAAAAAATAACGAAAATTTAATGTTTTTAAAAAATAGGATTTATTTATTTTAAAAAATGAAAATTAATATAAAATTGACTTTTACTATTATACCCTTTTGGATTAAATAAAAAGGTTTAATAATTCAAAAATGCTATGTTGCACAATATGCATTTCTAGGAGTACATAAAGGGTTCTCGCAGTTCTCGCACTTAACAGGGTTCTCAACATAAAAGGTCCCCAAAACTTTTGAAGATGAACCTTTGGGGGGACAACACTTTTTGGAACAACCTGTGCCTCCAAAACTTTTGGAGACGAACCTTTGGGGACAACACTTTTTGGGACAACATGTCATCCCCTAAAGTTTAAGAGAAGACAAAACACTATTTTTGGGTATGACTTGCTCTGTCTTGAAAATTCCCAATTGATGTAGTGTTAATGCCTATGTAAAGGAATAAGTAAGTCAAATATTCAATTGTGTATTAGTACTATATTACATTTGGCAGAGGATTGCTAATCCCAAAATTGCTACCGCTACACCCAATAGGTGACACGTGAATAGTTAAATTAACAGTTGTTAATGCCAAAATTGCTACCGCCACACCCAATGGGTGACACGTGAATAGTAAAATTAACGGTTGCTAGTTAATGACCGTTATTTACTAACGGTCGTTAACTAACGACCGTTATCTTAATTATTTTTCTTAAGAAATATTTAAAAAAACTAAAACACAAATTTGACGTAGTTGGTCCTTCATGTAACAGGCCCGTTGCAAAGTCGTACTTCATAACTAACTTTTTACCCTAATGCTAACGTAAATACAATTCCCATTGCAAAGTCGTCCTTCATAACTAACTTTTTACCATAAGTCTTTGGGTTATTGAGCCGTTACATAGTTAGTCCCTTGTGCTCCGTGACGGAGCGCAACGGAAATCAATAATTTTGTATTCAAAATTTCCAAAGCGAAGCATGGACCTTCACACCTCATGTATATACATGTGGTGGTTTTAATGGCGATGTCGATGTGATTGGTAATTGTTGAGGCGGACCTATGCCTTGTGTAGGGTGCCCGGGAACCATCTTAGGCGAAAATTTCCTTTAGAAGTGGTATAGGATTTTTTCTATGACCTACCTTAAAAATTACTTGAGAACTATCTTGGATTGAAAATTTCAAAGATTAAAGAATGAAAACAAATAAAAAAGAGAAGTTCGTCGGAGATCGGACATATATCTGTCGAAATTGACGAGGAAGATGAAGAAACACGGTAAAGGATACTAGACTCTACCAGGGTTAAAGTATTTTCTGGACATATCAATTAATCTTAGGGTGGAAACAGCAATTTAAATTTTCTTTTACCTTTGTTTTGGAAATAGCAATTTTGTATTGACACGTGCCTATATCATATATTTGTTGTAGTTTCATTATATTGTTCAATATTTTTTATAGCAATTAAATTTTTATTTCACTCTAAGTTTTTTTAACTTTGTTTTATATATTTTGGTATACAGTAGTATAGTAATAAGTTGTATATGAATATATTAAAGACGTTATTGATAAAGTTGACAGTTACAAGTAATGATGTCAGTAATTTCAAATAAATAGAATATTTAAGTTCTAATTAACATTTTCTCAATTATATCATAATAATATATAATGCAATTTGTTTTAGTAAAAGATTCACGTTTTAACATTTGATAAAAGTACTACGCGACACGACACATTTTTTTCTTTAGTTACTTATGTTATATATGTTTTACCCGATAAGACACAATATAACCCGACCTATTGACCAGTTGACTTTTTGACTCATTTACTTTAACATCCCGACTAAATAAGTGAAACACTTTAAGTTTTGTGTTAGGTCCGCCAATGAATAATTGCATAGGAGGAAACGTTAAAACTTAATTAAAACTGCATAAAGGTACAAGAGTCCATTTACAATTGTATGAATGTGTATGAATCACATTGATATATGTACATATCAGTTCCCATGATATGAACACATAAAGGCAAAATATCCTTGTATTAATTAAGTCCAGTGTCCGAATTCAAATTTTCCATATGCTTCTTAAAGCTGATAACGACACAAAACCACACACATTAAGACGATCCTGCCGTTAATTTACTTGCGTCAACATGTGATTATTTTATAAAGTGTGAAATAAAATGGCAACTCCATCATACCCCATTACCCCACGTGAAGTTCATAAAAATCATACCCCACGTGTTACTCGTTTATATAAACCACCAAAATATCACCAAAAATATATCCATACACGCATCCACACACCTCCATAGACCATGGTGACGACTAGTGACAAAAATGCGGTCGTCGTTGTAATGGTTCCACTTCCATTACAGGGCCATCTCAACCAGCTCCTCCACTTCACACGCCTTATCTCAGCCCACAACATCCCCGTCCACTTCGTCTCGACTACGGCCCATGGCGGCAAAGCGAGACTACGATTAGAAGGATGGAACCCGAACATCGTATCAAACATTTTCTTCCACGAATACAATATCCAACCTTTTGAATCACCACCTCCAAACCCGAACTCGAACACAAAGTTTCCCGCTCATTTATATCCTTTATGCGAAACCGCGACCAGTCTACGACGTCCCGTTGCCTCGCTTCTTCGAAAACTCGTCCCCACGACACGCCGTCTCGTTGTTATACACGATTCCTTGATGGGTTCGGTTGTTCAAGACTTTGTTTGCTTTCCAAACGCGGAGACTTACACATTTCATAGCGTGTCCGCTTTTTCGATCGCTTTGTACACTTCTGAAAATGTTCGTGAAGAAATACAAAAGTTGATGAACCCGCAAACGCTTACGAAAGATCTTGTTTCGTTCGAGGGGTGCTTCACTTCGGAGTTCAAGAAATTTATCGCGACTCAACATGATTACACGAAACTTAGCTCTGGGCGTATTTACAACACATGCAAAGTGTTGGAGCAACCAATTTTGGACTTACTAGAAATTGATGCACTAAATAGAAAAAGGTGTGCGCCAGCCCATCATCTCCCTATTAGCTTGTTTGACAGCCAGCTGCAGCATGAGAAAGATAAATCTAACAAGACACTAAATAACAATAAGTTACTTTGGGCTCTTGGACCCTTTAATCCTCTGGACGTGAAAAGCTCGAAACTCGAGCAATCATCGTGCCTCAAATGGCTAGATAAACAAGCATCAAGCAGTGTGATCTTCGTATCTTTCGGGACAACCACATCATTTTCGCAAGAACAAATCAACGAGATTGCAATCGGTTTAGAAGCGAGTAATCAAAAGTTTGTGTGGGTGGTTCGAGATGCAGATGAAGGCAGGGTTTCTCTGGAAATTAAACTGCCAGATGGATACGAACGCCGAGTGAAAGACCGAGGATTAGTGGTTCGAAAATGGGCACCACAATTGGAAATCTTGTCTCATCGATCCATTGGTGGGTTCATGAGTCATTGTGGATGGAACTCGTGTATTGAAAGTTTATCTATGGGTGTCCCCATTGCGGCTTGGCCGATACATTCTGACCAACCGAACAATGCGGTCTTGGTGACCGAGGTTTTAAAAGTAGGGTTAGTGGTGACAGAATGGTGCCAGCGAGAACAGGTAGTGGCAGCTGCGTCTGTGGAGAATGTGGTGAGGAGATTGATGGGTTCGAAGGAAGGTGAAGAGGTAAGAAAGAGGGCTGTGGCCATGGGCTGCCGTGTTCGAAACTCTGTTTGTAACGGAGGTCTTTCTCAAATTGAGTTGGAATCGTTCATTGCTCATATAACTAGAAATTAAATTAATCTTGTTATGACGTTTTCAATGATTGAGCTCCCTAAGTTGAAATTTGGTCCGCCCCTTAGCCCGGTTCTCATGAGGCGCTACAAAACCTCCACCGTCCCAGGAGACCAAGCAGGGCATATTTAGCGGCATAGTAACCAACTATTTTCTTTTTTTCTTGTTGAGTACAAAACATTATTTGCTCTGCATTGGCTTTTAGTTCACAATAAAAGACCTGATATCACCTCTTACGTAAAAACAAACTTTGAAGTTAGGAAGCTACATGCGGTTGTAATTATAAGTGTGTTCTATACCTCCCCACTGTGAACTTATACCGCATAACATTTTTATAACAAATGACCAGAAAAATACTCTCCATTAAATACATCAACTTCACATTTTATTCATTTTATATTCAAAATGAAAAAGAAAAAATTTCGAGTAACACAAGTTATAGTCATGGCGTCGCGCTACGGCGGAGAGGGTAGTGAAGTTGAGGTCGTTGTATAAACTAGATATCCCCCTGTAACAATGCCTATAACATGTGTCACCCTGCTCTCTTAGATACACACCAGCATCACACGACAACTACATAAACATGATGTGATCATATATATATATATATATATATATGCCATATCGGAAATTGTGACTCCTGTTAATTTGATTCTCCGTCTCTTTTTAAAGATAGTTTAAATTAAATATTGCATCAATTTAATAGAGCATGATGCATGGGTTATAGCCTTCTGTTATAGGCCGAAAACATGGCTCATGGCGCCGCCACCTGCACCGACCCTGATGTCATAGCCGCACCGCCAAGGCTATAGCAACCGATTTTCGATTTGTGTTGTTCTTTTTAATTTAAAATATTGTATATAAAGGCTATTCAATAACTAGAATAAATGAATTAAATACCCCAATTAACCATCTAAACAAAGAATTTACTCAAACGTTTCACCATGTCATATACTTCCATGTATTCTGAAACATAAACTTTCAACATGAGTTATTCCGACGAAGAGCGAGGAGAATTTTTTTTAATTTTGCATGATTACCATAAACATTATCTATCTTTTGATGAGGATGAAGCCGCTAGTCTATACACTTGGTGAGCATACTGTGAGGTTATTTTGGTGAGGGTTCTAAATGAGATCAAAGATATTTCACAAGTAGTTGAGAGTATAACTAACTAGGACGCTAAACCTATTCGCGAGCACCATTAATCTTTTAGGTTACGGCCCAACGCAACGGGTAAATATACGTATTAGTCCAATAATGTAATGCACATTCACTAAACGCCAATTGACGCAAGAGATAACACCAAGTGCATTTTGATGAATATTTATAAATTGATGAACATTATAGTCCCGATGTTGACATTTCATCAAATGTATACGGGGATTATACTCGGAGGAGTATTTAAGAAAACCATCTCCTAAGGACATCTTGAGTATATATATATGAGAAAACGAAAAATTATCATGGGTTCACGGGGGTGCTGGAAATTTAGATTATATGCATCAAGAATAGAGGTATTGCCCGGACTCTTACAAAGAGCAAATCAAATGAGGGAATCATGCAAGAATACTTGATGATAATGCTTTAAGTTGTTGCATCACGAGATATGTGGATCTGACATGCATTTTTTGGTATAGCAAAGGCAATAAACGACCTTAACGTTCTATGTCATTCAAACTTGTTTAACGACCTCATTGACGATGTCGCTCCTGATGTTTCATACATGGTAAATGGCGACACCTATACCAAAGGTTATTACCTAGCCGACGCTATTTATCTCACTTGTGCTACCTTTTTCAAATCATATACGGTTGCACGAAAACAATTAGCCTGATCTGAATATTAAAATGGCTTAAAAAGTGAAAAAAGACGTGAAACGAACTTTAGTGTTCTACAAGGTTGTTGAGGAATTATAGCACAACCATCGTGTGTTTAACAGGTGAACAAAATACTTAAAATTATGTATTGTTTTTGTAACCATTATCAATTTATGATGTCATTATTTGATTATTTATGTCATTTAATATTTTCATTTCAAGTACATTTACTTTTACGAGTAGCCGGATAAGCTCACTCGCGTGCGTGCATTAAACTTGAACCAAACGTGAATAATAGTCACTCTACACATTTCTAAGCATCTTGTATTATTTTCATGATATGAATTTAGTTTTAGGCAAGTCCGATCATTTTTACAGTTTACGTTACTTTTATCAAGAACAGGTGTCACCAAACGCGATTTAACACTTTCGGTTTTAGACTTGATGTGGCTTAAACACACATCATTTTATATCGAAAAAACATGCTAAAGAATGGACTAATAACCATTAAATATGTTAAATTATATTGCAAATATATTTGGAATGCGTTATTATGTCTTGCAGGTCCAAGAGTTCGAAAACAAAGCAAAAAAGGTGATTTTCGGATGAGTTTCGACGACGTTTCCACATTTTTCAGGGTTCAAATGAAGTCGTAAAATTCCCCGAGCACACCATTGAAAAGAGCACAAAAAAACGAGTCCTTTGGTATTATTATAAAATTTATAATCAGTACATAACCCTTTTAAATTGATAGGCCAAAATCTATTTTGAACCTTTTACGTATTATAAAATCTGGATAAAAAACAACGTTGCTTAAATTATTCCAAACGCATTCCCACACAATGGACAAAGGTTTGATTCTGACGAGGAGCAAAACGGGTATTAATACCCCATGCCACGTGGCACCCGACCCGTTACTAGATCCGACCCGATCCAGGCTCGACCCGACCCGTTGACCAACCCAGACCCGTTCACCCGCCACGTGCAACTGCCATGTCATTGGCAGCTGACCAATCAGGGGCCGCCACGTGGCAGCGGCACTGACAGATGTTAATATTGCAGGTACAAGGTTGCAGTGGAGCCTGGCCAACCAGAGCTTGACACATGGCGGCGGCGCCGCCACGTCATTATGAGGATCAATCGAGGTTCAAAAGGTTCTAGCAGGGCGGCTGGTGAATCACAATGCGACACGTGTCCTATGTGCAAGGTTATCAACAACTGGAGTTTGAAAAATGACTATTCTACCCCTGCCTTCAAAGTGCTATAAAATGGGCTTGGGATATGCTCATTTGGCTCTGAATACGAACACACACAAAACACATAATAGTAGTATTATTTAGAGTAGTAGTGGTAGTTTTATTATAGCTTATTTCAAGTGCTTATTTGTAAAATGTTTGAGCTTAATGAAGATCTTATTTTCCACTTAGCTTAATATTTTGCATATTTCTTATACTTCTACTCTTCTATTTTACTTTTTCTTGTTCTTATCTAATAAGCCAAATAAGCACATCCATATAGTTTATTTTGATCTAGCTTATTTTGGATAGGCTCTCTCATAGCTTATTCAAATAAGCACTTTGCTTATTACTTATTCTTTCAAAACCCTGTTACTCTTCGGAATAGACAACATAGTTTTGGTTGGATTTAGATCCATCACTTTTAGCTTAAAAAGTTTTAGTCTTTTAGCTTATTTCTACTTTAGCTTATTATCTGCTTATTTCTAGCTTATTATCATAGATCTCATCCTTAAATATACCCAATTTGTGCCTACTCTTCGGAATAGACAACATAGTTTTGGATGGATTTATGTTTATGCTTTTAGCTTTATAAAGTTTCAATCTTTAGCTTATTTTTAGCTTTTTACTAGCTTATTTCACTTTAGCTTATTTAATGTTTACATTTAGCTTTAAATCTTATATCTTTTAGCTTTTTTACTCCAAAATACTTAATATTTTGGATTTAAGCTTCTAGCTTATAGCTTATTCACTAGCTTATTTGTACCAACTTTGATAAAGTTTTGATTTTTATGCATCCAATCCTATATTTAAGGCGAGGAGCTTAAGGGTTTCATAAGCTAGCTTATTTTCTTAAAGTTTATAGCTTTAATAGATTTTATTAAGCTTCTGAGCTAATAAAGTTCACAACTTTATTAACTATTTGGTAAAATAAAAGCTACTAAAGAAATTATCTTTAGAGTTTTGTTTAGTGTATGAGTTCGGGTGGTAATTAGTCTCGTTTCGTCGGATCGGGTTCTAATCTCTTACCTTTCTCTATTTAGTAGAAAAATGATTATTATTGTTGAGATTATCATTGTGGGCTTAGTAGTTATGAGTATTACGCAGATTTTTATATGCTTGTTTGTAGGATCGTTTCTAAGGTTGATATGGTGAATCAGGAGGTTGAGGAAGATGAAAGAACATCATCTTCATGTTAGAGAGAGAAAGTAGAGAGATAAGGGAAATACTATGTGTTTTATTATAAGGAAAATGAAAGTTACACAAAGAGTCTCACCATCCTAGTGAAGTCTAGGAGGGTATTTATAGCCTAGCACAATGCAACTATTACAATATGACATCTAGTCCATGTGTTTTCGCTAACTAAGATAGATAATGTAATCTCGTAAATGTCATTCCATTTAAGTGTTAGGAGCGATTCCAACAATCTTCCCCCAATTGGACAACTTAAGGGATTACTTACAACATTTCCTATAAGTAGTAAAAAACAAATAAAGAAAGGTATTCCTAAGCTCTTCAAATGCTGAGGATGATGACAGTTTACACTCTTTGTCTTCTTCTTGTACCTCGACTTGAGAAATGTTTTCATCACTTGTAGGAAAATGATGTAATATGCATAAATTAGATTAACTTCTCCCCAATTCATGTTGCATGTCTTTAGCAGCTTCTCCGTACACTTCTTTTAGGCGAAGTTTCTGAATCAGCTTCCCCCCAAACTGAAAACCGTCTTCAGCAGATTCGAAACTTTGATGTAGTCAACATTTCTTCTAACTTTTGAAGTTTTCAGTACGCAGTGGAGTTTGTAGATGAGTAGAAAACCAACAAGGTAAATCTGTCTTATTACGGAAAATCCGTTCGAGGGTAACATGCAAGAAATCAACAAGATCTTCTCACGTATGTAGATGCTTCACATCAAACAAACTACGAAAGACAAAATGAAGCAACTTCCCCCTGATTGTTGCGGTCTAACGGAATAATAATCACTTGTGAATATGCAAATTACTCCATAAAATGATCGTGTGTGAGGCATCACAATAATATATTTAGGTAACTTCACGCAAGATAACCCGTGAAAGTTGAGACGATAATACTGAATTAAGACGTTTGGACCACAAATCGTCTCAATTCTTCCCCCTAATTGAAGAAATTCATGAAGGGAAACGGGTTTTCGAAAAAAAGTCAGAGAAAACAGAGGCATGTACACTTTCTTCCCCCCGATGTTTTCAATGAATCAAATTCATACACCACGTATGTTGATGATGAATTGGAGACATCGAAACCATATATGTCCAATTAATCGAATAAGTGTGAAGTACCATAAATATCTCGTGAGAATCAACTGCTGATAAAACTTCTCTACTCGTGTATACTCTTCTCAGCTAACACTTTACCGACCCAATTATCATTCTGATGACTTTTTGTAGTGACCACTGATAGAGAAAACCCAATATGACGAACTTGAGACTGAAGTAAAATAACCCAAACTTGTGACTTAAACTTGCACAATTGTCAGACGAACAACCCTTTTCCTTACCGGGTTGATTAACCGGATCGAAAAGGGGTAAACTAAAGTTTCTCGAATTATCCACAGTTTTGTGTGACACTTGACCACAACAATGTAACTCCTTTAAAGTGATAGCTATACGCTGTGAGCACAACAACATAACTCCTTACATCAGGTATAACTAGACAACTGAAGTCTTTGTCATTCGTAATGGTTAAAGCTCGAACAAGGATCTCGAAGAATCATGCATACAACCAACCCCGATATCTTCATATACTAAGTACACGCACCCGTGATATCCCACTTCAACCTCAAATAAATAATAAAGAATTAACGCCGTAATCACTCTTGCGGTTAAATGTCCAAAACTAGCCTTTGTTAACGATTTAAATGAATTTGATAATTGTTTTCCGATCTTGTCAAAGATGTATCCCCGTGAAAATTTGTCATAACCAAAATACCACTCTTTTATGCCAAACGTTATTCCAAAAATTAACACAATATATTTTAAAAAAATACATTTGATTTATTACATTTCAGCCCAATCTGTTAATTGAAATAGTCATTATGGATCCATTTTAATGTTTCAGCCGATTTGCAATGAAATAAAAATAAACTAAGTAAAGTCCATTTCAATTTTTTGATAAAATTTCAGCTCAAAAGGACCTTTAAAAATCCACAACCCGGTCAAAGAAGAATCACATAAAATGTACAGCCCACTTCAATCCGATCCATAATCCAAATCCAGTACACACTTAACCCTAATCAACCGGGTATATAACACCACATAAACACACTACTCCTAACCCTAACAACGAATCCCTAACCCTAATATCCAAAACAGTCCGCCCCCATCACTTACAATTCTCTCCACCAAATATTAGTCACCAGCATTCTCAAAAATAATGACCATTCTATACCCAAGTGCTGATTTAATCAGATAATGAACATCAATAAAGATGAACTATAAAATTTTCTTAACTTTTCGGCTTCAAGGTCTCTTGATGAGATGACAGGTAAGGTTGTTATTACGTGTCTAATTCAAACGAATCAAAGAAAGATTTCAACAAATTTGTAGTGAGACTTTCTTTAAATTCGGATATACAAAAGACAATGATCGATGAAGGTTAATGGTTATACCTACAAGATCTTTAAAGATCTATAGAACCAAAACTGAGATCTAAAGTTAATTTTTAATTTTGTTTTTTTGTTTAGTAGTCAATTATTGAAAGTTGATGAGAGATGGAGTTTGGGATTGCTATTAAGATGCGTATGTGGGAATAGGGGTTTGATGTTTAAAGTTGGTTTTGATAGATTGGGTTTGTGGTTGTTTGGATATAGTATTGGAATTGGTGTCTTGATGTTCTTCTTGTTTTCGTTCAAACGTTTTGAAGACTGATGATGTTAGAACCAAACTAAGGTCACAGTCGTTGGTATTTGTTATTTGGTCATGGTCATGGTCAATATTTTTTTTTGTTTACGCATAAGAGTGTGTCTAAATTACGCGAAGAAAAAAAGTTCTTACTCGAAAAGTCTTCTTAGCCTTAAACATGATTACCTTATGCGTAAGACATTACTGGTTTGTAACCCATTTCTTACTCGTAAACCAAGTTTTAGGCACAAACAAAGTTACGCGTAAGCAAAGTTAGGTGTAAAGATGGGTTCTTACGAGTAACTTTCCAAGTTACTCGTAAATGAGTCCTTAGGCGTAAAAAAGGGGTTTTGACCCTTGTTGACTTTTTTTGACCATAATCCGTTCATCCTTGAGAAACCCAGAAATACATTACAGAAATAACTTCATAGAAAGACACGTATGACCAGAAATGAGTACCAGTTGACCACAAATGTTTCACGACTATTGGTATACAAAACAGGTTACAAAAGTTGTTTAACTGATACACATGCAAGGCGCGTTCAGGGTCAAAGGAAACTTCTTTTTCGTCGAGCAAGTTTTTCAACACCCTAGGTAGTGAACCTAATCGTTGTAGTGTAGTATTGGGTAAGCCTCGGGTATTGATATCGTTCTCTAGGGGAATAGGAATGCTAGTGAGAAATTAATACGCTAAGGTTGAGGTTGAGGAAAATTATTTTTTATCTGTTTATATTTTTTAAGAAACTAAAGGTAAAATCTCGGGGTTTGGATTTTGGGGTTTGGTACTTCTACCAATTACTCTACTTATCTAATTATCTAAGCTAAAGGTAGTCTATATGTTTTTGAAGTGTGCTCGTATGATGATTAAAGATGTGTCTACCTAGATACTATTACTCCCTAGTTATCTTTTGTTGGTGGTTGAATTTTCACGTGCTTATTCTTAACGCGTTGTGTTCTCTAAGGTTGTAGGGTGTGCTTTTATCCCTAACTATTTGAAGCTACCTTAAGGTTAATGACTACGAAATCTCAAGGATTCATAAACTTAACACAAAGGTTTTATTTGGATATTTAGCCTACAAATCCACTAGTAATTATAAACTAATGTTCAACAAAGATTAATCAAGCATTAAAAACACAACGATGGCATTAAGCACTCCTAAGCCAATTACAATTAAGATAAGAGACAGCCAATCAATAATTAATAACCAGGTTTCATATATCTAAGAAAACACACAAGTAAATTAGCCGGACATGTTAAACATGCAAGCATACACACATTCAATCGAAGACATAATGAAATCAAGGGAATAAATAACTTAACTCAAATGTAAAATAGGGTATTAGAACCCTAAAATACTGTCCAAACCAGACTACAATCGTTTTAGGTTTTTACTTCACAAGTCTACCTCTCTAAAAGTATGAAAATTCGATTTCTATATATAATTTTACAACTGCGACGGCGTAGCCTTATAGGTGGGACGCCGTCTGATCGCCGCCATTAGGGTTTCGTCTTGGCCAACTTAACATTGGGACGGCGTCACGTTGTGGTTGTGACACTGTCTGTCTTCAGTACTGACGTCGTCTGAGTCTGGATCTAGGCCGTCTGAGAAGAAAAGTCTTCGTGACACCCTTACTCTTCAAAGCCTGACGCCATCAGGTGTAAAATAGTAATTTCGCTCCTGAGTCGTCACAAACTAAGGGACGGCGTCGCCCTCTGATTGGGACGCCGTCAGGTGTTATTCCAGCAGCTTGAGTGTCTTGATTTTGACTTAGCCATTTTCTTCATATATTCCCTCCTTTTCGTCCAAAAATGCATCATTCCAGCATTTTGCTTCCAAGAGACCTAAAAATTGAAAAGGAACGAAATTAAGCAGTAACGGATATAAAGGTGGGCAATTAAGAGCTTAAATAACCCTTTAAAAGTGTACATTTTAAATCCTTATCAAATATCCCTACACTTGGTATTTGCTTGTCCTCACGCAAATGTGATTTTGGCCAATCAATTTATAAGTTTGGGGGCATAAAGCAATGGTTTAACATTATTCATAACAAGTATAAGCCACGCAATAGTCATCACAAGCACGACAATTATATACTAGCACCTCATAAGTGATGTTTGGATACTCTCATCTCACGGGTGTATATGAAATATATCAAATGGAAATGGAAGATAAACACTCATTAACCGGTCATAGTACATAGATTACCATACGCTTGAGACTAGATCAAACCTCCATCGCTTTGGTGTAAGCACCTAGGAACAACTATCTAAGAGGTCTTATAAAGGTTTGTAACGTTAAGCTTACGGTAGGGAAACAAAGTGTTTGGTTGGATAGGCGATTTAGTTGTGGCAAGTCAAAAATATTTATGTTACAAGCATGAGAAGAATGGCGTTGCTAAGCCAAGACTCGACTCTCTAAACTCCAGATAACATGAAACAAACAAACATAAATATAAAGATAGATGTAGGATGGTAGCCCGTATGTTTTTCCATTTTTTTAACACTCTTTTTTTTTGATTTTTTTTTTGTTTTTGGCATACACTTTTACTCTACCATCCTCTACGATAACATCAAAATATAAGGGATTTATAGGCACATCCCTACACTTGAGTTTTTATTACTCTAACACTAATTTGACCCGAATTGAAAAGATCAAAACACTTGGAGTACATTATTACGCAAATATAGGGAATTTGAATTTAACGTTCTTTCCCATCACTCAATAAAATATAACTTTACCCATGAGTCCCAATCATCCCAAAACAGTGTACAAAAAATATGACTCGACTTAGCAACCATGCAAGTAACTAGATAATTGAACTAAGGGTTTAGTATGATAATAATAATGCACTAAAAGTGAGTGTATACAAGGTAGGCTAAGGCGATTTGGGTGTACATTTGGGGGTAGATTGTAAACAATGGTCTTCATTGACATTCCGGAAAACCGAAACAACAGGAGAACCGCGAAAATGATAGGCTCTGAAGGGTTAACTAGGGGTATCGTGTGCTAAAGATGAGTACAACGCAAGGGTGTGGGGGAATTACTCAACCGATGTGGAATAAGTAATTATAATACGGGTATCAAACAAGGGTTATCCTAATGCCTCTTATCATTTAGTTATTCCTAACTACACAAGTGTAGTCTCACTAGCGATCTTGGGATGCATCACAAAACAAGTTCTAGAATCTATTATACTACCGGTACACTCTCTAAGCATTAAAGATGAATGCTTTAATTCCTATAGATCTAAGGGCGAACCTCACATTTTTTGGGTGGAATTTGAGTGGTAAAGGGTTTTTGTGCTAGTCATATAACTTTCTATCCATGAGACGCTTTGTTAAGATTAAATACCCACTCGTACATGTCATAAAAAATTTTAAATTTGGTGCTAAAATTACCCTAAACGATATTTCTCATAGCTTATTACACAAATGAAATAGGACAAGACAAATAATCAAGGATAAGCATAGTTTCAAAGTTTCCGTTTTATTCTCCCTCCCTACACTTAAACTGAACATTGTCCCCAATGTTCCCTGAAAGTATCAAAGTTTTGATAACGGAAGGTAATTAAAAGAGAAAGAAACTAGTACTCCCCTGATTAGCTCGGTAGGATCCGTGTGAAGTAGTGGTTAAATTCTTTCCAAGAAGAATGTATGCGTGAAAAGCTCCATCCAATCTTATGTTTCTTCTTCTTGATAAATAACACCTGCACACTTTAAGAAAATAGACGAAACCTTTGCGTAAAATTGGCGGTAAAATTATATATGACTCTACTAAACTAGGATATAATGTTTGTGGAATGGATGTTTGCAGGTTTTCTGGAAAATTATGACCTGAGAAATTCCAAAAACTTATAAGTAGCACAAAAAACGAGAGAAAGTTAGATAAGTTGTTTCTGCTCCTCCTGACGTCGTCAGGTTGCAATCCTAACGCCGTCACGTAATCCTGACAGAAACCGGTCTGCTGCGTTTTTCTGGAAAAATTACACCTTTAAAATCTGGAAAAGTTCCTGCAAAACATCCATTATGACTCGATACAAGCATTTGACTCTAACAAACATACATATATATCTATTTCAATAATCGTAACTCTCATGTTCACGTTCTTTTAAAAAACGCGTGTAATCTTCCCTACACTTATCCTTTTTGTAAAAAACCTTTATATGTAATTATGACGAGGTTAAAGACAAAATAAAGCATTTTCACAAATTCAAACACAAGAATAAACAATCAGTGAAAAGATATATGACACACAAACAAGCCAACAATTAAGCATGGGTTGCCTCCCACGAAGCGCATTTCTTTATTTATGAGTCTTGTAGCTAGACTCGAAGCCTTGCTCCTACGTACCTATGTAAGTAAGCCTATACTCAAGAATGTCATATGGATCAAACTTATCTTTTAAGTTCCTAGTGGTACGCTTAGTTCGGTATGCCTTTTCAAACTTTTCTCCATCGGGGTCATAGATTGTCATCCTAATGTGCCATTCTCCCTTTCCATCATTAGGTGGTCTATTCCAATTCCAATTATGCTTAGGCTTCTCACTCTCAAATTTCCACTTATTCATGACAAGATTGACGGGCAAGCTTCCTAGGATCTCGGTCATCTTCCTAAACACGAAGGCATCCTCGAACGGGTTCACTTCCATGTCCCTAGCCAATTCTTGTTCATGGAAAGTTGAATTACTAACAAAGGCCTCTTCTAGATAGAAAGGTTATTGGGGACCTATAAAATCTTTATTAATCCAAGGCCCATATCTAGATGGCGTTCTATCTAACATGATCTCATGGGGGATTTCTTCCTCCTTGTAGTAGATATGCTTTTTGACATTGTAAATTGACCTACCACTCCCTTCTCCTACTACTATCTTAGACATTTTCAATCAATTGTGGCACTAATGGTGGCTAAGAATCCTCTTCCTACTAACAATGGGCATGTCGGTCCTTATTCATGTCTAGCACATGGAAATCCGCCAAAAGAGTCAATTCACCTACATGAACTACCATGTCTTTTATTATCCCTACCGGATATGCAATAATACCGTCCGCTAGACCTAAGATGGTTTCTGTTGGTTCTATCTTACCTAGGTTAAGGCTTCTATGGAGGGACAACAGAAGAAAATTGATGCTTGATCCTAAGTCGGCTAAAGTGTCGAAAGGTTTAGAGTTTCCAAGCCTACACGTAAGAATGAATAGCCCGGGATCATCTAACTTTTTAGGTAACTTATTTTGCACTAATGCGGACCCACGTTCTCCTAGCTTTAGTTCTTGCTCATATTTTTATTTTAAAGCATTGTAATAAGGCGCATGAGCCAAGACTTCAAGAACCGGTTTTTATTGGTGGAGTTCCTTCTACTCCTCCTCTAGATTAGGTTTGGGTTCTTGGTTGACAGGTTTCTCAAGAGTTGGTTGGACCAATGGTTCGGGTTCTTGGTAATTCATGAGGGATCACTTTTGGGTTCTTTATGTGTCACTTAGTAGTGATCTAATTTCCCGGTCATTGAAGGCTTTTAAGAGGGCGTCGAGCTTGTTTGTCATCTCGCTTTGTCGTTGCTTCAAATCTGCTTCAATCTTAGTCAATCGAGTTTCTTGAGATGACATGAATCTAGACACAATTGCCTTAAGACTAGTTGAATTCCCGGTATTTGGAGGGTTGAACCTATTGGGTGGACTAGATGAGCTTTGGGGTGGGTTTGAGTTTTGGCTCCACTTAAGGTTAGGGTGATTCCTCCATGAGGGGTTGTAGGAGTTTCCTAAGTTGTTTTATTCGGGATTGAAAGTGTACCACTTCTCTCCCACTCCGTCGGTACAAGTGGAGGCATAGTCCGCAAAAGCTTGTTCGGGGAATCTTGTGCAATCACGAGTGTCGTGGGGACCACTACATAACTCACAAGGTAGAGTTATTTTATTCACTTGATGCGAAGACTAGGAATTTTCGTAAGAGCTCATTAGGAATTTGACTTGATCTTCAAGCTCGAGCATCCTACGATCGGAAGTTTGTGAGTCAATGGGAGGCAAGGAGATTGCCTTTAAGTTTTTTAGGCAACTCACGGGGGTCATTCCAACTTTCGCTGTCATAGAGGGTGATAACGCTACACGCGTCGTTCGGGGTCAAGGAAACTTCCTTTTCTTCGAGCAAGTTTTATAACACCCTAGGCAGTGAACCTAATCGTTGTAGTGTAGTAATTAGGGTAAGCCACGGGTATTGATATCGTTCTCTAGGGGAATAGGAATGCTAGTAAGAAGTTACTACGCTAAGGTTAAGGTTGAGGAAGATTATTTTTTGTATTTTTATATTTTATGAAATGGAAAGGTACGAATCTCGGGTATTGGATTTGGGGGGTTGGTATTTCTACCGATTACTCTACTATTATCTAATTATCTAAACTAAGGTTGTGAGAGTCTATGTCTAATTAATGTGTGCTCGTATGATAGTTTAAAGATGTGTTTACTTAGGTTGTACTACTCCTTAATTATCTCCTATTGATGGTTGAGTTGTCACGTCCTTATTCTTAGTTGCGTTGTGTGTCTAAAGTTGTAGGGTATGCGTTTCTCCCTAACTCTTTGAACTTACTAAAGGGTCTCGTCTACAAAACCCACTAGGGATGATAAACTCTTACTCTAAGGCACTCTTTGGATAATTTAGCCTACAACTACTCAGGTAATCATATTCTAAGGTTCACAAAGATGAATCAAGCATTAAGTACACAACGAATGACCTATCGCATTACTAGATCATTAATCAACTAAGATAAGAAACAACCAATCAATATTCAATAATTAAGTTTCATACTTCCTAAGCAAACACACAAATAAATTAGCCGGACATGGAGAACATGCAAGCATACACACAAATAATCAAAGACATAATTGAATTTATGAAGTAAATACTTATCTTGATGTAAGATAGGGTTTAAAACCCTAAAATACTGTACAAGACACCTTAGGTTCGGTTTTAGGTTTTTACTCCAAAATACTCTCCCTAAAACCGAAAAATTCGGATTCTATATATAAGATTACATATGCGACGGCGTCACCTTATGTTTCGTGACGCCGTCGTGTCGCCGTCATTAGGGTTTCGTCTTGGCCACGTTAACCTTGCGACGGCGTCACCTTATGTCTGTGACGCCGTCCTCTTCAGCTTCTGACGTCGTCTGGGTTACATCTAGGCCGTCTGAGTAGCAACGGCCTACTCTTTTAAAGCCCGACATCGTCACTTGAAAATAGGGTATTTGGCTACTGTATCGTCACAAAAATCCTCCGACGGCGTCGCAATTAACACCTGACGCCGTCGCCTTCTGTTTTCAGCAGCTTTGAGTGTCTGGATTCTGACTTTGGCCATTTTCTTCGTATATTCGCGCCTTGTTAGGACTTAGAAAATTCCATAGTGAAGAGTCGGTCACCCCTAATATTATCTAGCATAAGTTAGCTCGTAGACATATCGTTATTTACGTTATTTAGTAGTTTATTTATTAGTTTGTAGCGTAGTATAGCTTAGTGCAACACCGTGGAGGAAGGACGGGTCTTTACCCACTGTATCCCTGATCCACAGGCCGATAGGAGGTCGTGTATTGTGTTAGTATAAATACCCCTTCCATCCATGGAAGGGGTGGTGCTTTCAATCTAATATTCCATACTTTTGTGTAAACCTCTAGCAAGAACACCCTCTCTCTCTCTACTTTCTCTCTCTAAAATGGAAAACATGTATTTTGATCATCCAAGACCACCCGAATCATCAACACAATAATATACTCGATCCTACAATTGGTACCAGAGACAGGTTTATTGTGTTGCGTTGATTTGTGTGGTTTAGTATCATGGTTATGGTGTTGTGTTGATTTTTTGTGATTTTGTTACATGTTTTAAACTGGTTTGTGTACTTTTTGTGGTTGGATTATTATTTTCCGTTTATTTTGGTAAATCAGTTTTTTAACAGTTATTGTTCTCTTGGTTGAATACATCATACAGTTTGTTATTTTGTTGTGGTCATAATCTTGGTAGTCAAACTGGTCATAATCTTTGTGGTCAAATGGTTATTTTTTCATAGAGTTTTCTGGGCAAACAAGTTCATTCATTGCAGTTTCTGAGTGGTCTAAACGGGTAAACCAAGAAGTCTTTATGCTGTTTTTCTGGGTTTGTTTTAAACATGGTCTGAAGTTGGTCGGAAATCTTGCTAGCGACTTATGGTTTTTCTTCATAGCGAGTTGGTCATGTCCAGATTCAGTGTACCTTCTTTATAGCGAGTTGTGATAGCGACTTGACATTTTTTAGTGTCAAGCGAGTTGCTTACATATTTCTGTAGCGAATTGGATATCTGTTGACTTTCTTTAAAGTCAATGGCGACTTGACTCTAGACCTAGCGACTTGTACTTGGTAGCGAGTTGTTGACTATTGAGTCAACAACTATAGCGAGTTGGCTAGCGACTTGACTTATCTAGCGAGTTAACTCATGACCCTAGCGACTTGGTTTGTAAAAATGGGTAGCGACTTGGCTTATGACTCTGGTTCGACATAGACAGAAATGAAGAAGGAGAAGAATGACCCTGACCACTTGACCTCACAGACCTCTCAAAACTATTACCAAAACAACTCTTTGACCTCTGTTTCTACAAACATCATCGGTCCATATCAACAACAATTCTAAAACTGTAACGACTTTGTCCACATACTACAAACAATGACCGCAACGCCAATCAAACAACTTCATCAGACACATCATTAGGAAACATCAATATCTATTGCTACAACATGTTTCAGTACATAATTATGTCAAAGTGATCTCAGCTTTATTCGTGTGATATTCAAGATGTCTTGACTCAAGAGTCCTCAAACACGAATGTTAACCATCATTGATCAAAAAAGCCTTTGATTTTATTCGACCTTAAAGAAGTTATCGCAACAATATTGTTGAATCTCTTCCTTGTGTCGTTAAGAAAAAGAATCAAATCGAAGTGGCTTTTTATATGATTTCAGAAAAGGGGTGTAACAAAGATGTTAACTCCTTTTTCTTAATCCGTTTAAGACTCGTAAGACATGTTCTATACCAAAAGATAAGTTCAATCAAATCAAAACCAACATTAATAGATCTCAAGTTCTATATTTCGTGGTACTCGAAAGTAACATCAAGACTATCAATAGTCTATAATCACGAAATAAATTATCTATCACAGATCAAAGCTCATAACAACAAAAAGATCCAATTAAATCTCAGAAGTATTTCATGTATATTCAATGTCTAATCTGGAGCATCAAGGGTCTCCTACACGAAATTCATTCATCACGGATTTTTTGTTTTTTTGAACATAAAGAATCAGAGCTATAACAAGATTGTTATCTCCTTTCCCTTGTTTCAGTGCTAAACAAATAAAATTTCTTACCGAGACTTTGGAGCCTATCGCACAACTCACACCATCCCTGTGGCATATAACTCAAGCCATCCCTGTGGCGAGTTGTTGAGATGAGATTGATGTTATACGCATGTTGTTTATGATGGAGGCAATTTTTTAGGGTTTGGAGAGAATCTGCTAATGGGGGCGGATGTTAAATGTGATATTAGGGATTAGGGTTGAGGTTAAGTAAGCTTTTATACACTGAAGTATTAGGGTGGGATGGATTGGTGGATCGGGTTGAATGAAACAGGGGTTGTGAGTGACTGGGCCGAGTGTGGTTTTTACATACTTGTGATGGGCTTGAACTGGGTGCCATACTCACGGGATTAGATCACTTGAATTGGTATCATTTTTTTTGGATATTGTGGCGCATCTACATCTTTGGTCTGGGTCGATACTAAATCATCTCTTAACATTTGTGGATGTTAACTCATTAATATCAATTCATCAGACGTATCATTTGATAATTCGATTTGGTTGTATGATTGTCTTGGGTTCAGATAGGAAATTGGTGCCGAACTCCTACATGGGCAGAAGTTGGTAATACGTGATATATGCTTAATGGACCATGCACAAAATCCTACATGGGCTTCATATTTGATATGGTTTTTGGTGTTGCATTATTACATGGACTACACTCAAATAATATTGGGATGATAATGAACTTACCATAATCAGGTAATCTTGGATGAATTGGGATGTGCAAATATTGTTAACCATTCTTCATGGGCTTGGACGGATCTATTGTGGATTTAGATTGCTAATTTGTTTTGAACCGGTAATGTGTCAATTGTGTTGGATAGCTTTCTTTTGAAGCGGGTCAAGATAAAAGTGTACCTTTGGGGCCAGTTAATGATTATTCTGCGACTTGAGAAGTGCGAATTGATAATTGATCATGAGATTTGAATGATTTTGAGATTTGATCATGAGTTTTGATAAAGTGATTGATTATGAGATTTGGATTATGATATTTGATGATGAGAGTTAATGTTGAGATTCGGTGTGTTATGAGGTTTGGTACTTTGGTGTATACATTTTCACGGAGGATATTTCGTCACGGCTTGAATTGGTTATTGTACAAAGATGACTACCGGGTTGTTTATTCGGTATTTCGTATTTGGATGTGAAGTGAGACTTTTTCGGGCGCGTTTGCTTATTTCGTCTTCTTTCTTTCTACCCTTCCGCGAAGATGACTTGTTTGGGCATTTATTGAGTGTGATAAAGACTTGGCTATTTAATTACGGTTGTGATTCTTTCTCGTTTAAACCACAACGTAACTATCACTTCGGTGTCTCACTCAGTTGAGAATGTCAAGAGGTTTTGTACATTGGGTACACCATTTCTTTTTCACGAGGAATTAGTACAAGTTTAAGTAACAAATCTGGGGAAGGTCACTTCATGATCAAGTTTGGCATATCGGGTTTACTTCACCGTGTTGTCACTGCAACAGCCGACAGAATGCGTGAATGATGTGTTTACCAAAGTGTTTATTGGATGATTGATGAGGTTATTGATGTTGGTGTTTGAACCGTTGATGAACCGCTGCATGTTCCCCTGAAACAGATATTCACCGAAACCAAAGTTGTCATAACACGTTCAAGCTGACATTGTTTACGGTTTTGTCTTGATTTTGTAAAATCCCGCGAAAGAACCTATTTATCGGTTTAAATCATAGACTTGTAAAATCCCGTGACAATGGAAACATCCTGGTAATAGTAAAGTGCATTTCGGGATCTATCTTACGGTTTATTCTTGGTTTTGTAAAATCCCGCGAAAGAAACTATTTCTCGGTTTAAACCATGGAATTGTAAAATCCCGTTATGATGGAACCATCTTGGAGAAGAGAAAGTGTAATTCTGGATCTTCTTGATGCTGGTGCTACGGTTTCTGCTTCGAAGAAGGGATAAAAGAGTGTACTTCATGAATTGGATGTGTGTTTGGATATTTGTCATGGCAGTTTGGTTATTACATGGTTTTACGGGGTTATGTGCATTTAACCATGGTCGGGATGAAACCATTATCAAAGTTCGTTTAAATGTCAAAGAAGGCTAGATTTGAGCAGTTCAGAAGATGTGACAACGGCGGTAATTCAGTATTATTTATTTGAGGTTGAAGTGAAATATCATGGGCAAGTGTACTTAGTATCTGAAGATATCAGGGGATGGTTGGATGAAGATTCTTCATGATCCTTGTTCGAGCTTATTATCAAAAACAAAGACTTGGAAATCTAGTTATTGATTGGGTGACTTTTACCTCTTCTTTTACCACTTGGGGGAATTGGGCTCTTATCACCTCAAAATAACTATCACTTAAAGGAGTTACGTTGTAGTGCTCAGTGTCACATTCAATTGTGGATTTTCAAGAGGTAATGTACGTCTATTACTTGATGGTTGGCTGGTTGAAGAGTATAGAGTACTTAGAGATTCAAAGGGGCATGAATTCTCGACACCGCTCTTTGTTACACATGTGCAAGTTTAAGTCACGAGTTCGGGTTAGTTTACTTCAGGGTCAAATTCATCATATTGGGTTTTCTCCATCAGCTGTCACAACAAAGAGCCTACTGAATGATAATGGGGTTGATTACATGTTTTGCTAAGAGAGCTGAAAAGAGAGAGATTATGACGTATGAACACAACAGTTCATGCCTCGTTCTCTAAAGAAAAGAAAAGTGTACGTCTCAGTGTGCTTTATCTTTGAAAGAAGAGAAATCTTCTAATGACGTATGAACACAACAGTTCATGCCTCGTTCTCCAAAGAAAAGAAAAGTGTACGTGTCAGTGCGCTTTATCTTCTGAAGAAGAGAAATCTTCTCATTAATGACCATTCTCATCAACATGCTTCATGCTTTTTCCGCGCGCTTTCATTTATCAAGTGAACCGGACTACTGTTGATTGTTTTCTTATTCCACTTGCTCAACTAATATGACGATGGCGACATCATGTGCTAATTTTGCGGGGGAGAAGTGTGAATAGACTACATTTGTTGAAGATATTCACTTGTTTAATCAAGAATGGCAACTCTGTATGCAATTCTTGAGGGGGAGAAGAAGTGTGATAATTTTGCATGGTTGATTGATATATGAGAATAAATGGTCAAACGGCTCCAAACTCATGTAAGAACCGAGCTTCTACTGATCGGATCATCTTTACATGATGTTTCTTCGAAGAGCCGTTGGTTGACATCTTCACTCGGATTGATAAGTTTATCGACAAAGTGCTTCCGGTTAATGCTTCACGTATACATCAACATGATGATTCCGAACAATCTCTCTGTTCTTGTTTGATGTGATTGGTAGTTTGGCGTTACCATCTTGTGTGTTCGTTGCGGCCTGATTGCTGTTTTTCTTGATGAACATCCTTTTGTTCTTGTTTGATTGGGAGGGATTTTAGTTAAGGGGATTTGCAAGATGTAAGTTGATTGGGATGCTTTTTGGTGATGTTCTTGTTTTTGGTGAGTTGAAGATGTTAGCTTTCTATTCCCCAACTGGACAATCTTGAAGAAGGTCGAGTCTACAGTCGGTTCTACATATTCTGCTACATGTTAGAAGACTAAAGACGAGTTGCATTTAACGATCTAAAGACTTCTTCTTAATTCATGGCATTTATCAAACAGATTGTCGGTTTAGGGGAGAGCACTAATTGGGGGAGAGTGATATGTCAAATTTAATCCCCAATTAGACTTGCTCACATTATTCAGCATGTTGATTCTCACAAAGACTTCAGGCGTTCTTCTCAAAAGATTTCTAGTATTTAGGCTTTCAAAGAGTTGCTGATTCTGAAGTGTCAAAACCAGCAAGGGGGAAGGAGACACGTATCTAAACGCGAGTAAACTTGATGAACTTAATACTTCTATGTAATTGAAGATATCCCGGGAAGACAAATGTTATTACCGCAGAGAAACTCAAGGTTTGACTCATGGCGAGTAAACTTGATGGACTTAATACTTCTAAGTGATTGAAGTTATCCCGGGAAAACAAATGTCATGACCGCAGAGAAACTCAAGGTTTTACTCATCAAGGCGTTTAGTGTTCTTATTCCAACTATGTGGGAGAAGAGATGGAAGAGTTAGTTTCTGAAGATGAAAGAGGTACACAAGTGTGTGATGATTTTGATGTTATCACAATCATCAGGGGAGAGAGATTGTGTACATTGGGGATGCTCAGCTGTTTTACTTGAGGGCTTAATCAGTGATTCAAAGATATAATCACTTATTCCGGAGTTGAAGATCCGTAGAGATAGTCCTCCGCAGAGATAATCAGTGATTCGGCATGCCTCTTCAATGTTATCGGTTATTCTCTCTTTGGGCATTCGGGTACTTCGGGTTCTTGAGCTTCATACACTTTCTTCAGGGGGAGAGAAAATGTATACATCGGGGTTATTCTTTGGCTATTGGACTTAATCTGCTACTTCGATGGTATATGTTTCTTTGTCTTCGAGTATGTGTATTCGGGTTCGTGAGCTCTAGTCTAAGAGACTGATTGCATCGATTCATCTACTTGGGGGAAGTGTTCTCTTGACAACTCGTTGGGGATGCATTGCTTCAGACTTCAGTGGTAATGAAATTTGAGAAGAGTTATTTATGTGTGGGATGATACGTTGCTGTTCTTGTTGATGATATAACCTCGAACGAAGAATCACGGTAATTATTCTTGAAAGGAGCAGCGGGATTTATTATAATGGTGTGCTTCTCTGTGCACCTGGCTAAGGCAAGCTTGAAAGAAAGCTTTGAATCTGCTCAGCTAAAGGATTTTCGGTTTGGGGGGAAGCTGCCAAAGTCTCACTTTCATGTGGTTCAATTTCTTTCTTCGATTCAAGAGCCCTGGAAGCTTTGGTGGTGAATGTTTAAGAGTTGATGACTTCTATCTTCTACGACGTGCTGCTCGATATCCTTATCTCGGTACTCGTATCATCATCTTCTTTAACTATATCATCTATTCTATCCTTGTATATATTTATCAGAAAACAAAATACAAAAATATAAAACCAACAAAAAGAAAATAGAAAAATATAAAACCATCAAAACAAAATAGAAAAATATAAAATTTTCAAAAAGCCATAAAAAATCAGAAAATTTGAAAAAGACAAAAAATATTGTTTTTCCAAGACATGTCTTCTGGTATCGATAACATCTACGGTCTTAGAAATGTCATTCAATAATGGCACGGGACCATAGATGAAGTTCGAGCAGAAGGTGTAAATATTTCTTTTCTAAACATGTCACAAACCATGGCTTACAGTTAATTCAGACTGTAACCCGTGCTTTAACAATGGCTTGCTATTATTTCAGATAGCAACCCGTTCTTCAAGAAAGGAAAGTGCTACGCTAAACTAATTTTCAAAATATTTCGTGCACTTATCCTAAAAACATAACAAGGAAAGTATGTCGAAGGACTGCTGTTCCTACACAAATGTTTTTCCGTCTAAAATTCTTCAGAAAAATATTTGGTGTTTTCAAAAATGGTGGTAAATGAGTTGCTTTAAAAACAATCAATATCAGAGTTTTCGTATTAATTTGCAAACTCAATCAATGACTTCTGCGCTTTTAAAAACTTTTCAGAAAAATGAGTCATTGATTGAGGGGGAGAATGTTTTCAAATCTATATCATCTAACGGGCTTTCTTAGTTATCCTAAATGCTTAAACTGAAAAATGATGTTAACCTACGTTGAAGGACTAGGTGCCTAGGATAAGATTGTTAGGATTAGATGATTAGAGTTTGATAAACACATTATTCCCATACCTTTATGATATGATTGATATGTTGGATTGACTTTTATTAGTCGATTGCTGTTTGGGTGATGTCGACCACCATATATTTGTATGTGTGTTCACTAACATATGCAGGTATATTGGTATATAAGAATGTTCCCGATCCGGATCCCACAAATGAACATGATTGGATGCCGCAAGGAAAGGGTAACGATATCTTGGGTTGACAAATGAAGAAACGGAGCTTAATTGGACTTCTATGGAGAGTTGGCATAAATGCAACGTAAGAGGTCTCACTGCATCAGCAGATGGTTTTCTTCTAAGTGATTGAAGAAACGGAGCTTAATTGGACCTCAGTTGGCATTCAAAATGCAACATAAGAAGAAGTCTCACTGCATATGCAGACGGTTTTTCTTCCAAACCCTACAGCAACAACAACATAAGCTTCTCAACCACCTAACATATCTTTGTGCAGGATACCATTTTTAAACAATTTTTGAAAAATTTGAATAAATTGTTTTGAAAATGGAAAATATTGTTTTGAAAATTAATTGGACTAAATTTTGGAAATCACTGGACTTCTTTTTATCAAAACCTAAGTCACTCAATTATTTACTTCTGTCATGGATTGAGGGGGAGAGTGATTTCAAATTATATATTTTCAAACAATATATCTTCAAAAGAGTCCGTTTGTACGCTAAAATGTGGTGATCTAAAGATTTAATGTTATGTCATGGTATGGTTGTCTTTAAAACTCAAAGATCTGTCAAAATGAAATTTTTTCTGTTCTTGTCTGATTGTGAAATTATTTTATTTTACTTAAAAGGTCTCTTAAAACTATCATACCTGACACTAACAATCTTTAATGTCGAAAAACTGTTCCTTATCTGTCATCTTTCAAAATTAAATCTTGCCACGTCTTTCCCCTAAAATATTCTAAATAATTTAAATCTTTTGGGATTACATATCTCAAATGGTTTGAAATTTTTGATCGCGGGAGAGATCGTGATTTAAATCTCAAATCTGTTTTAATGGAATTGGTTTTAGTCCTTCAAAGGCACTCCTGCCTCCATGTGCCAAACGATTTCAAATACACAATGCACATGTTGAGGAGGAGGATTTATCCAAAAACCAGATGAGTATTTAAACAAGGCCACATTTTCTCCCATGTTTTCTAAACCTAATTAAATCACTTGGGATCCAAAATCTCAAAGGGTTTGATATTTTTGATCGGGGGAGAATTTGTGATTTAATAATGAAATTTGATAAAAGGTGATCGATTTGATGAAATTGTGCAGGCTGCTCTCTCATATGTGCTAAACGCTTTCGAATCTAGAAGCACATATTGAGGGGGAGCATAACTATCGAGGTACAAAAGCCTTTTTAAGAGATTCATAAAGTACCTTGATTGAGTTTTAAAATGGTTTCTTAATGGCGCTTGTGATTGTGGATGTGCTTCAAATTAACTCTTGCCTCTATGTGATAAAAATGATTTCAAAAATCCTATGCACATATTGAGGGGGAGAATTTTACCATGAAAATCAAATGGCTTTTTCGTATGAAAATTGTGATCAAAGAAAATATTTCAAAGTCCTCTTGCCTCCTTGTGCTAAACTATTTCTAAATCATATGCACATGTTGAGGGGGAGGTTTTCTAAATGATCAAAACTATTAAGGTACAAAATGCTTTGATCTCGTATCACAAGTACCTTGATTGGTTTTCCAAATGATTTTTCAATTGGTTTCATGAAGGAAAGAACAATACCAAAAGACCGACCAATTTATTTTATGCATGGAGTTATAAGGATGGTTAGGTTAGGTATTTGTTCCCACGATCCGCCAGAACCGGAGGGATCTTCCTAGGGACAATCCACTAGATAGTGTAGAGTCCTTAGGAATATTGAAAAAAGAGTGTAGAGCTAGTACTGGAATAAACCCAACAAAGTTCTAGTTATGAAGTCTCGGTAAGCACTGAAGGGGTTGAAGAATGAAAAAGAACTGAATGTGAAAAAGGGTGAAAAGAAATAGCCCTCCATCAATTCAACCTTAGGGCAGAAACCGGGTTCAATACATATGCTACTGGTTGTTACTAAGGTAACACTAGTATTGAAGACAAGATGTCATGGACCCAGTGACGCACTGCACTAAACTTCCCAAGCCACTCAAGTTCCTCTTAAAAGGGCTTGTTTCATTCTCACGGGGAACCGACATTATCTATCGACTTTCTCTTAGAGATTGTTGATATTGAAGAAGGAGACCCTCTCCCTAGTCTCCGACACAGGAACCAAATGTGCACTATTGAGTCTAGAGCCAAGAGATCATCCACAATATCTCGTTAGGACACTAAATTCTTGAAGACTTGCTTTTTCACACAATGTGGAAAGTAAGTATATATTAAGAGTCCTACGCATTATCCTTATGGTATTGCCAGAACATCTGAGTGGTATGTAAAAGTATTCACGATGAAGATGGAAATCCTTCTAGAGCCAACGTCAAACAAGCTCTTGGTGGGTGACATGTGAGATCTTCTCGTAAGATCAAACTTGTGACAACGGGATAGAAACAATGGGGCGATTCAGTCTTGAATCAACCTTGGTCCAGGAATGGTATTGACGAATACTTTTGGAAAAACCGTTCGATGTGCAAATCTTCTTTTCTCTAGCACGTCGAATGTGTACTTATGTTTTTAAAATTCAAAAGGTATCTCTGATTGAAAAATACTTTTAGAAAAACCGGTCGATGTGCGAATCTCTTCTTTTCACTAGCACGTCGATTGTGTACTATTCTCTAATACAAAAGGTATTTTGATTGAAAATTGATCTTTCTAATAAAACCTTCGTCGTATTGCAAAACTCTTTCTTCAAGCAACACGCGATTATTTTTCAAATCATTTTTCATCAATCAGTGAATCTCAATTCGCTGGTTCACTCACTCCGTGTTGTCTTCTTTGAGACGTTCCGGTTTGAGAACAGCTAGAACAGCTGCGAAACCCTGTCAAGGAGATTCTTAGGAATCCTACCTGTTCACAGGCAGTATTTATACTGATCAACGGGGAACCGTGGGCCGTGTACCTCAATTCAGCGAAAGTGATCAAAGACACTTTCGTGTGTTTTATTGCTAACTGTTGTTTGCAGGTACATTTAGACGGTTGCAGCTGATCAGAATTGAGGAGTCAATCCAAAGCCGCATGCTCACAGCATCCACACTTAATTTGAAGAAATCATGACTGGTGCATATCTACATAACCTGGCTCTGATATTTCATACTATGCTTATGCTTCGCTGCTGCAAATATCATGAACCAGTAAGGCTCCCGCTACTCTGATGGAAAGATGTCATGATTCAAAAGTGTGAGCATGTCGGTCCAATAGTCACAACTTCACATGATGGCAACACAAAAAGGGGTGATCCAGAGATTTACTGTGGCTGATGATCTCAAAGAAAGCTCAAAGATCATCAAGATGTGGATCAGTTCAAAGACCTCCACTAAAAGTACAAATCAATGCGGACTTTGAAGAATCGCTACAAAAGCACAAATATTGTTGAAATGAAGAATTGAAGTCTACGAGCTAGGATTCAAGAACAAAGACAAGAATAGAATGCTAGGATTCGAAATGTATAACATGGGGTGACCTCCCTTAGGGGGAGATTGTTAGGAATTAGAAAATTCCATAGTGAAGAGTCGGTCACCCCTAATATTATCTAGCATAAGTTAGCTCGTAGACATATCGTTATTTACGTTATTTAGTAGTTTATTTATTAGTTTGTAGCGTAGTATAGCTTAGTGCAACACCGTGGAGGAAGGACGGGTCTTTACCCACTGTATCCCTGATCCACAGGCCGATAGGAGGTCGTGTATTGTGTAAGTATAAATACCCCTTCCATCCATGGAAGGGGTGGTGCTTTCAATCTAATATTCCATACTTTTGTGTAAACCTCTAGCAAGAACACCCTCTCTCTCTCTACTTTCTCTCTCTAAAATGAAAAACATGTATTTTGATCATCCAAGACCACCCGAATCATCAACACAATAATATACTCGATCCTACACGCCTTTTCGTCCAAATAAGTGCCATTCCAGCATTTTGCCTTCAAGAGACCTAAAAAGTGAAAAGGAACGATATTAAGCAATAACGGATACAAAAGTGATCAAATAAGGACTTAAACGACCCCTCAAAATGGCACCTTTTAAAACCTTATCAAATATCCCTACACTTGTTATTTGCTTGTCCTCAAGCAAATGTGCTTTTAGCCAATTAATTTATAAGTTAGGGGTCATGAAGCATTAATTCAAAACGGTCCACAACACATATAAGCCCCGCAAAAGTCATAACAAGCACGAAAATTACATACTAGCACCTCACATGGGTTGTTTGGATACTCACATCTCTCTCGGGTGTATATATGAAATATAACAAATAGGAAATGGAAGATAAACACTCATTAACCGGTCCTAGTACATAGATTACCATAGGCTTGAGAATAGATCAAATCTCCATCGCTTTGGCGTAAGCACCTAGGAAAGACTATCAAAGAGGTCTTTTAAAGGGTTGTAATGTTAGGCTTACGGTAGGGAAATAAGGGTTTGGTGGGATAGGCTATTTAGTGGTGGCAAGTCAAAAATCTCTATGTTACAAGCATACGAAGAATGGCGTTGCTAAGCCAAGACTCGACACTCTAAAACTCTAGGTAATGGAAATAAACAAGCATAAATTTAAAGGATAGATGTAGGATGGAAGCCCGTATGTTTTTTGTTTTTTTTTACTCTATATTTTTTTTTTCTCTTTTCCTATTTTTTTTTCGATTTTTTTTTTTTTTTTTTTTTTTTTTCATACACTTTTACTCTACGATCCTCTACAGTAACATCAAAATGATAGGGATTTATAGGCACATCCCTACACTTGAGTTTTTATTACTCTAACACTAATTTGACCCGAATTGAAAAGATCAAAACACTTGGGGTACATTATTATGCAAACAAAGGGAATTTGAATTTAACGTTCCCTTCCCGTCATTTCACAAACTTTAACTTTTCCCATGAATCCCAATCGTCCCAAAACTGTATACAAGGGATATGACTCGACTTAGCAACTCATGCAAGCAACCAGATAATTAAACTAAGGGTTTTGGGTGATAACAATAATGCACTAAAAGTGAGTGCATAAGGGGTAGGCTAAGGCGATTTGGGTGTATATTTGGGGGTGGGGTGTAAACAATGCTCTTCATTGATATTCCAGAAAAACCGAAACATCACGAGAACCGCGAAAAGGATAGGCTCTGAGGGGTTAACTAGGGGTATCGTGTACTAAAGATGAGTACAACGCAAAGGGTGTGGGGGAATTACTCAACTGATGTGGAAGAAGTAATTATATTACGGGTATCAAACAAGGGTTTATCCTAATGCCTCTTATCATTTAGTTATTCCTAACTACACAAGTGTAGCCTCACTTGCGATCTCGAAATGCATCACAAAACAAGTTCTAGAATCTAATATACTACCGGTTCACACTCTAAGCATTGAAGATGAATGCTTTAATTCCTACTAATCTAAGGGTGATCCTCACATTTTGGGTGGAATTTGGGTGGTAAATGGTTTTTTTGTGCTAGTAATGTAACTTCCTATCCATGAGACGCTTTTGTTAAGACTAATGGCCCACTCCTATATGTCATGAAAAAATTTTAAATTTGGTGCCAAAATTACCCTAACCGACATTTTCTCATGGTTTATTACACAATCACAATTGGACAAAGCAAATAGTCAAGGATAAGCATAGTTTCAAAGTTCCCGTTTTATTTTCCCTCCCTACACTTAAACTGAACATTGTCCCCAATGTTCCCCGAAAGTATCAAAGTTATGATAATGGAAGGTAATTAAAAACGAAAGAAACTAATACTCCCCTGATTAGCTCGGTAGGATCCGTGTAAAGTGGTGGTTAAATCCTTTTCAAGAAGAATTATTGCGTGAAAAGCTCCTTCCAATCTTGTGTAACTTCTTCTTGACAAACTAAACCTGCACACTTGAAGAAAACAAATGAAACCTTCGCGTAAAATCGGCGGTAATAATATATATAAGACTCGATTTAAACTAGGATATAATGCTTGTGGAATGGATGTTTACAGAATTTCTAAGAAAATTAAGACCTGGAAAATTCCAAAAATTTATAAGTAGCTCAGAAAACGAGAAAAAGTAATCTGATGTTTTTACTCCTTCCTGACGTCGTCAGGTTGCAATCCTGACGCCGTCAGGTTATCCTGACAAAAACTGGTCTGCGATTTTCTGGAAAAAAAAATTCTGGAAAATTTACATCTATAGAATCTGGAAAAAATTTCTGCAAAAACATCCATTATGACTCGATACAAGCATTTGACTCGAACAAACAAACATATATATCTTTTAGTTAATTGTTATTCTCATGTTTATGTTTCTTTTGAAAACGTGTGTAATCCTCCCTACACTTATCCCTTATGTAAAATACCTTTATATGTAATTAAGACGAGGTTAAAGACAAAATAAAGCATTTTTACAAATTCAAACATGAGAATAAACAATCAATAAAAGATATACGACACACAAATAAAAATGAAAAACAAATACACATGGGTTGCCTCCCAAGAAGCGCTTGTTTTTGTTCGAGTCACGAGCCTGACTCTACCCTTATTTAACAGATAAAGGGGAAGTTTTCCCTACACTTAAGTTTAAGTGCGGGTGATAGTAGCAATATACATCCTTAGGGTGGAAATTTGCTACGTGAGGAGAGGGTGATGAGTGATTTATGTGCTCAAAGGAGTGTGCTCTATTTATTATAACCTTACCTAATTCAATTGGTGTAGCGGGTGAATCAAATCTCTCTCCTAAAAATGGATCATCTTCTATCAACTTCAAAAGATTCTTAGTTAAGGATCCATCTTGACCTAATAAACCCGGTTTAAACCCATAGTGTTTCTAGTTATCAACCATGAATGGGTGATGTAAGTGTGTAAGGTCATGGGTTACTCCTATATTAGCTTCTACTCTACATGGCCTAGAATCTACCACTTTTATCAAGCAACTACCCGGACTATCTATTTTGATGGGTGGATTGGGGCCTAATTCAATTCCAAGATTCACATCTAAAGATGGAAAATTGGGTAAGGTTTTTGGTTGAGGCTCCGGTTCATCAAAATTAGGAACTTTCCTAGGACTAAGAGAGAGGTCATGACAACAAGCATCTAAACCTATATTCCCTAGTGGCGTTTGGTCCAAAGGTTCTACAATCGGGGTTCCTATAGTCTCTTCTACTTCTTCCGGGTAAGTTATAGGCGATGTGTGTTCCTCAAGTGATGGTAGGACTTGTGGGTTATCCGATGGGATTGGATTTTCTACTCTATCCTCCATCTTATCAAGATCACCTATGTATTCATTTTGTACTGTGGTAGCGCCTAACCATGACATGCACCTTGGTACCTCAACTCTAATCATCTCCTTCCTAAACAACCTTTTCGACCGAAGTTTCCAAATTGAAAATAGGTCTAAAGATTCGGTTTTTGGGTCCCATGTTCCACTTCTAAATTGGGAGTGAATCTCAAAGGTTTCCCATGCATTTCGAACACCACGTCCCCAAATATCCCCATCCGCTACATAGTAAAGTCTCCTTTGGGTTTCGTGGGCGATACGAGTGTAAAAGAATTGTAGTGGAAACAGTAAATCAATACCATGATAAAGGACTTTTTGTAATAAATATTTAATTCGAGTCCAAGCCTCAGGAAAGGATTCATCATGATGTTGCTGGAACCTCAAGATCTCATTTTGGAGTGGAAAGGGTAGATTATGTAGTGGATTTCATTGATTGGGTGAAAGTTTTGGCAGATTCGCGTTCTCCATAACGGCTAACGGAATAATCAATGAAAATGGTTACGAACAAAGGTCATGAAGAAGGGGGATAGACTATGAGAAAGCTAAAAATGAGAAAAAAGTTTACTTGATAGGAATCAAGCAAAGAAACATAAACGAGGTGGACTACTAACTAGCTATTCTATTCCCCGGCAGCGGCACCAAAAACTTGATAACGCTACACGCGTCGTTCGGGGTCAAGGAAACTTCCTTTTCTTCGAGCAAGTTTTATAACACCCTAGGCAGTGAACCTAATCGTTGTAGTGTAGTAATTAGGGTAAGCCACGGGTATTGATATCGTTCTCTAGGGGAATAGGAATGCTAGTAAGAAGTTACTACGCTAAGGTTAAGGTTGATGAAGATTATTCTTTGTATTTTTATATTTTATGAAATGGAAAGGTACGAATCTCGGGTATTGGATTTGGGGGGTTGGTATTTCTACCGATTACTCTACTATTATCTAATTATCTAAACTAAGGTTGTGGGAGTCTATGTCTAATTAATGTGTGCTCGTATGATAGTTTAAAGATGTGTTTACTTAGGTTGTACTACTCCTTAATTATCTCCTATTGATGGTTGAGTTGCCACGTCCTTATTCTTAGTTGCGTTGTGTGTCTAAAGTTGTAGGGTATGCGTTTCTCCCTAACTCTTTGAACTTACCAAAGGGTCTCGTCTACAAAACCCACTAGGGATGATAAACTCTTACTCTAAGGCACTCTTTGGATAATTTAGCCTACAACTACTCAGGTAATCATATTCTAAGGTTCACAAAGATGAATCAAGCATTAAGTACACAACGAATGACCTATCGCATTACTAGATCATTAATCAACTAAGATAAGAAACAACCAATCAATATTCAATAATTAAGTTTCATACTTCCTAAGCAAACACACAAATAAATTAGCCGGACATGGAGAACATGCAAGCATACACACAAATATTCAAAGACATAATTGAATTTATGAAGTAAATACTTATCTTGATGTAAGATAGGGTTTAAAACCCTAAAATACTGTACAAGACACCTTAGGTTCGGTTTTAGGTTTTTACTCCAAAAGACTCTCCCTAAAACTGAAAAATTCGGATTCTATATATAAGATTACATATGCGACGGCGTCACCTTATGTTTCGTGACGCCGTCGTGTCGCCGTCATTAGGGTTTCGTCTTGGCCACGTTAACCTTGCGACGGCGTCACCTTATGTCCGTGACGCCGTCCTCTTCAGCTTCTGACGTCGTCTGGGTTGCATCTAGGCCGTCTGAGTAGCAACGGCCTACTCTTTTAAAGCCCGACGTCGTCACTTGAAAATAGGGTATTTGGCTACTGTATCGTCATAAAAATCCTCCGACGGCGTCGCAATTAACACCTGACGCCGTCGCCTTCTGTTTTCAGCAGCTTTGAGTGTCTCGATTCTGACTTTGGCCATTTTCTTCGTATATTCGCGCCTTTTCGTCCAAATAAGTGCCATTCCAGCATTTTGCCTTCAAGAGACCTAAAAAGTGAAAAGGAACGATATTAAGCAATAACGGATACAAAAGTGATCAAATAAGGACTTAAACGACCCCTCAAAATGGTACCTTTTAAAACCTTATCAGAGGGCAAGGTCCTCTATTGTACCGCACGATTCTTCCGCGGTGAGATCACTAAGTTTACCACCGGCCACTTGGTCGATGGATTGCTTAGTTGGGAAGTTGACATGATCGTAAAAGATTTGGACTTGAAGCCAAAGATCAATGCCGTGATGAGGGACTTTATGGAGCAAGTCCTTGAATCGGGGTCCATACTTCGTAGAGAGATTCACCTTGACATAGTTGGAACATCAAGATTTCATTCCTAAGCTTATTAGTTCTCCCCGGTGGGAAAAATTAGGCAAGGAAATGAGTGGTGAGATCATCCCAACTTGAGATGGAGCCGTCGGGAAGTCGCTCAAGCCAATTACTAGCTTGGTCCCGTAGAGAGAATTGGAAGAGACGCAAGCGCGTGGTCTCCCGAGTAGTAGCATAAAGGTCGATGGAATCGACTATTTTAAGGAAATCCTTAAGATGCTGATTCGGATCTTTGGAACGAAGTCCACGGAATGCACATCCGTTTTGCACCAACTGGATGGTGTCGGATCACAGGGCCGTAGTTTGAGCTTGATCGGGGAGCTCAATGGTGTTCCTATAGCCTCGGTGGCTTGGTCTAGAGTATTCACCAAGAGTACGGGATCTTGGCGGGTCATTTGGTGGTGGGTTGATAAGTGGTAGTTGATTATCACCTTCCATGATGAAAAGTGATGGGGCTATGAACAAAGTCACGAAGAAGGGGGATAGACTACGAGGAAGCTAAGAATGAGAAAAAGCTTACTTGATAGGAATCAAGCAAGGAAACCTAAACGAGATAGAATCCTAACTAGCTATTTTATTCCCCGGCAGTGGCGCCAAAAACTTGATGCGCGTGCAAGGCGCGTTCGGGGTCAAAGGAAACTTCCTTTTCATCAAGAAAGTTTTTCAACACCTAGGCAGTGAACCTAATCGTTGTAGTGTAGTATTGGTTAAGCCTCGGGTATTGATATCGTTCTCTAGGGGAATAGGAATGCTAGTGAGAAATTACTACGCTAAGGTTGAGGTTGAGGAAGATTATTTTTTATCTTTTTATATTTTTTAAGAAACTAAAGGTAAAATCTCGGGGTTTGGATTTGGGGGTCCAATTACTCTACTTATCTAATTATCTAAGCTAAGGGTAGTCTATGTCTTTTTGAAGTGTGCTCATATGATGATTAAAGATGTGTCTACCTAGATACTATTACTCCCTATTTAACTTTTATTGTTGGTTGAATTGTCACGTCCTTATTCTTAACGCGTTGTGTTTTCTAAGGTCGTAGGGTGTGCTTTTATCCCTAACTCTTTGAAGCTACCTTAAGGTTAATGACTACGAAATCTCTTGAATTCATAAACTTAACACTAAGGTTTTCTTTGGATATTTAGCCTACAATTCCATTAGTAATTATAAACTAATGTTCAACAAAGATTAATCAAGCATTAAAAACACAACGATGGCTTTAAGCACTCTTAAGCCAATTACAATTAAGATAAGAGACAACCAATCAATAATTAATAACTATGTTTCATAGATCTAAGCAAACACACAAGTAAATTAGCCGGACATGTTAAACATGCAAGCATACACACATTCAATCAAAGAAATTATGAAATCAAGGGAATAAATAACTTATCTTGATCTAAAATAGGGTATTAGAACCCTAAAATATTGTCCAAACCGGACTACAATCGTTTTAGGTTTTTGCTCCACAAGTCTATGTCTCTAAAAGTCTGAAAATTCGATTTCTATATATAATTTTACAACTGTGACGGTGTCGCCTTATAGGTGGGACGCCGTCTAATCGCCGCCATTAGGGTTTTGTCTTGGCCAAGTCAACATTGGGACGGCGTCATGTTGTGGTTGTGACGCCGTCTGTCTTCAGTACTGACATCATCTGAGTCTGGATCTAGGCCGTCTGAGAAGAAAAGTCTTCGTGACGCCCTTACTCTTCAAAGCCTGACGCCGTCATGTGTAAAATAGCAATTTCACTCCTGAGTCATCACAAATATAGGGATGGCGTCACCCTCTGATTGGGACGTCGTCAGGTGTTATTCCAGCTGCTTGAGTGTCTTGATCTTGACTTAGCCATTTTCTTCACATATTCCCTCTTTTTCGTCCAAAAATGCATCATTCCAGCATTTTGCTTTCAAGAGACCTAAAAAGTGAAAAGGAACGAAATTAAGCAGTAACGGATATAAAAGTGGGCGATTAAGGGCTTAAATGACCCCTTAAAAGTGTACGTTTTAAATCCTTATCAATACCACAACTATTTTTGAGCAAAATGATACATGAACCTTTTAATAAATTGTTAAAGACAAAATGATAAAAAAAAACAGTGAAAGAATATGTCAAAAACAGTTTCAAAAGGTATAATTTTGACACGATATAACATCACAAAAATCAACCAAAAATAAATCGACCTGGCTCTGATACCAATTGTAGGATCGTTTCTAAGGTTGATAAGGTGAATCCGGAGGTCCGGGAAGATGAAAGAACATCATGTTCATGTTAGAGAGAGAAAGTAGAGAGAGGAGGGAAATAATATGTGTTTTATTATAAGGAAAATGAAAGTTACACAAAGAGTCTCACCCTCCTAGTGAAGTCTAGGAGGGTATTTATAGCCTAGCACAATGCAACTATTACAATATGACATATCTAGTCCATGTGTTTTGGCTAACTAAGATAGATAATGTAATCCCATAAATGTCGTTCAATTTAAGTGTTAGGAGCGATTCCAACATTGTTAAGTGAGTAGTGATTTGAATTTGATTGTGAAAAACTTAGAAATTGTTGATTGATAATCTTCGGTTACTTCGATTGATTTTCGGTTGCATCAAACAGGGGAAAAGCACTTTGAAAAATTAATCATCTAAATCAAGTAATTTTTACCAAGATAAAGAATTGTTTTCAAAATAAACCATCGTTATGAGAAAATAGTTTTTTTTTTTTCAAAATGGATCGAAGATTGTTGATTCATAATTACCAGATTATTTTCAGATATAATTAGTTGATTGTTTTAACGGGCAAAAGCCGTGAGAATAATTGATTATATAAATCTAGTGATTATTACAAAAAAAAATAATTGTTTACAATATAATCTAACGTTGTGAGAAAATAATTTTATTTTGACGGGTATAATTATACGGGCTTAATAGATTATGCATACTTTATTACCTTTTCACCTCCCTTGACAAGCATATATTTTATTATCATAGTCTTGGCTTAATTTCTATTCGTCATTAGTTGTAGTCCAATTTTAATTAGTTAAAATATTTCCTATTGCTTAAAATAGTTTTTAAAACTTCTCTAAAAAAAATCCAACCCAAAAAAATATATATTTGACAATCAAGCATAAAACAAAAGACACAAACATAAATTTCAATTCATATCTCACCGTGGATTACGACTCTGGAAGATTGATTATCATTTGTCATCAAGTTATTATTAAATCTAACGGGAAAACTAAAAATATTAAAACTGCTATATTACGAAGTAATCAGTTTTTGGCGTCGTTGCCGGACAGAGTTTGACCGAATTTTGCACTTTGTTTCGAGTTAGTGCTTTGAAGATCCTTTCTCTTAACGGTTTATTTTCGTATTTTTTTTTAAAAAAAATCAAATAAAAATTGACAATTTCAAAATCCAAAAATATTTTCCTATTTCTAAATCTTTTAAAAACCCAAAAATATTTCATTTGAATTAATCTTTTCAAAAACTTATTTTTTTTTTTCAAAAATCCAAAAATATTTTCTCTCTTATTTCTTTTTAGTTCATGAGCACATGGTCTTTTTCAAACGAACTAAATTCTCCTTTTTCAAATCCTGAAAGATTTATTCAACAAAGAAATTGTTGTAAGCCGTCACTTTTATTTAATTTTCAAGCAATTAATATGAATAATAATAACCATAATCAGGGAACCGCTCCTGCATCTCCCATTCCTCAAAATCTGGCTCAATGATGGAGGAGTTGTGCCAGTCGACTATGAATGGTTGGGGCGGACCGATCCCTCCCGTTAACATTCAAGCCGGATTTCGGACTTAAAAATCATATGATTCAACAAGTCCAACAGAGCTGTCAATACCACGGTTTACCGGGTGATGATGCTAATAAGCATATTGACAAGTTCTTAACCGTCACTCAGAGTGTGGAAAACTAGAGGGGGGAGGGGTTGAATAGTTTTACTGATTAAAACTTCGTTTTAAAATATTTAGATCGACTTATGTAAATCTATTTAGATATGTATGTTGGACCTTGATAGATAGATATGTAAATGTGTAATGGAAAGATAAAGAGTAAGAAACACATAACCACGACACGAGTGTTTATAGTGGTTCGGCTACAAGGACATCTTCCTTGCCCTACTCCACTCCCCGAGTCCCCTACTAGAGAGTTCGTAATCACTAGATAACACAACTCCTCATGGCGGAGAAGCCTTCACAACGTCGCCTACTCTTTTTCCGGAACTGGGCTAGACACCGGGTTCTTCCTCAAGGTAGAACCGCACCTGTGACAACGTCGCCTACACTTTATCTGGTACAAGACTAGATACCAAGTTCCATTATAAAGGAGGAACTACTACCCAAAACTACACAACACCTATCCTAAATGAGACCCACTCCTTATTACAACATCATCAAGGATATCAATATCCTTGGATACACCTTATCTCTATTTGTACATCGATACACCTTATCAATTGTACACCCTTGGCATTCTTCACTAATGCCTTTGACTTGAGACTCTTGGCATCCTTCACTAATTTTTTTGACACGGACGTTCGACACCTTTCAATAATGCCTTCGTCTTTACTCTTTTGGCATCCTTCACTAATGCCTTTGACATGGACGTTAAGTACCTTTCACTAATGCCTTCGTCTTGAATCTTTCAGCATCCTTCACTAATGCCTTTGACACAACACTTCTATGGAGGAAGAAAGAATTATCAACAAGAGAACCTCAGTAGTCTTGATGATGACGAAGCATGGCAACTTATGCACTTGAGCTTGATCGACTTCAAGAGGTGGTGATCTCGACTTTAAGAGGAACCTAGAGAATCACACAAAAACAAACACAAACTACATAGAGAGATCCTTTGGATCTGATGTTACAAAGTTTACAATACTAGGTGAAAGTATGTGTGGGAGTGATAACCCAAAATGAAGAAATGGCTCACTATTTATAGAAGAAAATAGTCTACTGTTCCACGGATCCCACGGATCCCTTGCTTGAGGGATCCGTCCAGTGTAAACTAGGAGAACCGTGTGACGCTCCTCTTTGCCCATGGGTTTTGGGTCATGGGTCATGGGCTATGGGTCATGAGTCCTAGACTTTGGACCATGGGTATCCAAGTAGATACAATGCATCTAGTCCATGGGTCATGGGTTAAATCCATGGGTCATGGATAATTCCCATTTATGACTTATGCATGATGTCATTCAATGGGTTACGACTCTGGAAGATTGATTATCATTTGTCCTCAATTTATTATTAAATCTAACGGGAAAACTAAAAATATTAAAACTATTATATTACGAAGGAATCAGTTTTTGGCGCCGTAGCCGGAGAGATTTTGACCGACTTTTGCACTTTGTTTCGAGTTAGTGCTTTGAAGATCTTTTCTTTTAAAGGTTTATATTCGTATTTTTTAAAATGAAAAATCAAATAAAAATTGACAAATTCAAAATCCAAAAATATTTTCCTATTTCTGAATCTTTTAAAAATTCAAAAATATTTCATTTGAATTAATCTTTTCAAAAACTTAATTTTTTTTAAAAATCCAAAAATATTTTCTCTCTTATTTCTTTTTAGTTCATGAGTACACGGTCTTTTTGGAACGAACTAAATTCTCCTCTTTCAAATCCTGAAAGATTTATTCGACAAAGAAATCATTGTAAGCCGTCACTTTTATTTAATTTTCAAGCAATTAATATGAATAATAATAACCATAATTAGGGACCCGCTCCTGCAGCTCCCATTCCTCAAAATCTGGCTCAACGATGGAGGAGTTGTGTTAGGAATTAGAAAATTCAGTCGTTAAAGAGTCGGTCACCTCAAGTATATGTATTCGATAGAAAGCTCGTAGTCATAGTCGTGTTATGTTAGTAAGTAGTTTGTTAAGTAACACCGTGGAGGACGGACGGGTCTTTACCCACTGTATGCCTGATCCACAGCCCGTAGGTGGCGTTTATTTGTAAGACACTATAAATACCCTCTACCTCCCAATGTAGAGGGTTGGAGCTTCAATACCATTTTTCTTTGTTTCACATAGTTCCCAACTCTCTTCCCTTTCTCTCTCTAGAACTTTCTCTCTCTAATCATCTTGAACGCCACTTATGATTATGGTTTAATGTGTTTGTGAAATCCTATATCCTACAATTGGTATCAGAGCCATGGTTTGATCATCTCTTTTACATATCCTTGGATTTCTAGTGGTTTTATATGGTTTTTGAGTTTGAAAACGTTTAGTGGTTTTTGCATCATTTGGATCATTTCTAGTGTTAAAGTTTGAATTTTGGGTGTACTTTTTGTGGAAAACTAGAAGGGGGGTTGAATAGTTTTGCCGATTTTAAGTTGATTTCAAAAACTTTAGATTCGATATTATGTGAAATTGTATGGATGTTGAGAACGTATAGATCTAATGATAATGCAAGCAAATAAATAAAGTTAAGGGATAGAAAAGACACAACCGATTTATAGTGGTTCGGCTACAAGGACACCTTCCTTGCCCTACTCCACTCCCCGAGTCACCTACTCGAGAGTTCAAGCACTATGTCAACAAACATGTGAAATATCACAACAAATATGTGAAATATCAAATACAAGATCTTCGCTACAGAAATCTTGCGGAGTGAAAAATCAATCAAGGACCCCTTGCTTGGATGACTTGTAGAATGCTCGTGATCTCGCCTTAGAGAAGGACCTATATGAGGATCACAAATAGAAAGAAAGAAGAACAACTCTCTAGATCAAGTGATCTATATGTTCGAAGAGAATGAAAGTGTATGAGAGATTTAGTAAGAATAGGGGTGAGTTAGAATGAAGAAATGACTCTCTATTTATAGGCAAAATTCTTCACTGTTCCCCCGGATCCCACGGATCCCTTCCACTTGGGATCCGTCTAGTGTAAACCAAGGGATCCGTGGAACGCTCCTCTTTGCCCATGGGTTTTTTGGTTATGGGTCATGGGTTATGGGTTGGTCCATGGGTTTTCATTAGCTTCAATGTATCTAAGTATACATTGTATCTAGTCTTCATGGGTATGGGTTAAGATCCATGGGTTATGGTTTTTACCCATCCTAATAAACTATTACAACAAATGCTTAATTACTACATTTTTGTATTTAAATGGCTATATGTAAATGCTTTACAAAAATAACATGTATCCTTATAATTATACTTAATACAACATTATATTTGTTATCAACAAAACACAAAGAGATTGCAAAATATTAATAAACATTTTTACGGTTTATTTGTATTAACAATCTCCCTCTTTTTGTTGATGACAAAACATAATGTTATGATGAGTAAAACTTAAGAATAGATGTAACTTTTGAAAGCCCCTAAGTTTTACTTCTTCTCCCCCTTTTTGTCAAAACCAAAAGTTAACCCTTGGAAGAAATAATGTGGAAAAATTAGTCCACGTATCGCTAACTCCCCCTTGACGGTAGCTCCCCCTCGTTTGGGGCGTCAAGTGAAGAAAATTAAAAAATCCTACAAGAAGAAAGGTTAGTAACATGCTTAAATAATCTTGTGATTGTCGAGAATCAAGATTGGGAGCCAATGTATGTAAACAAGGCCTTGTAATAAAACAACAGATTGTAGTGGTATTTATGCCACTTACAAGCATGTAAAAATAAGAACAAGACTTGTTCTTGAAAATGACTTAAAAAAAATACTAAAAGTAAAAAATAGTAGTAGTTATTCCTTCCATGCTTGCATAAGGTTATGGATGGAGGTTTTGATGAGTGATGGTATTGATGCGATCAAGGATGTGTGATGAGTGTCTAAATACTCATCATTTTTGTACCAATTAAACTGCAAAAACATCTGAAAACACTCAAGAAATGCATCAAAATGATAAAAATATCACAAATAAGTGTTTTATGTGTTTTAAATGCAAAAATATCAAAATCTGGTGAAAAATGTATCAAGTTTGCATAATTGGCAGTTTTAGTCCCCCAAGTTTAAAAAGTTGTCAAAAACAGTCCCTGATAAATCTAAATAAAGAAAAATATCATTTCAAGTCCCTAGGGATTCATGAGTTGTCAAAATTAGTCCTTGAGATTTAAATTGCAAATTTACAACTTAGGTCCCTAAACTTTCAAAAATGTCAAGTTTGGTCCCTGAAAATTTGAAAATGTCAAAAATAGTCCTTGCACTATTGAAACTTGTCAATTTTGATCCCTTGAAACAGTTTTGAGAAATTGGCAGGTTTGGTCCCTCTAGTTTGGCAGAATTACAAATTTGGTCCTTATCATTAATACTAAACCAAGCCCTGTCAAAATGGAATTGGACCCCTGCCACTTATCCCTTTTGACCCCCTGTCATTTCCCTTTTTGGACCCCTGGTCAACCAAAGTCAAACCCTGCTTTGCCGCCCACCTTATCTCTTCCCCACCACTTGACTGCTACACTCAGGCAACCTCTCCCATCACCTTTCCCTCCCCCTCATCATCACCTCTACCCACCTTTCCCACCACAATAAATGCCACCCCCCCTAGTTGCTATTTCAGAGCCTGTGGCCAAAAACCACTTTTCCCGCCAAAACCAATCCAATGGCCAAGATCATTTCCAGTCATCCAATGGCTCCAATTTTTAGTGGGATTTGCTCAGAAGGACACGTGGAAGCTATCTAGTGTATAAAAGAGGAGGAAGAAGCAAGAGAGAAGCAAGTAGTTAATTTTTAAATTTCATGTATTTCGTTTTTAATCTCAATGTTTTAGTTTAATCAAAAAGCTTCAATTTTCTGTTTCCATGTACTCAACTTAAGTTAATTTATCAATATAATCTATATTCAAGTATCAATTCAAGGTAGAATAACATTTTAAGTTTTAAAGTTCACTGTTACAAAATTTAGTTTCAAACTCTCACCTTCAAGCTTCAAATAGCTTAATTTTAAGTCCAAAAAAAGTTTATTTAAGCTTAATATAGCTTTTGGTAAGCTTTAGAAACAGTTTCAATCAAAGGTGCTAAAAAGTCAACGAAAGTCAACTGAGGAAGCAAAATGGGTATAAATTTGGAATTGGTTGATGCAGTGCTTGGATTGGGTTGGTTTGATATAGAATAGGATAGTTTGGGCTTGGTATAAGCTACATCATAGCTGGGACACTTGTGAGCCTTTTCTCTCATTTTCATTTTTTATGCAGTTTACATATTGTGCTTGTGTTTAAACCAGTGGTCATTAGCTATCTTAAACCTGTTCAGTAGTTATAATTAGGATAAATAGACTAAACTTCAATGATAGCTTAAGCCAAATCAGTAGTTAGTTCTTTTAATTTGCAAATCAGTTATAAAAAGGTGTGTTTGGATCAGTTGCTTGGTTGAGATTGAACCATGGTTTGTACTTGATATCTGTCTACTCAGTCTCAAAATCAGTCATTTGACTCATTGCAGTCATCACATTGTATCTGTTTTAGCTCAAAGTCAAAATAACCAATAATCTGTCTTAACTTCTTCACTGTTGGAATTTTTAAAAAGCAATCACTTGTTTTGTGTTTAGATCACATAGAAATAGCTTAATATAGATTTAGTATAACATTTAACATCATATTCAGTCCACAAATCAAGATTAAAGTTCATAAAAGTCAAACTTTTCATTACTGTCTAAAGTAAAAAACAAGTGAAATCTCAGTTTTCACCAAACTGAGAAGATTTTTCCTTGATCATCTCTGGGCCAAATCAAGTCAAACTTTGGGATTAATAACTTCAACAGGTCTATTTTCTTATTGTCATTTTTGCAGATTTTTAGAAATTTTCTATAAGCCTCAAAAGGGCTTGTCAAACAGGGCTTATATGCCCTGTTCACAAAACTCAGTTAACACTGAGTTTTCTCAGTTTTATGCAGGGCTTGTCAAAAGCTCCTCAGAGCTTCTATTGGTCTAATTTTTGGTTTACAAGCACCTAGCCAGGTCTAGTTTAGATTCCAATAATTTGTTTTGAGTTTAGCTTATTTGGTAGCTTATTCTCCAGCCACAAAGCAGACCTCAAAATCTGTTTTGGCTCTTGCAGTCAAATCATCAAATCATAAGTAGCTTGCAATTTATAAGTTAAGGCTTGTTGTAATTTGTTGTTTTAGAGTACTTTTAGCTTATTAAAGCTTCTGTATCAGTTTGGTGCTCATTGGTAGCCTTTGGCTTAAACCAAGTGCTTATTTATAAGCAGTTTCCATTGCAGTTCCATATTCATACACATAAGCCACTGTTTTTCTATTTTTTTTAGATTCAGTATATTAAATTAGACTTTTCTTGAAATTTTCATAATTTTCCAACACTGTTTGCTATTTTTCTTAATTTAAAACAGTTTTTAGGTAATTTTAATTAGCTTTTAAAACAATTAAATCAGAAAAAGTTCAAAAAAATTAGTTTTCATTTTTCCTACGTTAAGATAAATATAAAAAGTAAAAAAATTATTTTTCCAGATTTTTCTTAGTTTAATTTGTAATTTTTAGTAATTTAATTAGTTTTTAATAGTTTTTAATTCATAGAAAATACAAAAATAATCAGAAAAATATAAAAATAGTTTTGAAAATTCACTTTTGTTATTTTAGATTTTTTCCAGGTCATAATTTTATTTTTCTAGCTTTATTTCATATTTTCTAGTATTTTAGGCTATTATTAAATAGTTAAAATTAGTTTTTAATTAATATAATTAATTAAATAGTTATAAAAATAATTTTCTTTTTCTAAAAATTTTCTTTTATCATTAGGTTTGTAAAAATGTTATTTTCATATTTCTAGGATTAATATTGCTTCAGTATCACATTTTCTTTTGTACGTCACGTAGTTTTTAATTTAAGTTTTATAAAAGAAAAATCAAAAACATCAGTTTAAAAATAGTGATAGCGTTTATTTAATATAGTTTATCTTTTTAACTTTCTTTAATTTGCATTTAAGCCCCTGTAATTTATAAATCTTTTCTTTAGGTATAAAATAACTCAAAATCCTTACTAATCACTATCCTTAGTGATTATTCGACATCTAATTGTGTTAAACACCAATTCATCCTTCGTGGGACTTAACGACCCAGGAATCCACTATATTCCTCTGATCTTCATTGCATTGGTGTCTGAGCTGTTTTAAGTTTCTTACGGTTAGCCATTCACAAGTGGCCAGCTTGTGTGAGATAACTTGACGGTTTTGCACCGATCAAATTTTGGCGCCGCTGCCGGGGAGGCTGTAAGCGTGTTTTAAGCAGTTTTCAGACCCATACTCGCACATATACCACCGTTTGTAAATAGTTTTTTGTAAAGTTATATAAATCAAAAAGTTCATTAACACTTTTCCTAAAGTGTTAAAAACACCAAACAAAATATAAAACAACAAAACAATCGTAACGTTTTCTAGCTTGTGTTTCTTTTAAGGTGATTCTTAAAGAAATACGATTTGGTTAAACGAGACGATACCAAAAATATTGTCCATAAGTTTTTAAACCATCAGCACAAATCTATACCTACGTCTTTTCAGTGGTACTTAATATATACATAAAAATCAACCACCGCAAATCAAGGCAGTACACCTACCAACTGGGGGTGTGACCATAATAAGTTCCCGAACAACAGATTTAAAACTTGCCTTTGTGTCCTTGTGATTTGGTGTACCTTTTTCAAAGAAGCCATTTCATTTGTGATTATTGGTTAAGTTCACTTGTCGTTTTGCCTCGCATTTGTTTTGAAAACTGATTTTTATACTTAGTGCATGCGCACTCGTTCTTCCAGTTCTACAAGTCCACTGTCTGAGCTTGCAAATATTCCTCGTAGACGTAGAGGACGTTCTGCTCCTTCAGCCGTGACTGAGGAACGTCTACCACCACCACCCCCTGCCGTAATGGCAGAAGACAAGCCGATGAATGAGCTTCTCCAAGCACCCATCGAGGGTTACGGAGATGCTATTGTTGTCCCAGCCATTGTGGCTGATACTTTTGAGCTCAAAACCGGGTTGCTTAATCTTGTAACCCAAAGCCAATTTTATGGTTTTGAGCGGGATGATCCTCATGCACATATTCGATGGTTTAACAAGATTGCATCTACCATCAAATACAAGAATGTCCCACATGAAGCAATTAAGCTTCTTCTGTTCCCATTTTCTCTAGAGGTACAAGCCCGAAATTGGCTTGAGAAACAACCCCCTCGTTCCATTGAGACATGGGATCGTTACAAAGAATTGGCTTGAGAAACAACCCCCTCGTTCCATTGAGACATAGTCACTAAGTTTGTTAACGAATTCTATCCTCCATCCCGAACTACAAGTCTGAAGAATGAGATAATGAAATTTTCTCAAAGATTTGATGAATCATTCGGGGAGGCATGGGATCGTTACAAAGAATTGCTCCGTAAGTGTCCGCATCATGGTTTTACCGAGTTAATGCAAATGGATACTTTCTACAATGGTCTGAACCAGACTAATCAAGACTCTTTAAATGCCTCCGCGGGAGGTAATTTCTTGAGCAAGACCACAAAAGAAGCCTTGCAAATCATTGAAAACAAGTCCCAGGTCCACCCTTTCTGCACAAAGACATATCAGACTCAGTCTAATGCTGGACCTTCTACTTCATCTCCCGTGAGTACATCTAGCACCGATGCTAAGATTGACAAACTCACGGATATTGTTCAGGCTTTGGTTCTTGCTAACCAAAAGAAAGTCACTTTCACTCAGACACCATTACATGGTGAAGTGAAGAAAGTCGAAGTTTGTGTTACTTGTGGTGGTCCTCATGCATACTACAACTGTACTGCCACCGATGGTGGTCCGTTTGAAGCTAATGCTATAGCCGGTACTTCAAATCAAGGAGGTAATCAATACCGTCCTCAAAATGAACCAAACTACCGAGCAAATACTTATCAGGCACCACCCGGTTTTAACCAGAATCCTAACCGGAATCAGAACCAACCTAGAATGAACCAAGGTTATCAAAACCAAGGTAATTTCTATTCCGGACCCAATCAAGGTTTCCAACATCAAGGAAACCTTAATCACAAGAATTTCAATCGAGGGAATCAATTTCAGGGAAATGTGAATCCTAATCAAGGGAATTTTCAACAACAAGGTCATAATCAAAACATACGACCTCAAAATTTCCCTCCACCTGCTCCAGTACCATCATCTGATGAGTTATTGAAGCAATTCATGAAATCCCAAGATGAAATGAACAGGTTGTTGGTCAGTCAGATCGCTGATCTCAAGAAGTCTTTAAATGATCAACCCTCGGGCTCAGGAAAACTTCCGAGCAACACGATCGCTAACCCGAGGGAAGATGCAAAGGCGATCACAACCAGAAGTGGTGTTTCATACAATGGACCCGCTATTCCTACTACCTCTTCTTCTTCTATCCCGAAGGTAGTGGAAAGTGAACCTGAGGCTACAAAGGACAAGGAACTTCCTACTAATAACGGAGGTACCAACGATGTCCATCCTCAAGTTGTCCAGAAACCCACATCCAATCCAGGAGTTGTTTTTGAACCTCCTGTAGCTCCCGTTGAAAACCCCAAATCCAAATCTTCTATTCCTTACCCATCACGTTTGAATGAGCAAAAGCTCCGCGAAAAAGCCAGTCATCAAATGGACAAATTTTTTCAAATTTTCCAAGAACTACATTTTGACATAAGCTTTGCGGATGCTATCATGCTGATGCCCAAGTTTGCATCAACTCTCAAACACATGTTAAGCAACAAGGAAAAGCTGTTTGAAATGGCTAAAACTCCTCTGAACGAGAACTGCTCTGCAGTTATCTTGAAGAAGCTTCCCGAAAAGCTTGGAGATCCTGGAAAATTTCTCTTACCTTGTGTATTTCCAGGAATGGTTGAATGCTTTGCCTTAGCCGATCTTGGTGCAAGCATAAACCTGATGCCTCATTCAGTATGGAAGAAACTTTCTCTTCCGGACCTTACTCCTACATGCATGACTCTCGAGCTTGCAGATCGTACAATATCCCGTCCTCTTGGAATTGCCGAGGACGTATTTGTGAAAGTAGGAAAGTTCCATTTTCCAGCTGACTTTGTAGTTGTTGATTTCGATGCTGATCCACGGGTTCCTCTCATTGTTGGAAGAGGATTCCTGAGAACGGGTCGTGCTCTCATTGATGTATTTGAGCAAGAAATCACATTACGTGTTGGTAATGAAGCTGTCACCTTTAACCTTGATCAAACTTCGAGGTACTCCGCAAATTATGATTCTGAGTCGTTTAACCGAATAGATATCATTGATGTTGCTTCTGAAGAATACTCTCAAGAAATTCTTGGTTATTCTCATAATTCTGTGAGTGGGGATCCCACCACATCTTCTCAACCTATCATAGCCAATTCTACTCCTTCTCTCACTCTGTTTGAGGGAAGCGACTTCATCTTGGAAGAGATTGAAGCATACTTGGCTAGTGATTCTGTTCCATGGGAAATTGATCACGCTCCAATTGACATCGAGAGAGACATACTTCTCATTGAGAAGTTGCTTAAAGATGATCACTCATCAACCCCTCACACTAGTGATGGAATTCCAGAAGAGATTAATCACCATGAGATTAATCCGGAGGGAGATATTCTTATTCTTGAGAAGTTGTTAAATCAGGACACTTCTCCTCCACTCCCTCCCATCAAGCTTCATAACAAGGAAGTCAAGTCAGTTGAGAAAACTGAAGAATTTCCTGAAGTCGAACTTAAGGACTTACCACCTCATCTCGAGTATGCATTTCTTGAGGGTGATGATAAATTGCCTGTTATTATTGCTCGAGATTTGAGTAAAGATGAAAAGACTGCTCTCATAAAGGTCTTGAAGTCACACAAGCAAGCAATTGCTTGGAAACTCTCCGACATTAAGGGTATCAACCCTGAGTTTTGTACTCACAAAATCTTGATGGAGGATGACTTCAAACCAGCAGTTCAACATCAGAGAAGAGTAAATCCAAAAATCCATGATGTTATCAAACAGGAGGTTATCAAACTTCTTGATGCAGGATTGATTTACCCGATCTCTGATAGTCCTTGGGTTAGCCCAATTCATTGTGTTCCAAAAAAGGGTGGCATAACTGTTGTCACAAATGAAGATAACGAGTTAATTCCAACTCGGCTGGTTACGGGATGGCGTGTGTGTATTGACTATCGTAAGTTGAATGACGCCACCCGTAAAGACCATTTTCCTCTACCCTTCATGGACCAAATGATTGAGAGATTAGCAGGGAATGAGTACTATTGTTTCCTTGATGGTTTCTCGGGTTACTTTCAGATCCCCATTGATCCACAGGATCAAGAGAAGACCACATTCACCTGCCCATACGGAACTTTTGCCTACAGACGTATGCCTTTTGGCTTATGTAATGCTCCTGGCACGTTCCAACGATGTATGATGGCCATATTCCACGACATGATCGGGGAAACAATGGAGGTGTTTATGGATGACTTCTCGGTCATTGGGGACTCATTTCAAACATGTCTCTCCCATTTAGATAAAATGCTAAAATGGTGTGAAGACACCAATCTTTGTCTAAATTGGGAGAAGAGCCACTTTATGGTCAAAGAAGGCATAGTCCTTGGCCATAAGATTTCAAAAAACGGGATTGAGGTCGATAGAGCAAAAGTCGATGTTATTGCTAAATTGCCTCATCCTACTACCGTCAAAGGTATTAGGAGTTTTTTAGGTCATGCCGGTTTCTATCGTAGATTCATACAAGATTTTTCTAAAATCGCCCGGCCTATGACCCATCTTCTTGAAAAAGATGCTCCTTTTATCTTCTCACCTGAGTGCATCGAAGCTTTTGAAACATTAAAGAAAAAGCTTACTGAAGCACCCATTCTCGTTGCTCCCGACTGGGACTTGCCTTTTGAGCTCATGTGCGATGCAAGTGATTTTGCTATCGGTGCAGTCTTAGGGCAATGTAGAGCTAAGCATTTTCAGCCTATCCACTACGCAAGTAAAACTATGACTGAAGCTCAAACTCATTACACCACCACAGAAAAAGAGCTACTAGCTGTGGTGTATGCATTTGAGAAGTTTCGGCCGTACTTAATCTTGACCAAATGCGTGGTGTATACGGATCACTCGGCTCTCAAATATCTCTTTGCAAAACAAGATGCAAAGCCGAGATTGCTCCGTTGGGTTCTCCTCCTCCAAGAATTTGATATCATTATACGTGATAAAAAGGAGCTGAGAACCTGGCTGCTGATCATCTGTCCCGATTAGAGAACCCTTACCAAGATGTTTTCGAGAAAAAGGAAATAAATGAAACATTTCCTCTCGAGACACTCAATGCGGTTTCTTTTCGTGGAAACTCTTCTACCCCATGGTTTGCTGACTTCGCAAATTACCATGCGGGTAACTTCATAGTGAAAGGGATGTCGACCCAGCAGAAGAACAAATTCTTCAAAGACGTTAAACATTACTTCTGGGACGACCCCTACTTATTCAAAATCTGTGCGGATCAAGTCATCCGACGGTGTGTTTATGGACAAGAAGCTCTTGACATTCTCAAAGCTTGCCATGCTGGACCCACTGGGGGCCATCATAGTCCAAACTACACCACCAAAAAGGTGTTTGATTCAGGGTTTTATTGGCCCACTATCTATAAGGATGCCCACGAATTTGTCAAAGCCTGTGACGCTTGTCAACGTCATGGAAATATCTCTCAAAGAAATGAAATGCCACAAAATGCCATTCAAGTTTGTGAGATATTTGACATTTGGGGTATTGACTTTATGGGGCCATTTCCGTCTTCTCGAGGAAACAAATACATACTCGTGGCTGTTGACTATTTGTCAAAATGGGTTGAAGCGAAGGCTTTGCCTACCAACGATGCCCGAGTTGTTGTGAAATTCTTAAAATCTCTTTTTGCTAGGTTTGGAACTCCACGAGCTATCATCAGTGATCGTGGTACGCATTTTTGCAATGACCAGTTTGATAGAGTCATGCAAAAGTATGGTGTAACTCACCGTCTCTCTACTGCGTACCACCCCCAAACAAGTGGGCAAGTGGAAGTTTCCAACCGGGGGATTAAAAGAATTCTGGAGAGGACGGTTGGCGAAAACCGTGCCTCTTGGTCGGATAAGCTAGATGACGCACTCTGGGCCTTCCGTACAGCTTATAAAACACCCATCGGGTGTACTCCATACAAGCTTGTATACGGGAAGGCATGTCATCTGCCGGTTGAGCTTGAGCACAAGGCATACTGGGCCTTGAAACATGCCAACTTCGATATTCAGACAGCTGGTGATCACCGGAAAGTTCAAATGAATGAATTAAATGAACTCCGTGATCAAGCATACGAGAACTCTTTGATCTATAAAGAAAAGACAAAGAAGATTCATGACTCCAAAATCAAGAACCGCGTTTTCAACGTCGGTGATCGAGTCCTTCTTTTCAACTCAAGATTAAAGATTTTCTCGGGAAAACTAAAATCCCGCTGGTCTGGACCATTCACCATCACTAAAGTATTTCCATATGGAACCATTGAGTTATCTCAACCCGATGGTCCAAACTTTAAAGTGAATGGTCATCGATTAAAGCATTATTTTGGAGAGGACATTCCTCCTGTGATTGTCCCGGATCTACAAACTTTCCCCATGAACCAATGAATGCGGGGATCGAGTCAAGCTAGCGACTCGGGAATAAAAAACAGTAGCATGCTACATGGGTTTTCACCCGTGTGTACCACCCTAGTGTGGGGGAGTTGCCCCACATGTTGTATATATATAGGTTTCATGAAAAAAAAATAAAAAAAAATGGCCGTAGTATTTCCCTTTTACGTTCTATGTTTCGGCATAACCGCCGGTACTTTGAATATTGAGGGCAATATTCATTTCTAGTGTGGGGGGGGAATTCTCACGAATTTTATCATGTAATTATACCACCCAATTCCCCCATTTTTGGCCAAATTTTTTTTTTTGGAGTAAGTGTTTTACACTTACTCAGATTACGGTTATCAGTCCGCCATGTCTAATAAACAAAAGGATTGGCTAATCCATGAGAAAACGGCTCTTGGTAAAGATATCTCAAATCCGTTGACGGCTTGCAATTTGCCCAAAATTGTATGGTATTCAGCTCACCATATCTTTAATTATTGAAGAGTTGGCTAGCCCGCAAGTTTATGGCTTGTGGTAAAGGCAGTGGAAAACCATAATTGGTAATCAGCTCACCAAAGATAATATTAATAATTTATCTAAGAGTTGGCTAGTCCAGAAGCAAACGGCTTCTGGTAAAGACAAATCAAATCCGTTGAAAGCTGGTGATTTACTCAAAATCACTTGGTTATCGGTGTACCAAAGTTCTTACTTGAACTGAAACATTTGGCTACTCCAGAAGTAATGGCTTTTGGTAAAGAGATGAAATCCATTAATTTTTCTCAAAAAATTGCTAGGGACTAGCAATGTCTTAGTGTGGGGGATTGATGAGTGTCTAAATACTCATCATTCTTGTACCAATTAAACTGCAAAAACATCTGAAAACACTCAAGAAATGCATCAAAATGATAAAAATATCACAAATAAGTGTTTTATGTGTTTTAAATGCAAAAATATCAAAATCTGGTGAAAAATGTATCAAGTTTGCATAATTGGCAGTTTTAGTCCCCCAAGTTTAAAAAGTTGTCAAAAACAGTCCCTGATAAATCTAAATAAAGAAAAATATCATTTCAAGTCCCTAGGGATTCATGAGTTGTCAAAATTAGTCCTTGAGATTTAAATTGCAAATTTACAACTTAGGTCCCTAAACTTTCAAAAATGTCAAGTTTGGTCCCTGACAATTTGAAAATGTCAAAAATAGTCCTTGCACTATTGAAACTTGTCAATTTTGATCCCTTGAAACAGTTTTGAGAAATTGGCAGGTTTGGTCCCTCTAGTTTGGCAGAATTACAAATTTGGTCCTTATCATTAATACTAAACCAAGCCCTGTCAAAATGGAATTGGACCCCTGCCACTTATCCCTTTTGACCCCCTGTCATTTCCCTTTTTGGACCCCTGGTCAACCAAAGTCAAACCCTGCTTTGCCGCCCACCTTATCTCTTCCCCACCACTTGACTGCTACACTCAGGCAACCTCTCCCATCACCTTTCCCTCCCCCTCATCATCACCTCTACCCACCTTTCCCACCACAATAAATGCCACCCCCCTAGTTGCTATTTCAGAGCCTGTGGCCAAAAACCACTTTTCCCGCCAAAACCAATCCAATGGCCAAGATCATTTCCAGTCATCCAATGGCTCCAATTTTTAGTGGGATTTGCTCAGAAGGACACGTGGAAGCTATCTAGTGTATAAAAGAGGAGGAAGAAGCAAGAGAGAAGCAAGTAGTTAATTTTTAAATTTCATGTATTTCGTTTTTAATCTCAATGTTTTAGTTTAATCAAAAAGCTTCAATTTTCTGTTTCCATGTACTCAACTTAAGTTAATTTATCAATATAATCTATATTCAAGTATCAATTCAAGGTAGAATAACATTTTAAGTTTTAAAGTTCACTGTTACAAAATTTAGTTTCAAACTCTCACCTTCAAGCTTCAAATAGCTTAATTTTAAGTCCAAAAAAAGTTTATTTAAGCTTAATATAGCTTTTGGTAAGCTTTAGAAACAGTTTCAATCAAAGGTGCTAAAAAGTCAACGAAAGTCAACTGAGGAAGCAAAATGGGTATAAATTTGGAATTGGTTGATGCAGTGCTTGGATTGGGTTGGTTTGATATAGAATAGGATAGTTTGGGCTTGGTATAAGCTACATCATAGCTGGGACACTTGTGAGCCTTTTCTCTCATTTTCATTTTTTATGCAGTTTACATATTGTGCTTGTGTTTAAACCAGTGGTCATTAGCTATCTTAAACCTGTTCAGTAGTTATAATTAGGATAAATAGACTAAACTTCAATGATAGCTTAAGCCAAATCAGTAGTTAGTTCTTTTAATTTGCAAATCAGTTATAAAAAGGTGTGTTTGGATCAGTTGTTTGGTTGAGATTGAACCATGGTTTGTACTTGATATCTGTCTACTCAGTCTCAAAATCAGTCATTTGACTCATTGCAGTCATCACATTGTATCTGTTTTAGCTCAAAGTCAAAATAACCAATAATCTGTCTTAACTTCTTCACTGTTGGAATTTTTAAAAAGCAATCACTTGTTTTGTGTTTAGATCACATAGAAATAGCTTAATATAGATTTAGTATAACATTTAACATCATATTCAGTCCACAAATCAAGATTAAAGTTCATAAAAGTCAAACTTTTCATTACTGTCAAAAGTAAAAAACAAGTGAAATCTCAGTTTTCACCAAACTGAGAAGATTTTTCCTTGATTCATCTCTGGGCCAAATCAAGTCAAACTTTGGGATTAATAACTTCAACAGGTCTATTTTCTTATTGTCATTTTTGCAGATTTTTAGAAATTTTCTATAAGCCTCAAAAGGGCTTGTCAAACAGGGCTTATATGCCCTGTTCACAAAACTCAGTTAACACTGAGTTTTCTCAGTTTTATGCAGGGCTTGTCAAAAGCTCCTCAGAGCTTCTCTTGGTCTAATTTTTGGTTTACAAGCACCTAGCCAGGTCTAGTTTAGATTCCAATAATTTGTTTTGAGTTTAGCTTATTTGGTAGCTTATTCTCCAGCCACAAAGCAGACCTCAAAATCTGTTTTGGCTCTTGCAGTCAAATCATCAAATCATAAGTAGCTTGCAATTTATAAGTTAAGGCTTGTTGTAATTTGTTGTTTTAGAGTACTTTTAGCTTATTAAAGCTTCTGTATCAGTTTGGTGCTCATTGGTAGCCTTTGGCTTAAACCAAGTGCTTATTTATAAGCAGTTTCCATTGCAGTTCCATATTCATAAACATAAGCCACTGTTTTTCTATTTTTCTTAGATTCAGTATATTAAATTAGACTTTTCCTGAAATTTTCATAATTTTCCAACACTGTTTGCTATTTTTCTTAATTTAAAACAGTTTTTAGGTAATTTTAATTAGCTTTTAAGACAATTAAATCAGAAAAAGTTCAAAAAAATTAGTTTTCATTTTTCCTAGGTTAAGATAAATATAAAAAGTAAAAAAATTATTTTTCCAGATTTTTCTTAGTTTAATTTGTAATTTTTAGTAATTTAATTAGTTTTTAACAGTTTTTAATTCATAGAAAATACAAAAATAATCAGAAAAATATAAAAATAGTTTTGAAAATTCTCTTTTGTTATTTTAGATTTTTCCAGGTCATAATTTTATTTTTCTAGCTTTATTTCATATTTTCTAGTATTTTAGGCTATTATTAAATAGTTAAAATTAGTTTTTAATTAATAATTATTAATTAAATAGTTATAAAAATAATTTTCTTTTTCTAAAAATTTTCTTTTATCATTAGGTTTGTAAAAATGTTATTTTCATATTTCTAGGATTAATATTGCTTCAGTATCACATTTTCTTTTGTACGTCACGTAGTTTTTAATTTAAGTTTTATAAAAGAAAAATCAAAAACATCAGTTTAAAAATAGTGATAGCGTTTATTTAATATAGTTTATCTTTTTAACTTTCTTTAATTTGCATTTAAACCCCTGTAATTTATAAATCTTTTCTTTAGGTATAAAATAACTCAAAATCCTTACTAATCACTATCCTTAATGATTATTCGACATCTGATTGTGTTAAACACCAATTCATCCTCCGTGGGACTTAACGACCCAGGAATACACTATATTCCTCTGATCTTCATTGCATTGGTGTCTGAGCTGTTTTAAGTTTCTTACGGTTAGCCATTCACAAGTGGCCAGCTTGTGTGAGATAACTTGACGGTTTTGCACCAATCAATGTGGTTGAGTATGAATCGCATTTCTTACCTAACTTCTATTGCGATGTCCCTAGTGGATTGGCAATGTTCACAATGTAAATGATGTTGGTAATGAGTGCGGAAGTTTTCCGGGTTGTTTTGATTTGAGTTATGCGGAAGTTGTGGTGGAAAAATAGGAAAATATGGATCAATATCCGGAATGTTTGTAGATGGTGGTGGAAAAGAACCTCGATGTTCTTGTAATGTGATGGGAGCTAATGGTGGTGATGTTTCAAGATCTTGAAAATTAGTATTTGGAGATGTGGGGGGTGTTGAAAAGACCAATTCTTTTTCTTTAGGTTGGTTAGATCTTGTTGGAGTCTTAAGGAGTTCCAAAAGAGTGACTTTAAGTGGTGATGAAGTTGGTGTACTTGTTGGTGATGAGGGAGGTGCTATAAAGGAAGCATCTTGTGGTGAGTTGTTTGTTGAGGATGAACCATTTGAGGTTGTTTTTGCTAAGCAACAAGATCAGATACTAATCCGTGCGGATATCCTAGAGTTTGATTGTGGTATCTTGGATGGTGGTAGTACAAAGGTTTGGGTATCATGAAGATGATTGTTTGTACTTGGTGATTCATCTAAAGGGTTTTTGGATGACATGGTGTATTGTGTATATGAGGATGAGATGGATTATGCAAGCATTTTGGGAGTTCTATATATAGAGAAAAACAAAGCATGGTAATGAATGCTTGACCCAAAATATGGATTAAAATCTAATGATTAGATATGAATTCAAGGCATGTGATAATGAAACACAAGAATTAAAGAGCATACTCCCAAAAATGAAACAAACGTGGATTTTTTTTTTCAAAGTGAAAAAATAGGAAGGTAAAATCAGCTACTGTTCCACGGTTCCTTCCGTTGAGGGATCCGTCCAGCATGAAGGCTGGGATCCGTGGGTCTGGTTATTCAGGCAGCACAAAATTTTCCATTTGGAAACATTTTTGCCTATTGTGTGCCTATATGCAAACTATTTGGAGTTGCGGTTATCTGGACCCCTAAGAAGAAATAGAAAATAAACTAGAAGTATAAAAACATCCTATTGAGATAACCCGAAAACACATATTTAGTACATGAGTACGTAATTTTGTGTTATCAATGCTCCTTAATTCATTGTTGCTTAAATGAATGTACCCGAAAACACATATTAGTTATGTGTCCCCTTTAGCATTCAAAAGACATGAGATGCAATGAAAATGGGTTTTTACTTTGTATTAATAATGAAAAAGCGATTTGTCCTAGACGTGAGAAATTGCTTTTGTGAAATTGATACGGGAAGGTATCATTCTTTTAGAAAACATTTTGAAAAGAGATTTTCTTTGAAAATGTGTATGTAGTTATGTGTTTGCAACAAAAAAAAAAAATTATAAATGGAAAACTTATCTTGGGTTTTGAAAATTCCCGTATTGTTTGTGAGTTGTGCGTGAAATAGAGATCCTAGACTCAGAAAGTAGAAGGCTAGTGTTTACATACCTTGTAGAGTCAAATAAGTTACGACGTTTGTTCCATTAGACCAAGACCAAGACGAAGTAGGTCGAATTGTTCCCGCTTCAACGGTTTGGTGAGGACGTCGGCTATGTTGTCTTCGGATGCTACCTTCTCAATAGAGATGTTCCCCTTTTGAACATTCTCTCTTAGGAAGTGATGACGAATCTCTATATGCTTTGTGCGAGAATGCAATACCGGATTCTTGCTTAAGTCGATGGCACCTTTGTTGTCACATAGGATGGCTATGTCGCTTAGATGGATGTCGTAGTCTACTAACGCTTGTTTCATCCATAGTGCTTGTTGGCATGCTTTGCCGGCGGAGACGTACTCGGCTTCAGTTGTTGATATTGCAAGTGCCGTTTGTTTCTTAGAAAACCAAGATGTTAAACAACATCCCATAAAAGTACATACCCCACTTGTACTTTTTCTATCAACGTAATCACCTGCATGGTCAGAATCTGCATATACAATTGTTTCTACTCCCGTGCCATTAGGATACCATAATCCTAATTGTGTTGTACCCTTAATATATCTAAATATCCTTTTTACGGCTTCTAGGTGTGATGTTTTAGGGTCTTCTTGAAACCTAGCACATAAGCAAACACTAAACATGATATCCGGCCTACTTGCCGTGAGGTAGAGAAGACTACCTATCATGCCACGATATTTAGTATTATCTACGGATTCGCCGTCTTCATCTTTTGTGAGTTTGGCGTCGGATGACATTGGAGTCCTAATTGGTTTTGACTCTTCTAGACAGAATTTATTTAACATCTCCTTGATGTATTTAGATTGATTGAAGAAGATACCGTCTTCTACTTTTTTTATTTGTAGACCAAGAAAGAAACTAAGTTCTCCCATCATACTCATCTCAAACTCGTCATGCATGATTTTAGAGAAATCATCACACATGTCTTGACAAGTGGATCCGAATATAATATCATCTACATATATTTGTACTATGATTATATGTGACTCTCTTTTCTTAGTAAAAAGTGTGTTGTCAACTAACCCCATGGTATAGTTGTGTTTAACTAGAAATGACTTGAGTCTATCATACCAAGCTTTTGGAGCTTGTTTAAGACCTTAAAGGGCTTTCTTTAATTTATACACATGTTTGGGTTTTTCAAAATCAATGAAGCCCGGAGATTGAGCTACATATACTTCTTCATTTATGAAACCATTTTGAAAAGCGCTTTTGACATCCATTTGATAAAGCTTTAGATCATTAGCACAAGCATACGCAAGAAGTATTCTTATAGACTCTAATCTAGCCACGGGGGTGTAGGTCTCATCAAAGTCTATTCCCTCTTGTTGGTTATACACTTGAGCAACGAGTCTAGCCTTGTTCCTAGACACTACTCCGTTTGCATCTAATTTGTTTTTATAAACCCATTTGGTTCCTATTATGGTTTGATTACTAGGTGGAGGGACAAGTGTCCAAACATCATTAGAAACAAATTGATTTAGTTCTTCTTGCATAGCCATTACCCAACTTTCATCTTTTATGGCTTCTTGTGTATTCTTAGGTTCTAAGGTTGAAACGAAACAAAACAAGCTACTTTGGTTTTGAACTTGAGACCTTAATGTTCGTTCGTTTAGTTTTCCTATGACTTTATCTACGGGGTGATATTTGGACTCTTTAATGTTTATTATTTCATCACTTAGAGGTTCTTCTTCTTCACTTATCTTTTTCTTTATTACTATAGCTTCACTTTCTATAATCTCGTCATCGACAAGAGGTGGAGAGGGTTTGGGTGGACTTTCATCAAATTTTATATTTAATGACTCTTCTACCTTCATTGTTTCTTTGTTTAATATGACGTAAGCTTTGCTATTTGGCGAGTAACCTTTACCGATGATTCTACTTTTGCTATTTCCAAACACCACATTACCTCCATTGAAGGATTCATATGTGGAGAATAGATCCCTATTGCCGGTCATGTGCCTCGTGTACCCTCTATCCTTGACCCATTCATCGGGGTCTAGGTCGACCTTTAAGCACACCTAAAACAGTAATAAACTCAAAAGTTTGGTCCCCATTTGTTCATGGGTCCATTAGTGTTAAACATTCCATTCATGTTAGACATGTATGGATAAGATGAGTATGCATTCCATGGAGCAAAGTTTTGAAAATGAAAATCGTTTTGCATGTTTGGATTTGATAAGGTTTTAAAAGGTACCATTTTGAGGGGTCGTTTAAGTCCTTATTTGATCACTTTTGTATCCGTTATTGCTTAATATCGTTCCTTTTCACTTTTTAGGTCTCGTGAAGGCAAAATGCTGGAATGGCACTTATTTGGACGAAAAGGCGCGAATATATGAAGAAAATGGCCAAAGTCGAAATCAAGACACTCACAGTCGCTGAATGTAGAAGGCGACGGCGTCAGGAGCTATTTGCGACGCCGTCGGAGAATTATTGAGACGGGTCAGAACTCAAAACTCGTGTTTTCAAGAGACGGCGTCTAGTTGTGAAAGAGTAGGCCGTCGCTACTCAGACGGCCTAGATGCGATCCAGACGACGTCAGAAGCTGAAGAGGACGGCGTCACGGACATAAGGTGACGCCATCGCAAGGTTAACGTGGCCAAGACGAAACCCTAATGGCGGCGACACGACGGCGTCACTAAACATAAGGTGACGCCGTCGCAACTGTAATCTTATATATAGAATCCGAATTTTTCAGTCTTTGAGTGGAGAGTCTTTGGAGTAAAAACCTAAAACCGAACCTAAGGTGTCTTGTACAGTATTTTAGGGTTTTTAACCCTATCTTACACCAAGATAAGTCTTTGCTTCATTAATTCAATTATGTCTTTGATTATTTGTGTGTATGCTTGCATGTTCTCCATGTCCGGCTAATTTATTTGTGTGTTTGCTTAGGAAGTATGAAACTTAATTATTAAATATTGATTGGTTGTTTCTTATCTTAGTTGATTAATGATCTAGTAATGCGATAGGTCATTCGTTGTGTACTTAATGCTTGATTCATCTTTGTGAACCCTAGAGTATGATTACCTGATTGATTGTAGTCTAAACCATCCGAAGAGCGCCTTAGAGTAGGAGTCTATAATCTCTAAGTGAATTTGTAGACAAGACCCTTTGGTAAGTTCAAAGAGTTAGGGAGAAACGCATACCCTACAACTTTAGAAACACAACGCAACTAGGAATAAGACGTGACACTCAACCATCAATAGGAGATAATTAAGGAGTAATACAAACTAAGTAAACACATCTTTAAACTATCATACGAGCACACATTAATTAGACATAGACTCCCACAACCTTAGTTTAGATAATTAGATAATAGTAGAGTAATCGGTAGAAATACCAACCCTCCAAATCCAATACCCGAGATTCGTACCTTTCCATTTTCATAAAATATAAAAAGATAAAAAATAATCTTCCTCAACCTTAACCTTAACGTAGTAACTCCCTACTAGCATTCCTATTCCCCTAGAGAACGATATCAATACCCGTGGCTTACCCTAATTACTACACTACAACGATTAGGTTCACTGCCTAGGGTGTTATAAAACTTGCTCGAAGAAAAGGAAGTTCCTTTGACCCCGAACGACGCGTGTAGCGTTATCAAGTTTTTGGCGCCGCTGCCGGGGAATAGAATAGCTAGTTAGTAGTCCACCTCGTTTAGGTTTCTTTGCTTGATTCCTATCAAGTAAATTTTTCTTATTTTTAGATTTCTCTTAGTCTATCCCCCTTCTTCGTGACCTTTGTTCGTAACCCCATCACTCTTCATCATGGAGAATGATAACCAACCACCACTTAATAACCCAACACAAAAAATTTCAATGTCACTCAAAACCCAACCCAATAACCAACACAACCGTCGAAGCCGATATGTGAGTAGAAACACCGACCTTCAGGATTTGCAGAAAATATTTGATAGTACAATTAGGGAAGCTGTTGAGAAAGTAGTCAGCGCTGCTATAGTTGGCTCAATGATTAGCAGTAATTCGGAAAATGGCATGATAAACAACAACGTGGATGAGGAAAATAGTGCTTACTTCAATCTTTACCCCACTAAGGAAGAGGTTGCGTACCATCAATACATAATCGATAATCCACGATCACCCATCATTAGGATATGCCCAAAGATTAGGAGAGGAAATCCCTGGAACCTAAAAATCCCTTGTATGATCGGATATAGGAGTGTCGACCACGCTTACATAGATACGGAATCCCCCATTAACGTAATGTCATCTGCTGTCTACAATGACATTATGAATGAGCGACTCAATATTAGGAGAGACCCTAAGTATCCGGGAGGAGTTTGCAACTTTGTGGGAAGAGTCAAGGACGTGCATGTCTTTATAGGAAATTTCACCTACCTAGTTGATTTTATGGTTCTAGAAGATGTAGGATGCGTCATTGACTATAGTTTATCCCAAGTAGTGCTAGGGAAACCGTTTGTTGAAACATCTAGAATGAGCCATAACAAGCATGATGGAACGGTTAGGTTCAAGGAAGGAACCGATGAGATCACCTATAGGATGCCTTGGAAAACAACTGAGTATGGCCACTTGTCCATTTATGATCGAGACAACATCAAATCTTTTGAGGACAAAAGCAAGGAAGATGTTGAAAAAGGTTATAAATTCATGTGGGAAAGAAGGAGGCATTATTATAAGGATTGCTTGACTTTAGGGCCTAGGTATAGAGTCGATGAAGATTTTGTCAACATGATAGAATTCTCATTGAGGATGCGTGAGGAAACGTAGGAGCATGACTACGAGTCTAGCTACAAGACTCTTTAATAAAGAAAAGCGCTTCGTGGGAGGCAACCCATGCTTAATTGTTTGCTTGTTAGTGTCATATATCTTTTATTAATTGTTTATCCTCATGTTTAAATTTGTAAAAATGCTTTATTTTGTTTTTAACTTCGTCTTAATTACATATAAAGGTATTTTACATAAGGGATAAGTGTAGGGAGGATTACACACGTTTTCAAAAGAAACGTAAACATGAGAATAACAATTAACTAAAAGATATATATGTTTGTTTGTTCGAGTCAAATGCTTGTATCGAGTCATAATGGATGTTTTGCAGAAATTTTTTCCAGATTCTAAAGATGTAAATTTTCCAGAAATTTTTCCAGAAAATCGCAGACCAGTTTTTGTCAGGATAACCTGACGGTGTCAGGATTGCAACCTGACGGCGTCAGGAAGGAGTAAAACCATCAGATTACTTTTTCTCGTTTTCTGAGCTACTTATAAATTTTTGGAATTTTCCAGGTCTTAATTTTCTTAGAAATTCTGTAAACATCCATTCCACAAGCATTATATCCTAGTTTAAATCGAGTCTTATATATATTATTACCGCCGATTTTACGCGAAGGTTTCGTTTGTTTTCTTCAAGTGTGCAGGTTTAGTTTGTCAAGAAGAAGTTACATAAGATTGGAAGGAGCTTTTCACGCAATAATTCTTCTTGAAAAGAATTTAACCACCACTTTACACGGATCCTACCGAGCTAATCAGGGGAGTATTAGTTTCTTTTGTTTTTAATTACCTTCCAATTATCATAACTTTGATACTTTCGGGGAACATTGGGGACAATGTTCAGTTTAAGTGTAGGGAGGGAAAATAAAACGGGAACTTTGAAACTATGCTTATCCTTGACTATTTGCTTTGTCCAATTGTGATTGTGTAATAAACCATGATAAAATGTTGGTTAGGGTAATTTTGGCACCAAATTTAAAATTTTTCATGACATATAGGAGTGGGCCATTAGTCTTAACAAAAGCGTCTCATGGATAGGAAGTTATATGACTAGCACAAAACCCTTACCACCCAAATTCCACCCAAAATGTCTTAGATTAGTAGGAATTAAAGCATTCATCTTTAATGCTTAGAGTGTGAACCGGTAGTATATTAGATTCTAGAACTTGTTTTGTGATGCATTCCGAGATCGCAAGTGAGGCTACACTTGTGTAGTTAGGAATAACTAAATGATAAGAGGCATTAGGATAACCCTTGTTTGATACCTGTAATATAATTACTTCTTCCACATCGGTTGAGTAATTCCCCCACACCCTTTGCGTTGTACTCATCTTTAGTACACGATACCCCTAGTTAACCCCTCAGAGCCTATCCTTTTCGCGGTTCTCGTGATATTTCGGTTTTTCCGGAATATCAATGAAGAGCATTGTTTACACCCCACCCCCAAATATACACCCAAATCGCCTTAGCCTACCCCTTATGCACTCACTTTTAGTGCAATTATTTGTTATCACCTTAAACCCTTAGTTCAATTATCTAGTTGCTTGCATAAGTTGCTAAGTCGAGTCATATCCTTTGTATACAGTTTTGGGATGATTGGGATTCATGGGAAAAGTTAAAGTTTATGAAATGACGGGAAGGGAACGTTAAATTCAAATTCCCTTTGTTTACGTAATAATGTACCCCAAGTGTTTTGATCTTTTCAAATCGGGTCAAATTAGTGTTAGAGTAATAAAAACTCAAGTGTAGGGATATGCTTATAAATCCCTAGTATTTTGATGTTATCTTAGAGGATGGTAGAGTAAAAGTGTATGAAAAAAAAAAAAAAAAAAAAAAAAAAAAAAAAAAAAAAATAGAAAAAGAGAAAAGAAAAAAAAATAGAGTAAAAAAAAAAAGAAAAAAAAAAAAAAAAAAAAAAAAAAAAAACTTACGGGCTACCATCCTACATCTATCCTTTAAATTTATGTTTGTTTATTTCAGTTATCTAGAGTTTAGAGTGTCGAGTCTTGGCTTAACAACGCCATTCTTCATATGCAGTTAACATAAAGATTTTTGACTTACCACCAGTAAATAGCCTATCCCACCAAACCCTTATTTCCCTACCGTAAGCCTAACATTACAACCCTTTAAAATACCTCTTTGATAGTCTTTCCTAGGTGCTTACGCCAAAGCGATGGAGGTTTGATCTATTCTCAAGCCTATGGTAATCTATGTACTAGGACCGGTTAATGAGTGTTTATCTTCCATTTCCTATATTGTTATATTTCATTTATACACCTGAGAGAGATGTGAGTATCCAAACACCCCATGTGAGGTGCTAGTATGTAATTTCCGTGCTTGTTATGACTTTTGCGGGGCTTATATGTGTTGTGGACCGTTTTGAATTAATGCTGAATGACCCCTAACTTATAAATTAATTGGCTAAAAGCACATTTGCTTGAGGACAAGCAAATAACAAGTGTAGGGATATTTGATAAGGTTTTAAAAGGTACCATTTTGAGGGGTCGTTTAAGTCCTTATTTGATCACTTTTGTATCCGTTATTGCTTAATATCGTTCCTTTTCACTTTTTAGGTCTCGTGAAGGCAAAATGCTGGAATGACACTTATTTGGACGAAAAGGCGCGAATATATGAAGAAAATGGCCAAAGTCGAAATCAAGACACTCACAGTCGCTGAATGTAGAAGGCGACGACGTCAGGAGCTATTTGCGACGCCGTCGGAGAATTATTGAGACGGGTCAGAACTCAAAACTCGTGTTTTCAAGAGACGGCGTCTAGTTGTGAAAGAGTAGGCCGTCGCTACTCAGACGGCCTAGATGCGATCCAGACGACGTCAGAAGCTGAAGAGGACGGCGTCACGGACATAAGGTGACGCCGTCGCAAGGTTAACGTGGCCAAGACGAAACCCTAATGGCGGCGACACGACGGCGTCACTAAACATAAGGTGACGCCGTCGCAACTGTAATCTTATATATAGAATCCGAATTTTTCAGTCTTTGTGTGGAGAGTCTTTGGAGTAAAAACCTAAAACCGAACCTAAGGTGTCTTGTACAGTATTTTAGGGTTTTTAACCCTATCTTACACCAAGATAAGTCTTTGCTTCATTAATTCAATTATGTCTTTGATTATTTGTGTGTATGCTTGCATGTTCTCCATGTCCGGCTAATTTATTTGTGTGTTTGCTTAGGAAGTATGAAACTTAATTATTAAATATTGATTGGTTGTTTCTTATCTTAGTTGATTAATGATCTAGTAATGCGATAGGTCATTCGTTGTGTACTTAATGCTTGATTCATCTTTGTGAACCCTAGAGTATGATTACCTGAGTGATTGTAGTCTAAACCATCCGAAGAGCGCCTTAGAGTAGGAGTCTATAATCTCTAAGTGAATTTGTAGACAAGACCCTTTGGTAAGTTCAAAGAGTTAGGGAGAAACGCATACCCTACAACTTTAGAAACACAACGCAACTAGGAATAAGACGTGACACTCAACCATCAATAGGAGATAATTAAGGAGTAATACAAACTAAGTAAACACATCTTTAAACTATCATACGAGCACACATTAATTAGACATAGACTCCCACAACCTTAGTTTAGATAATTAGATAATAGTAGAGTAATCGGTAGAAATACCAACCCCCCAAATCCAATACCCGAGATTCGTACCTTTCCATTTTCATAAAATATAAAAAGATAAAAAATAATCTTCCTCAACCTTAACCTTAGCGTAGTAACTCCCTACTAGCATTCCTATTCCCCTAGAGAACGATATCAATACCCGTGGCTTACCCTAATTACTACACTACAACGATTAGGTTCACTGCCTAGGGTGTTATAAAACTTGCTCGAAGAAAAGGAAGTTCCTTTGACCCCGAACGACGCGTGTAGCGTTATCAGGATTCCATCCTATTTGATGGTTACTTTTCGGGTAAACGTTATTAGGTCTCCTAAAAGAATTAGGTTTTGAAAAAGATGGAGCTTTGTTTCTTGCAAAAGTAGGATTATATTTTGGAGGTGGTTGTCTAGTGGTGACATGATTTGGTTTCTTCCTATTAACTATGACAAACTCAGTTCGAGATGAAGAAGCTACGTTATTGCTACTGTTTGCTATAGCAGATCCACGGATCCCTTTCTGTACACTAGCCGGTTCCCTTTTTAGGGGATCCGTGGGATCCGCCACAACAGTGGCTTGTTTTTCTAGTTCCTTAACAAATTTTGTTTCTTTGGTTTCACTAGTTGATGGATCAAGTTGTTGACTACCTAGACCCTTTTGATTGTTACCGGTTTTAACGCCATCGAGTATTGTATCTAAAGTGTTCGTGCTCATTCTAGCAATTTTAGAATCTAAGTGATCCACTAGTGTTTGAAGTTGAACTCAAAGTTCATATTCACCACTTGCTATTTTACCCTTCTCTAAACGTTTTAGTTTTGCTTTTAATTCTATGACTTCTTTATCTAAATGTTGATTTTGACTCTTTAAAAGCTTGTTTTTGTTAACTAGTTTTAAGCTAATATTGCATAGTTTATCATATTCATTATGCAATGAGTCGTCATCAAGTGATGAGCTACTATAATATTCGTGACATACCTCGTCATTTGCCATGAGACAAATTTCTTCGTCCTCCTCGTCGCTCATTCCCCATGTGCCGCTCACGAACGCCTTTTGATCATCCCGTTTGGGACACTTACTAATAAAGTGGTTTGGGTCCCCACATTTAAAGCAAGTACGATCATCCTTTGGCTTCTCATCCTCTTTGCTTTTCCGAAAGCCTTTCTTGTCGTCGTATGGTTGTTTGACGTATCTTCCCTTTCTTCTAAAGAACTTTTTAAAGTCCCTTACCGCCATAGCGTATTATTCGTCGTCACTACTTGAAGATGAGTTCTCTTCATCGCTTGAAACCTTTTTGGCTTTAAGGGCAAGAGATTTGTGTTTCTCTTTCACCTTTGAGACTTTGGAATCTTTAGCAAGGACAAGCTCGTAGACTTTTAGGTTGCCTATGAGTTCATCGAGGGTGAGGATTGTCAAATCTTTTGACTCTTCGATCGCCGTCACCTTGGATCTCCACCTCGATGGAAGTGCCCTTAGATATCTCCTTACGGCTAGAAAAAGATTCATCAAGTGCTTGTAAAGATGTAATAATAGTATTAAAGTTAGCAAATGAGTGATCTATAGTTTCCTCATCCGATATTGAAAATTGTTCATATTGTTGAACAAATAAATCAATTTTATTATTTTTAACTTGTTGGTTGCCTTGATGAGTTACAACTAAAGAATTCCAAATTTCTTTAGAGGTTTTAAACATAGAAATTCTTTCGAATTCCTTTTTCGGTAAAGCATTATATAAAACCATTTTTGCTTCACTATTTTTAGAAAGCTTTTTCTTCATTTCATCGTTTAGTTTATCATGAGGTATGTGAACTAAATTTCCTTTATCATCATTTGAGGTAGCCTCAAAATCACCTTCAACAATAATGTACCAAAGATCAATATCTTTGGACTTCACATATGTTTCGAATCTATTTTTCCAATATATAAAACCATTAGTTTCAAGTAGTGGTGGTCGTTGCATTGATTGCCCTTCCTTATAATTTTCAAAACCCATAGTGATCAAAAAGTTTTTAAAATACAATTTTATTTTAAAACTTTTATAAACTTAGCTCTTGATGCCAATTGTGGAAAACTAGAATGGGGGGTTGAATAGTTTTGCCGATTTTAAGTTGATATCAAAAACTTTAGATTCGATATTATGTGAAATCGTATGGATGTTGAGAACGTATAGATCTAATGATAATGCAAGCAAATAAATAAAGTTAAGGGATAGAAAAGACACAACCGATTTATAGTGGTTTGGCTACAAGGACACCTTCCTTGCCCTACTCCACTCCCCGAGTCACCTACTCGAGAGTTCAAGCACTATGTCAACAAACTCCTTCACTTGGCGGAGAAGCCTTCACAACGTTGCTTACACTTTTTCCGGTACAAAGCTAGATACCGAGTCCGTAGCACGGTGGACCAAACCAACACAACTATTACACAACAAATATGTGAAATATCAAATACAAGATCTTCGCTACAGAAATCTTGCGGAGTGACAAATCAATCAAGGACCCCTTGCTTGGATGACTTGTAGAATGCTCGTGATCTCGCCTTAGAGAAGGACCTATATGAGGATCACAAATAGAAAGAAAGAAGAACAACTCTCTAGATCAAGTGATCTATATGTTAGAAGAGAATGAGAGTGTATGACAGATTTAGTAAGAAGAGGGGTGAGTTAGAATGAAGAAATGACTCTCTATTTATAGGCAAAATTCTTCACTGTTCCCCCGGATCCCACGGATCCCTTCCACTTGGGATCCGTCTAGTGTAAACCAAGGGATCCGTGGAACGCTCCTCTTTGCCCATGGGTTTTTTGGTTATGGGTCATGGGTTATGGGTTGGTCCATGGGTTTTCATTAGATTCAATGTATCTAAGTATACATTGTATCTAGTCTTCATGGGTATGGGTTAAGATCCATGGGTTATGGTCCATGGGTTATGGTTTTTACCCATCCTAATAAACTATTACAACAAATGCTTAATTACTACATTTTTGTATTTAAATGGCTATATGTAAATGCTTTACAAAAATAACATGTATCCTTATAATTATACTTAAGACAACATTATATTTGTTATCAACAAAACACAAAGAGATCGCAAAATATTAATAAACGTTTTTACGGTTTATTTGTATTAACACTTTTGTGTTTAGAATCATTGTAAGTGATTGGGTTTTAATTTGGTAAGCTTGAATCACTGTGGTTGAGCTTGTTTTGGATTGAAAAGTGTGTTTTTGAAGTTTTTCTTGCTAGCGACTTGGTTCTCGTAGTGTTTTTCATCGTACCGACTTGCTTCAGTAAAAGGTAGCGAGTTGTAGTGTAAATTGTTAGCGATTTGGTCCTAGCGACTTGTCTATTGAGACAAGCCGACAAACAGTACAACTTAGTGGATTCTCCACTACGGCTAGCGACTTGGTGAAGTTAGCGACTTGCTTTCAATTTTGTTAGCGACTTGTACTTAGCATTCTTAGCGACTTGGACCTTAGCGAGTTGCTTTTTAGTGACTTGACTGTGTAGCGACTTGGTGCTTTAGCGACTTGTGTCCAGCGACTTGGGTCTTAGCAACTTGGTCTTAGCGACTTGGTTCACAGGAAATTGAGATCTTAGCGAGTTGCTACTTAGCGACTTGGTTCAAGAATTCTTAGCGACTTGGTTGGCTTTTTGTTTGTAATACGGTTTTTTCTTGATTTAGTAAAATCCCGTGAAAGAATCTATTTCTCGGTTTAATCATAGAGTTATAAAATACCGTGTAATCTGGTAACATGTCTACCAACGTACCTACAATTATCTCCACTGTTGCTGAGGATGTTCAAGTAGCTGGTTCATATATTCTTCTACCTATGCTTGACAGAACTGACTACGACTCTTGGGCTCAACGAATCAGATTGTACTGTCTTGGAAAGGAAAATGGGGTCAACATTCTCAAATCCATTGATGAAGGACCTTATCAGATTGAGACTACAAGAGACTTAATTGATACAGCTGCAGATGGAACAATGATCTATGGAATAGACAGACCAAAGACGTATGATGAGCTCAATGATAAGGAGAAAAAGAGATTCGATGCCTATATCAGGGCTTCTAAAATTATACTTCAGGGTCTTCCAAAAGATATCTACAAGCTTATCAATCACAACACTGAAGCCAAGGCAGCTTGAGATAATGTCAAGATGCTTCTCTCAGGTTCTGAATTAACCAAGGAAGACAGAGAATCACAACTGTATGATGAGTTTGAGCACTTCAAAATGAAACTAGATGAGAGTGTCTATGAGTACTACGTGAGATTCCATAAGATTGTGAATGACATGAGGAACATCAAAATGACCATGCCAAACATTCAGCTGAACTCAAAGTTTGTGAACAACATGAATCCCGAATGGCACAAGTTTGTCACCTCTGTGAAGCTAACCAAAGGATTGAAGAATACAAACTATGAGCAGCTGTGTGCCTTCCTTCTTCAGAATGAGAGACATGCCATGTTTGAAAAAAGGATTCTTGATCAGTTCAAAACCAACCAAAGAGAAACAAACTCATCAAATGATTCAACAGCTTTTTACACAAATGTTGGAATTACCACCAAAGCTTCTCAAGTCATACCTATGGGTAATGGTAATTACAAGCTCATCCCTGATCCAGCATATAAGCCTCCTGACCCAAACACATTCATGGAAAACCTCATCAATCAACTGTCTCTCATGGTTAGTCAAAACATGAACTCTCTCACACAAACCAACAATAACCTCAGAACAGCATCCAATCCACACAATCAAGCTACTATCAGAGATGGGAAGGTTATGGTGAAACCAGTTCAAGAACGGCAGTATGAACAGGGAAGAGGTGGAGTTGGTAGAGGATATGTGGCAAATCAGAATCGTGGAAGGAATCCAAATCAGGGTCAAGCTAAGCCAATTAAGTGCTACAACTATGGTGGTGATGGACACATAGCAAGGAACTGCACTTCTCCAAAACACCCTGTAAATGCAGAGTACTTCAAAGACAAGATGTTACTTGTGCAAGCTTAGGATAATGGAGCGGGGTTGGATGAAGAGGAGTTGTTGTTTCTTGCTGAGGGAAATGGAAAGACATATGATGCAGATGTGGATGAGCAACCAATTCAGGAGATAGGTCATAATCATCAGAATGCCTTTCAAGTCGCCGACTGTGATGCATACGACTTTGACGTTGATGATGAACCTACTGCACAGACTATTTTCATGGCTAGCATTTCTCCAATGGTCTCTCCAAAGGTCCCCTCACCACAGCAAGCTGGTCCATCCAAAGAATCAATCATCTCAGAGGTATTAAAACTATATGATGATGTTGATGAGCAAAAGATAAATGACAAAGTACAATCAACTGAAACTTTTGAGTCAGATATTGAAAATATGGGTAATATAAATGTTGTCCCATATGATCAATATATGAAACAAAGTGAAAGCGAGACTGTACCAAGTGATGCATCTTCTGCAGTCAATGATGACTATATTTTTGATGAATACACTGCATGTACCCCTGAGGATTCTGTTATTTCTGAATTAAATGCCTATAAAGAACAACTTGCTATTTATGAACAGCGTGCTAAGTTTGAGTTAACCACCCGTGAGCAGGAAATGGATAACCAAATGCGTACAATTATTAGAAAAAGTAATTTTAGAGAAGAAGCATTAAAACAAGAGTTAAGCTCCTTACAAGAAAAGCTTTCTAAAACTGCTAAGCAAAAACAAGAACCTCAAGAAAATGTTTAAATGCTTAAGCAAGAATTCAATGCTAAGGAATCAAAACTTTTGAATGATTTTTCCAATCTAAAAACTTTGAAAAACAAGCTTGAAAACAAGTTGTACGTACAAGGGAACACCATTCAGACTGCTCACATGATCACTAAGCATAGAGTTCTCAGCGATAAGCGTGGTACCCTCATTATAAAGGAATCCAACCCTGAGTATGGTAAGATAGCAAAAGCTGTTCAAAATATAATCTATGATGGCAATGAGATTCTTAAACCTAGACAGAAACCTAGTTGCATTGATTGCACTGAGGAAGATAGAAAATTAGATGATGCATCTAGGGAGAAAATGAATAAGAAGCTTAACGATCCTGCGTATAAAGAGAATAACATAACGATCAAACCCCATGATTACACTAAGGAAAATTGGATATCCTTGAACATGTTTAAGCCTCAAACTCAATTAACCCCAGAACAGATCTTTTGGAAGAAAGATATGGATAAGCTAAAAGTTAATGTACTTGTTGAAACAAACAATCCCCTTAGGAAAATATTTGCAGCTACTGTGTATCCTCCAAATACACCAATGCATCTAGTTCCTAGATTTATTGCCACTAATAGCAAGACCTTAATCAGCATGTATGTTGTTTATCAGCTGTTTGTTGATTTTGAGAAAACATGTAAGAAGAGAATCACACCTACAGGGATATCTGAAGGGGAAAGGGGTTTTGAGCAAACTAAAGAATGTTATTTAACTGAGGACATGCCTTTATTTAAACAGTTAAAAGGTCAATTTGAGAGTCATAAAAAAGGAATTAATTCTGATATTAAAGAAATGGAAAAGGAATTTGATGCAATGATAGTTGAGGTCAATGACTATGAACAGGAACTCAAATACAATGAAGTTGAAAGAAAGAACTTGCATATTTTAAATGAGAATTTGATTTCGAGTTGTGTTGCTCAAGATGTGTTTTATACTGTTACTAAGCACTCTATTACTGCTTCTCGATTTCATGAATTATCTATTGCATTGAAAGTTTCCCAAAATTGTGTCATTGAGCTTGAAAACAAAAACTCAGAACTAAGTGAGAAAATTGATCAGGATGATCCTGATAATTTGGTAAAACATCTTTCTAAACTAGAAGTTGAACATTTTTATTTACAACTAAAATATCAACATCTTAAAGAAAATGTCAAAACCTCAAATATCAAGACATCCTCAGATGTTCCAGAGTTTGATGTAGTTTTTTAGATAAACAAACGTGACGAACAGATTCAAGCTCATTGTAACACGATCAGAAAATTAAAAGCCCAAATATGTCAATTAAAGGGTGAAAAGAACAATGTGACTGGCTCCAAAATGCCTCCTCCTTTAGATTCTCAATATTCTCAAACTTTTCATCTTCAAAACTTAGTTAATGCTTTACAAAAAGAAAACGAGAGTTTTCTAGAAGAAAATGAAAAAGTTAAACGACACTTTAAAGAGTTATATGATTCAATGAAAGTCACTCGTGACAAAAACAACGAAAAAATAACGTCTTTACAAAAGGAAATTGAGAATCTGAGGAGTCAGGAAAAAGGGAAACTGTCACTTGTTTTTAATGAGAATGTTGCATCAAAGTCATCCTCAGACTGCAAATATACTGTGACTGTTAAATACATTCCTCCTCATCTTAGGAATAATGAACCTGTGTTTCACAACTATTGTGCTCACCTTAAGGATAGTCTAGAATGTCTCCGTGAGATTGTGGAAGAGGATTTTATAAATAAGCCTCTTGACAGTGAAATTAGGTTTGCGTGCATTCAAGCCAAACGATCTCAAGAACTGCTAGAATGTTTAATAGCAACATGTCCTAAATCCTTAGGTGCAAAAGGAAAAGCTGTGATGCCTTGTTCGATGCCTAGTGCCAAGCATACAAACTATTCTATGCCCAGTTTTAAGAAAGTGAACACTAATGTGCCTTCAAGTAGTTCAGATCCCTACACTTCTAGTTCAGGAATGCAATAAGTAGCAAAACCAACTAATGTTCCAATTCCCTCTACAGGAGTAAGAAGTGACACCAAAGCAAGCGGGTCAAAGCCTCAAGGCAACACAAAGAATTATAGGACCTTGCATGCTAGGAATGTTAAGTGGAAGAGAGTAGAAAATCACCTTAGGGAGAATTTGAATAAGACGAATCGTGTTGATTCTAGTGTTAGCTCTAAGCGTACTGTAATTAATGCGAATTCTACTACTTTTGGCAAAACATGTAATGATGATTGCGTGGTTTCTGTTACTAATCTTGAATGTGGTGTGAATGATTTTCTAATGTTGTTAAATGCCCAGCAAAAATTGTTAATGTTAAAATTCAAGCTAAAAAGGCAAAAAGGCAAAGGCGAAAGAAAGTTAGAAAACAGTGGAAACCCACAGGAAGGAAATTTAGTAATATAGGTTATCAATGGATACCTACTGGCCATAAGATTAATGTGCTGTGCCCTAAATTTGCTAAGTCAATGCCCACTAGAAAATGGATGCCTACTGGTAGAACTATTCTCTTAAGAAGTGAACACACTTTGAATAGATCAAATACGGACACTATCACTGCATTTATTTCTGATGATTCCATTGCTTCTACTTCTGATGTGGGTATCCCAATCACTGTTACTAACCAAATGGAACCCATTCTTGCATGGGGATCCCAATTATACAGTTATCCATTGTTGTCTGTGTTCAACTGCAGATCGTTCAAGTCATTATGTGGTACCTGGACTCATACTGTTCCAAGCATATGACTGGAGACCGGTCACGGCTCATGAACTTCGTGAGTAAATTCATCGGAACTGTGAGATTCGGAAACGATCATTTTGGTGCTATTATGGGTTATGGAGATTATGTGGTCCAAGACAGTGTGATTTCTAGGGTATATTATGTTGAAGGTCTTGGACATAATCTATTTTCTGTCAGACAATTTTGTGACTCAGATTTAGAAGTGGCCTTCAGGAAACATACTTGCTTTGTTAGAGAACTTGATGGTGTGGAACTTCTCAGAGGAACTCGTGGTTCAAACCTATACACCATCTCTATCGAAGATATGATGAAATCTTCACCCATCTGCTTACTGTCAAAGGCGTCCAAAACTAAGTCATGGCTATGGCACCGTCGTCTCAATCACTTGAACTTTGGTACCATAAACAATATTTACAGAAAGGACTTAGTTGTAGGTTTACCTAGACTAAAGTATGAAAAGGATCATCTTTGTTCAGCATGCCAATTGGGAAAAAGCAAGAAGTATGCCCACAAACCCAAACCTACAAACTCAGTTACAGAAGTTCTTCATACAATTCACATGGATTTATGTGGACCCATGAGAGTGCAGAATATCTTTATGAAGAAATATGTGTTAGTTGTGGTTGATGATTACTCTCGATTCACCTGGGTTAAGTTCTTAAGGACAAAGGATGAAACTCCAGATATCATCATCAAACTTATCAAACAGCTGCAGGTTTGACTTAACAAAACTGTCAGAATCATCCGAACAGACAATGGAACTGAGTTTGTTAATAAACAACTTAGTGAGTTTTATGAAAGTGTTGGAATCAGTCATCAAAGAAGTGTTCCACGAACTCCTCAACAGAACAGTGTAGTTGAAAGACGAAATCGAACTCTTGTGGAAGCCGCAAGAACAATGCTGATTTACTCAAAGGTTCCAATGTTTCTCTGGGCTGAAGCCATTGCCACTGCATGCTACACTCAAAATCGATCCCTAATTCACACTACTCATGGAAAAACTCCATATGAACTTGTCCACAATAGAAAACCTAATCTCTCATTCCTTCGTGTGTTTGATGCATTGTGTTATCCAACTAATGAGGGCCAAGACTTAGGCAAACTTAAAGCTAAAGTGGACATTGGAGTTTTTGTAGGATATGCACCAAACAAAAAGGGATACCGAATTTACAACAAAAGAACCCGAAATATTATGGAAACAATTCACGTTACGTTTGATGAGCTGACCGGTCCAATGGCTCCAGGACAACCCAGTTCTGGACCCGCATCATCAAGTAGTCCCATCAGTTCTACTCTTGTTTATGACTCCTCACCAGCAACTCCTTATGTACCTCCTTCAGAAGATGATTTGAAGAAATTATTTGATCCAATGTTTGATGAACACTATGAGCCAAGTCCTAATGATATGTCAGTTCCATCAACAGAGGCTGCCTCTATCCCTGTCAATGAAATTAACCCTTCAGTATCAATGTCATTTGTCAAGAAGCGCCTGCTGCTGATCACTCTGTCCCATCAACAAATCATCAATCATCGAGTTTACACAATGGAAATGTTGCTGCTATTACAGATGATGAAAACCCTTTTGCTCCTCCAGAAGATGAACCTTTTGAAAAAATATTTGCTCCTGAATCATCATCAGAACCATCATCATCAGGAGTATAGACTCTGCTACTTCAGTTCCTCAACAACAACCACATGAACATCTTAGAAAAAAGGACACATGATCATCCATTGGACAACATCATTGGGAACCTCTCTCTTCCAGTATCCACACGGAAACAACTTGCAACCGATGCCTTATGGTGCTTCTTCAACTCCGTACTCTCTAAGATCGAACCAAAAGACGTGAAAACTGCCATGAATGAAGACAGCTGGTTCAATGCCATGCAAGAAGAAATTCATGAGTTTGATCGACTAGATGTATGGGAATTAGTACCTACTCCTAATTGTGCCATGATCATTGCTCTAAAGTGGATCTTCAAAGTAAAGCTTGATGAGCATGGTGATGTTTTGAAGAACAAGGCTCGATTGGTTGCAAAAGGATACCGTCAAGAGGAGGGTATTGACTTTGAAGAATCATTTGCTCCAGTTGCTCGTATCGAGGCAATCAGAATTTTCTTGGCTAATGCTGCAAGTAAGAACATGGTAGTTTATCAGATGGATGTAAAGACGGCGTTTCTTACGGAGATCTTAAAGAAGTCGTATACGTCAGCCAACCTGAAGGCTTTGTGAATCCAGAACATCCTACTCATGTCTATCGTTTGAAGAAGGCTCTTTATGGGTTAAAGCAAGCTCCAAGGGCATGGTATGATACGCTATCAAAGTTTCTTCTATCTACTGGATTCAGCAAAGGAGCAATTGATCCGACATTGTTCACCAGAAAGTCAGGCAAACATTTAATTCACGTTCAAATATATGTTGATGATATTATTTTTGCCTCGACTGACCCCAATGAATGTGATCATTTTTCAAATGAATTAGGTTCCAAATTTCAAATGTCAATGATGGGACAAATGTCATTTTTCTTGGGATTACAAATTTCACAAAGTCCCAGAGGCATTTTTATAAATCAATCTAAATATGCAAATGATATTTTAAAGAAATTTGGATTTGATTCTAGTGACCCTGTTGACACTCCCATGATATAACGTACTAAACTGGATGAGGACCACTCAGGGATCATGGTAGACCAAACGAAATATCGTAGTATGATTGGATCCCTGATGTACCTCATAGCCAGTAGACCAGACATTCTGTTCGCTGTTTGCATGTGTGCTAGATATCAGGCTAAGCCTTGAAGCGGTTAAACGGGTCTTTCGGTATCTCCAAGGAACCATCAACATGGGACTTTGGTACACGAAGGACACTGGTATGTCACTAACAGCATATGCAGATGCAGATCATGCAGGATGTCAAGATACTCGTCGAAGTACGTCTGGAGGTGCTCAGTTTTTGGGTGATAAATTTGTGAGTTGGTCTTCAAAGAAGCAAATGAGTACTTCTATTTCCTCTACAGAGGTTGAATACATAGCCATGTCATCTTGTTGTTCTCAAATCCTATGGATGAGATCCCAATTATCTGACTATGGCTTTGAATTCAACAAAATCCCTCTGTATTGTGATAATAAAAGTGCTATTGCTCTCTCATGCAACAATGTACAACACTCAAGAGCAAAGCATATCGACATTCGACATCATTTCATCAGGGAGCAAGTAGAAAACGGGGTGGTGGAACTTTATTTTGTGAGGACTGAATACCAGTTAGCAGACATCTTCACCAAAGCTCTTCCTAGAGAACGTTTTGAGTTTATCCTCCCACGACTTGGTCTAAAAAGTCTTCAACCGGAAACACTCAAACGTCTTCAAGAGGAAGACGAGGAGTAAAGGTATTTCTTCATTCATATCTTGTATATATTTATTCAAAAAGCAAAATACAAAATTTCAAAACCCACAAAAAAAAATATAAAATTATAAAATTCTCAAAAAAAAAAAAATCCATAAAAATTAGAAAATCTTGAAAATTTCCAAGAAAAAAATATTGTTATTTTGTCATGTACGGGTCTTTAGATGTTCTTCGAATGTACATAAGTTTGTTTAAAAAAAAAATGAGGCGGAGAAAAATGGTGGTTTACTGTTATTTCAGGCAGTAACCCGTTTTATAAAGTAAAGAACAGAGTCATGCTTTATCTTATTATTCAAATCTCATGCTCTGATTCTTAAAACAAATGTTTGTCATCTAAAAGACAAATGTTTATCCTTCCAAATATTTTTCCATCTAATGATTCTTCTGAAAAATATTTGCCATATAATGAAAACCAAATTGCTTTGAAAATACCTCGTACTCTATTATTCTTGTTAATCATCTGTGCTCATCATCTGTCAAAATCTCTATCTCTAAATCAACTACTTGTGTCATTGATTGAGGGGCAGAATGATTTCAATCGAATTAAAGAGGTTATTTTGAAAGGTTATTTTTTAAACAATTGGCACGTAAATGAGCAAGGTTATTCTTGGAAAATCCAAAAGAACAATGTTTTATACAATTGATTCAAAACCTTTGCTAATGCTATGTTTTCAAAAGATACTCTTGCATGTTTTAACAATAGAGTTTAAAGTCTGAAAATCTGATCCTTATCAGTTAAAATATTCTTTTCAAAAGAAAGTCACTATTCTCCTAAAAAAGCTCTCAAAATTTTATTTATATCAATAGAGATCACAACTCTCAAAGGATTTGGAAAGTGTGATCGGGGGAGAATTTGTGATTTAAATTGGATTTAAACTGATAACTTGATAATTGGTTTTATAAGTGTTTAAAGAGCTTTCCTCCCCACATGTGCCAAACGATTTCAAATTTTCCATGCACATGTTGAAGGGGGAGCATCTTTTTAAACCACAAAGAATTGAAACGTGATTGATTTGTCTCTAAATGTAGGTTCCCTCTAGTATGTGCAAAACTCTTTCAAACCTCGAGGCACATATTGAGGGGGAGCAAACTTTTGAAAACCTCATCCTTCCCCAATATGCTTTATCTACTTGATTTAATCAGGGAAGTGATGTTGATATCTTTTAGAAAATGGTAATCAAAGAAGTTAATTCTTCCTCTTGCCTCCGTGTGCTAAAACGATTTCAAATACATGAGGCACATGTTGAGGGGGAGATCTTTTTTCTAAAAATATCAAAAACAATTCAGGTACAAAATGCTTTGATAATATATCACAAGTATCTGAATTGATTTTCAAAATGGTTTTCAATTGGTTCCAATTATAGATGAACAATACCAAATAGACCGACCAAATTTACTTTATGTACGGTGGTATAAGGATGATAAGGTTAGATATTTGCTCCCATGATCCGCCAGAACCGGAGGGATCTACCCAGGGACAATCCACTAGTTAGTGTAGAAGTCCTTAGGTATGATGAAAAAAAAGAGGAGAAAAGTGAGATATGGGAAGAGTGTGGACTGAGACTGAGCTAGTACTGGAATAAACCCAACAAGGTTCTAGTTATGAAGTCTCGGTAAGAACTGAAGGGGTTGAAGAATGAAAAAGAATTAAATGTGAAAAAGGGTGAAAAGAAATAACCCTCCATTTATTCAACCTTAGGGCAGAAACAGGGTTCAATTCATATGCTACTGGTGGTTACCAAGGTAACATCGGTATTGAAGACAAGACGTCATGGACCCAGTGACGCACTGCACTTCAACTTCCCAAACCACTCAAGTTCCTCTTAAAAGGGCTTGTTTCATTCTAACGGGGAACCGACACGATCTATCGACTTTCTCTTAGAGATTGTTGATATTGAAGAAGGAGACCCTCTCCCTAGTCTCCGGCATAGGAACCAAAATATGCACAATTGAGTCTAGATCCACGAAATCGTCAAATAAATCTCTTTAGGACACTGTCAATGAAGACTCTCTGTTTCACACAATGTGGAAAAAGAGATGATATTTTATGAGTCCTACGCATTATCCTTGTGGTATTACCAGAACATTTGAGTGATATGTAAACATATTCACAATGAAGATGGAAAGCCTTCTGGAGCCAACATCAAACAAGCTCCTGGTGGGTGGCATGTGAGATCTATCCAACAGATCAACCATGTGACAACTGAACAGAAACAATGGGGCGATTCAATCTTTTGAATCAATCCTGGTTCAGGTTATGGATTGACGGATACCTTTGAAAAACCGGTCATTGTGCTTAAAAACTCTTTTCGTTAGCACATCGACTGTGTACTAATATTTCAAAATAAAAGGTGTTTATGATTGATAATTGATTTTCATTAAAACCTTCGTTGTATTGCAAAAACAATTTCTATTGAGCGGTACACGATTGCTTTTCAAATCTCGTTTCATCAATCAGTGAAACTCATTTCGCTGGTTCACTCACTCCGTGTTGTCTTCTTTGAGACGTTCCGATTTGAGAACAGGTAGAGCAGCTGCGAAACCCTGTCAAGGAAATTCTTTAGAATTATACCTGATCACAGACAATACTTGTACTGATCAATGGGGAACCGTGGGCCTTGTACCTCAATTCAACAAAAGTGATCAAAGACACTTTCGTGCACTTTATTGCTAACTGTTGTATGCAGGTACGCCCGACGTTTGCAACTGATCAGAATGAAGCGGTCAATCCATAGCCGCATGCTCACACTACACATTCATCTCTAAAGAAATCATGATAAGTGCTTCAACAACTCTGATACTTTCACTCCATGCTTCTGCTATGCTGCTGCAAATATCATGAATCAGTAAAAGCTTCCGCTACTCTGATGAGAATATATCATGATCCAGAATGTGAGCATGTCGGTCCAAATGTCACAATATCACTGAATACCAACACAACAATGGATGAGTTAGAGATTTATGATTAGCTGATGATCTCAATGCTGGCTCAAAACTCATCATCACGTGGATCAGTTAAAGTCCTCCACTTGAAATTATCCAAACATGCGAAACATGAAGAATCAAAGACTACGAGCTACTTAGCAAAGAACTTAATCAAGAATCCTAGAACAATCTAATGTAATATTTTTTTGTATTCATTGTAAATTGAGGTGACCTCCCTTAGGGGGAGATTGTTAGGAATTAGAAAATTCAGTCGTTAAAGAGTCGGTCACCTCAAGTATATGTATTCGATAGAAAGCTCGTAGTCATAGTCATGTTATGTTAGTAAGTAGTTTGTTAAGTAACACCGTGGAGGACGGACGGGTCTTTACCCACTGTATACCAGATCCACAGCCCGTAGGTGGCGTTTATTTGTAAGACACTATAAATACCCTCTACCTCCCAAGGTAGAGGGTTGGAGCTTCAATACCATTTTTCTTTGTTTCACATAGTTCCCAACTCTCTTCCCTTTCTCTCTCTAGAACTTTATCTCTCTAATCATCTTGAACGCTACTTGTGATTATGGTTTAATGTGTTTGTGAAATCCTATATCCTACAAGTTGTGCCAGTCGACTATGAATGGTTGGGGCGGAATTTCGGACTTAAAAATCATATGATTCAACAAGTCCAACAAACCTGTCAATACCACGGTTTACCGGGTGACGATGCTAATAAGCATATTGACAAGTCCTTAACCTTCACCCAGAGTGTGGAAAACTAGAAGGGAGGGGGGGGGAGGGTTGAATAGTTTTACCGATTAAAACTTCGTTTTAAAATATTTAGATCGACTTATGTCAATCTTTTTAGATATGTATGTTGGACATTGATAGATAGATATGTAAATGTGTAATGGAAAGATAAAGAGTAAGAAACACATACCCACGACATGAGTGTTTATAGTGGTTCGGCTACAAGGACACCTTCCTTGCCCTACTCCACTCCCCGAGTCACCTACTAGAGAGTTCGTAATCACTACACAACACAACTCCTTATGGCGGAGAAGTCTTTACAACATCGCCTACTCTTTTTCCGGTACTAGGCTAGACACCGGGTTCTTCCACAAGGTAGAACCGCACCTATCACAACGTCGCCTACACTTTATCCAGTACAAGACTAGATACCGAGTTCCATTACAAAGGAGGAACTACTACCCAACACTACACAACACCTATCCCAAAGGAGACCCATTCCTTATTACAACATCATCAAGAATATCAATATCCTTGATACACCATATCTCTATTTGTACATCGATACACCTTATCGATTGTACACCCTTAACATTCTTCCCTAATGCCTTTGACTTGACCCTCTTGGGATCCTTCACTAATGCCTTTGACACGAACGTTCGACACCTTTCACTAATGCCTTCGTCTTAAATCTTTTGGCATCCTTCACTAATGCCTTTGACACGGGCGTTAAGCACCTTTCACTAATGCCTTCGTCTTGACTCTTTTGGCATACTTCACTAACGCCTTTGACACATCACTTCTAGGGAGGAAGAAATAACTATCAACAAGATAACATTAGTAGTCTTGATGTTGACGAAGTATTGCAACTCATGCACTTGAGCTTGCTCGACTTCAAGAGGTGGTGATCTCGCCTTTAAGAGGAACCTAGAGAATCACACAAAAACAAACACAAACTACATAGAGAGATCCTTTGGATTTGAGGTTAGAAAGTTTACAATACTAGGTGAAAGTATGTGTGGGAGTGATAACCCAAAATGAAGAAATGTCTCACTATTTATAGAAGAAAATAGTCTACAGTTCCACGGATCCCACGGATCCTTTGCTTGAGGGATCCGTCCAGTGTAAACTGGGGGAACCATGTGACGCTCCTCTTTGCCCATGGGTTTTGGGTCATGGGTCATGGGTTATGGGTCATGATTCCTATACTTTGGACCATGGGTATCCAAGTAGATACAATGTATTTATTAGATGCAATGCATCTAGTCCATGGGTCATGGGTTAAATCCATGGGTCATGGATAATACCCATTTATGACTTATGCATGATATCATTCAATGGGTTATGGGTTATGATCCATGGGAATGGGTCATGAATTTTGGGTTAAACCAAACTACATTCAATGTATTTGGTCAATGGGTCAAATACTTAAACTTCTACCCATTATATTACCCATTATAATACATACTAATTATGTATATATCTACCCAATATGTAAACACTAGTTGTTGTACATATGTATTACTAAATCATAAAATCACTATTACTTGTTTAGTATTTTATGTGAAAACGTAAGTGTGTTAGTAAACTATTGGCTCAAAACAATTACATATTTTATTTGTTTCGTTAAAATGATTTTACGTTTGTTATCGACAAAACATTAGAAGATCGTAAAATATAAATAAACGTTTTTACGGCTTATTTGTATTAAGAATCTCCCCTTTTTTGTTGATGACAAAACATAAGATTATTTTAAGGAAAAACTAAAATTCGTAAAAGTTTGAATTGGAGTTTTTACTCTCTTCTCCACCTTTTTGTCGAAACAAAAAGAGCATCGAAAAGAAACTAACACCTTGTTTTAAGAAAAACATATAAAAAGAAGGAAAATAAAAATATAGAGAGCAAGTAATGGGAAGTGTTCTCGTCTTAGCTCCCCCTTGACGAGTCCATCCCTTTGTGAGGGCGTCAAGTAAGAAGAAATACTAAACTAGTGCATTGCAACTATGTTTGCAAATGGTTTCGTCTTTGTGACAAATATGCCCCCCCCCCCCTTGATGATTGCAATTTTGCAAAGGGACGTCATGTAACGTAATCCTAATGTGAAATATATTGCAAATGGTTTTGCAATGTATTGCTTTGACACAAAACTCCCCCTAGCTTAGGGTGTCAAAGTCTTCATGTGTATTTTGAAAATCTACAAAACAAAGGTTAGGAAACAAGTATATAATGCATAATTTCCTGCAAATAAGACTCAAGTTAGTATTAAACAGGTCTTCTGTTGCACGGATCCCATGGTTCCCTCTTTGGAGGGATCCGTCTAGGCAAAACAGAGGGATCCCTCTGTCTAAAAGTTTAAAACAACAATGGTGATGTTCTGAAAGTTTAAGACATCAATGGTGATGTGACCAAATGATGTCAACATCAAAATGAGATATGTAATATTGAACCAAACATATACTCAAGAGAATATGGCATAAAACATGTAATTTCATTCAATAAAAATTTGAGAAATGATCTACAAATCTCTAAAACTAAGAGAATGATTTAACCATGTAATGCATTTTCTACTAATTCTAATAAGTGACCAAAAACATAAAAAAAAGCATCAATGTGCTTGAATCTAAGGATGAGTAGATTTGTTGATTTGGTCTAATCATTCAAGAATATGATTAAACATGAAAAGCAACTTATTTCGTACTTCTTGAACAAGTCCTTGGGTGATTTGACAATTAGAGCAATTATTGTCATGATTAGGAACCGGAGGAGATTGGTTCTTTTGAGGAGGCTCCACAAATGATGGTGGAGGTACATTGAGAAATGTAGGATGAGGTTCTACTAAGAATGAAGGTGGTGGTAATGGAAAGTCTTCTATATGATTAGGTCCTTGGTGGTTCCTTGTCTCCAAAGGTGGACTATTTGGTAATGTAGGTGGTTCCCTATTGAACGAGAAGGTTGGTGAGTGGGAAGTTCTCGGTGGTGAGTGCTCTAATGAGTAGAGATTTGGATGAGAAAGAGGTTCGATAAAGGAATGTAGTCTATGTTCTAGGAATGAAGGCTTAGGCGTTTTACTAGAACTAGGTGCGTATGGTTTAGAGCTTGATGAAGCCTTTCCTAACACGAAATGTCTAATACTAAATCTTGCAGTTCTTTTGGCTATTGTTGATTGAGATTGTTGAGGTGGAATTTTAACATTTGGACTTCTTACGGGTGATGACTCGGTGGATGATATCTCATGGACCATATGAATATTCCTTTTGGATGAACCTTTGGTTGAAGAGTTCTTGCTAGACATTTTAGTCATAGTGAAGTTGAGGATGTAGTAGGATTCTTCAACTACTGATTTTTAGGATTGTGGTAAGAATAGTGACTTAAGCTCTCAAGAGTGTTTGGTTTATAAAGAATGAATTTGAATTAATGAATTAAATTCCTGTCCACTAAGAAAATTTGGCATTCACTAAGGTCAACTATGGTGTTGTTCAGCTCTAGGGAATCATTAAATGGTAGGAAAAAGTGTTTAGATTACCAACGATGGTTTGAATTTTGAAGGAAAAGCTTATTAGAAGCTCTTTGTGGACACGGATCCCACAGATCCCTCTCACTAGGGATCCGTCTGGTTATAAACCAGGGATCCGTCTGTCAGATATAAATATGGTGAAGTGATTATGCTCTTATAAGGTCTAGTGCCTATAAGTCTTGAGGGTTTGACTTTCCTTAGATGTCTTAAGTGATAGGTTACTTAAATGTACAACCACAAGGAGTGATGATACTTAATGAAAGTATTGGGTAGGAAAGTGGACTTTTTGAGAGTGTAACTAAATGTTTAAGGATGATACTCATTGATTTGAGTATGAAAAATGATGGCAATTGATCCTAGAGATCAGATGATGACTTAAGAGATATTTGAAAAATTCCTAAAAAAGTAAAAAGAAATAAAAAACTAGCTTTAAGCGTATTTTAAGGTAAGGATGACTAAAATCAATTTGCTAAAATTGAGAGAACTATCAAGCTAAGTGTTTTGAGATGTGAGGAACAATGTATGAGCATTGGAGCAGAAATATGGTGAGTTTTGGTGAGTTGATAAATCAAAAGGACTTTGAATTTGATCATAAGTTAGCTACGAGTGAGTGTGAGACCTACTGAGCTTGATGAAGACTTAAGTAGTCTTAAAGAATCATGTTTAGCTAGAATGTTATGATCTAGGGGACAGGTTTGATGTAAAATGATCTGTATCTGATATCTGTTTCGCCCGGATCCTACGGTTCCCTCATCTAAGGGATCCGGCTAGTTATAGCCCAGGGATCCAGCTACTGCTGACCAGTGTCTTCTCAGCAATTGTGCAATTTTTGCACTCTTAGAAAATGCTTATCCTAATCATTTTGAAAAACAGTAAGCATATGCAAACAATAAGTATAACGCATAACAAGTGGGGAGAACTAAAAGGTAATTAAAAATGAGTGATAACGACTACTTGAATAAGATCAAGTCGTCGTAAAATCTCATTTTACTAGTTCCTAAGTTAAAGTGTCTAATGCCAAATCATGGCAATTCCTACAAGCTACATCCTAATCTACATAAATATTGTTAAGATGTTTACAGACCATCGTTTTAGAAATTGTTTTCACAAATTAAGGTCCTATGACCTTACCTTCCATCCACACCTCCTTCCATTTCACTCCCATCTTCATCTCCATCTTCATCCCCTTCACTCTTCATCTCACCATCTCTACTTCTTCTTCTTCAAGAAGTTAGCAAAACACTTGAATATCCCTTTAAATTGTTGCCACTCTTATGATGGGATTAGAATATCCGGCAGTTGATTGATGTACTCTAAAGGGTCGAGATCGGTGTTGCCAAGGGGGTTGCTACTTCCTTCTCCCTTTCTTTGTCTTTCCCTTTCATCCGATGAATCCGTTGGTGGGTGAGGTCTCTTGCCATCCACCATGATCCTTGTAGTCTTTCCATCAGATAGCGACACCATGGCCTTGTTGCAAAAACTATGGTCAAAGGAATAAGGAGAAGGATCTAGAGCAAAGATGAAGTTTGCTAGACGGGTCAGGAGCATTGCATAAGGGAGTACCATCTTGTCCATGCTTTTCACACTCTCCATTCTTTTTACCATGTAATAAGCGAGGTTGAAGTGAGTGCCGGTAATAAGGAAATAAATCATGAAGCTCAAGCACGCATTGGGATGATCTTTGTTCCCTCCCAAGCAAAGCACATTCTCCCTTACCACGAGTTCCCATTTCTTGTACAACAGGAAAATTTCTGAAATCTCCATTTGAAGTGGATCCCTATAGATCACCTTGGAGTTTCTCGTGACCCTTGATGGAGATGCTCTTTCCATGAAGACGGTATACCTTATCGTGGTTGCTTCCGGGATGACCGTGAAGTATGCTTCATGATGATCTACCATGTCATGTAGCTCTGCCAAAGACCATTTGTTGGAATACATACACACTCCTTGATATGGGACACAGAGTATCCTTTCAAATTATACAAGAGAGAGGGTATACTCATGCTCATTGATGATGAAGGCTATTGAGATGGTCCCGTCTTCATTCCTAATGATTCTCATTGTCTTGTAAAATTCAAGCATTGATAAGGTTTTAAAATGTACCTTTTTGAGGGGTCGTTTAAGCCCTTATTTGATCACTTTTGTATCCGTTATTACTTAATATCGTTCCTTTTCACTTTTTAGGTATCTTGAAGGCAAATTGCTGGAATCACACTTATTCGGACGAAAAGGCGTGAATATACGAAGAAAATGGCCAAAGTCAAGAATCGAGACACTCAAGCTGCTGAAACTGAAGGGGACGGTGTCAGGTTATATTTGTGACGTCGTCAGAACTAGTTTTGTGATGACTCAGTAGCCAAATTGCTTATTTACAAGTGACGGCACCAGGTTTTAAAAGAGTAGGGCATCGCATCTCAGACGGCCTTGATTTGATCCAGAAGGCGTCAGAGACTCAAGGCGACGACGTCACGGACAAGGTGACGCCGTCACAATGATAACGTGGCCAAGACGAAACCTTAATGAAGGCGACCCGACGACGTCACAAACTAAAGGGTGACGTCGTCGCAGTTGTAACCTTATATATAGAAACCGAATTTTTTAGTTTTCATTGTGTAGTTTTGTGGAGTAAAAACCTAAACCGAACCAAGGCTGTCTTGTACAGTATTTTAGGGTTCCATACCCTATCTTACATCAAGATAAGTGTTTTACTTCATTAATTCAATTATGTCTTCAATTGATTGTGTGTATGCTTGCATGTTCCCCATGTCCGACTAATTTACTTGTGTGTTTGCTTAGGTAATATGAAACTTAGTTATTGAATATTGATTGGTTGTCTCTTATTCTTAATTTTGATTGACCTAGTATTGCGATAGGTCATTCGTTGTGTTGTTAATGCTTGATTAATCTTTGTTGAACCTTAGTTTATAATCACCTAGAGTAATTGTAGGCTATACATCCAAAGAATACCTTAGAGTTAAAGTTTATAAATCCTAGAGATTTTGTAGTCATTAACCTTTGGTAGTCATTAACCTTTGGTAGCTTCAAAGAGTTAGGGATAAACGCATACCCCACAACCTTAGGAGACACAACGCGATTAAGAATAAGGATGTGACAATTCAACCATCAATAGGAGATAACTAGGGAGTAATAAAGCCTAAGCAAATACATTTTTAATCATCATACGAGCACACAACAATAGACATAGACTACCCTCACCTTAGCTTAGATAATTAGATAGTAGAAGTAATCGGTAGAAATACCAACCCCCAAATCCAAACCCCGAGATTCGTACCTTTCCATTTCCTAAAAAACATAAAAAGATAAAAAATAATCTTCCTCAACCCCAACCTTAGCGTAGTAACTTCTAACTAGCATTCCTATTCCCATAAAGAACGATATCAATTCCCGTGGCTTACCCTAATACTACACTACAATGATTAAGTTCACTGCCTAAGGTGTTGAAAAACTTGCTCGACGAAAAGGAAGTTCCTTTGACCCCGAACACGCTGTGTAAGCGTATCAAGTTTTTGGCGCCGGTGCCGGGGAATAGAATAGCTAGTTAGGAGTCCACCTCGTTTTGGTTTCCTTGCTTGATTCCAATCAAGTAAACTTTTTTCCCATTTTTAGCTTCCTCGTAGTCTATCCCCCTTCTTCATGACCTTTGTTCGTAACCCATCACTTTTCATCATGGAAGGTGATAACCCACTGTTAGGATTTAGTAAATCCGTTAGTTAAAGTGTCAGTCACCTCAAGTATATGTATTTGTTGGAAAGCTCGTAGTCGTAGTTAAGTTATAGTATTAAGTAGTTTGTTTAGTAACACCGTTGAGGACGGACGGGTCTTTACCCACCGTATGCCTGATCCACAGCCCGTAGGTGGCGTTTTTTTGTAAGATAATATAAATACCCTCTACCTCCCAAGGTAGAGGGTTGGAGCTCATAATAAGACTTTACTTTCTCTCACTAAGTTCCCTAAACCTCTAAACTTTCTCTCTCTAAAACTCATAGTGTACGCCCCTCTATCATCATGGTTTGATGTGTTTATGAAATTCAATATGTAACAATTGGTATCAAGAGCCATGATTTGATCATCTCTCTTACATATTCTTGGATTTCGAGTGGTTTTATATGGTTTTTGGGTTTGAAAAAGTTTAGTGGTATATGCATCATTTGGACTAATTCTAGTGTTAAAGTTTGGATTTTGATTGTACTTTGTGTTTTGAATCATCATAAGTGCTTAGGTTTTGATTTGGAAGGCTTGAATCATTGTGGTTGGATCGTTTTTGGATTTAAAAGACGCGTTTTGGTTTGTTTAAAGGTAGCGGTTTGTGTCTCGGTAAAGTACTCAAACGAGCGATTTGTCCTTGTTTGGAAGCGATTTGTGTCTTCTACAAATCACTTATTTAAGCGATTTGTCCGGGTAGTGGCTGTACTTGTGCGATTTGTTCGGATGAGCGATTTGTCATTTTTCAGCGACTTGCTTATTTAAGCGAGTTGTGAGTTTAAGCGAATTGTGTTGTTTATGCGATTTCTCATTATCAAGCAACTTGTCATTTTAAGAGGTTTGTTGGGTTAAGCGATTTTCTTATTGAAGTGAGTTGATTGGTTAAGCGATTTGTCTTATCAAGCGATTTGTCACTTTGAGCAATTTGTCTCTTTGAGCAAATTAGTGTTTTCTTAGTATTACGTTTTATGGTTTTCTCTTGATTTAGTAAAATCCTGTGAAAGAATCTATTTCCCGGTTTAATTAAAGAGTTTTTAAAATCCCGTAGAATTTGTAATCATGTCTACCAACGTACACTATCATCTCTTCTGTTGCTGAAGATGTTCAATCTCCTGGATCCGATACTCGTCCACCTATGCTTGACAGAACTGATTATGACTCATGGGCTCAATGAATTAGGTTATACTGTTTGGGAAAGGAGAATGGGGTTAACATTCTCAAATCAATTTATGAAGGACCTTATCAGATTGAGACTACAAGAGACACACTTGAAACTGCTGCGGATGGTACAGTGATCTTAGGTTTGGACAGACCAAAGACGTATGATGAGCTCAGTGATAAGGAGAAAAAGAGATACGATGCTGATATCAGGGCTTCAAACATTATACTTCAGGGTCTTCCAAAAGACATCTACAAGTTAATCAATCACAACACTGAAGCCAAGGCAGTTTGGGACAATGTAAAGATGCTTCTCTCTGGTTCCGAATTAACTATAGAAGACAGAGAATCACAACTGTATGATGACTTTGAGCACTTTAAGATTAAACTAGGGGAAAGTGTCACTGAATATTACGTGAGGTTCCACAAGCTTGTGAATGACATGAGGAATATCAAAATGACTACGCCAAATATTCAGCTAAACTCAAAGTTTGTGAACAACATGAATCCCGAATGGCACAAATTTGTCACATCAGTCAAGTTGACTAAAGGTTTGAGGAACACTAACTATGAGCAATTGTATGCGTTCCTGCTTCAGAATGAGAGACATGCTATGTTTGAACGAATGATCTTGGAAAAATTCAATTCTAATTCTCGTAATGCAAGTTCGTCAAATGATTCAACAACATTCTACACTAATGTAGGAATTACCACCAAAGCTTCTCAAGTCATACCAATGGGAAACGGTAACCACAAACTCATTCCTGATCCAGGGTATCAACCCTCAGACAGATTCTTGGAACAAGTTGCTCATCAAGTGGCTCTAATGGTTAAACAAAACCTGAACTTTACCCCACCTTCCAACAATCAACTTAGAATAGCTTCTAATCTCCACCATCATGCCACCATAAGAGAAGGAAAGGTAGTGGTGCAAAATGTGCAAGGAAGACAAAATGCGTACCTTCCACATAATGAGCAAGGGAATGTTAGAGCTGGACAAGGTAATGTTGGAGCTGAATATAGGAATGCTGGGGGTGGTGGTAGATATATGGGTAATCAGAACCGTGGAAGGAATGCAAATCAGGGACAAGGAAAGTCAATCAAGTGCTACAACTGTGGTGGTGAAGGACATATTGCGAGGAACTGCACATCTCCAAAACGCCCTCAAAATGCAGAGTATTTCAAGGACAAGATGTTGTTGGTACAAGCTCAGGACAGTGGAGCGGTTTTGGATGAAGAAGAATTGTTGGTTCTTGCTGAGGGAAATGCCAAAACCTACGATGCTGATGTGGATGAGCAGCCAATTCAGGAAATAGGTCACAATCATCAAAATGCCTTTCAAGTTGCTGACTATGATGCATTTGACTCTGATGTCGATGATGAACCTACTGCCAAAAAAATCTTCATTGCTAGCATTTCACCAATGGTCTCTCCAAAGGTCTCATCACCACAACAGGCTGGTCCATCCAAAGATTCAATCATTTAAGAGGTATTAAAACTATACGATGAAGTTGATGAGCAAAAGATACATAACGAAGTACAATCTCATGAAACTTATGAATCAGATATTGATAATGTAGATAATAGTAATATTGTCCCATATGATCAATATGTGATACAAAGTGAAAGTGAAATTGTACCAAGTGATGCATCTTATGCAGTCAATGATGACTATGTCTTTGATGAATACACTGCATGTGCCCCTGATGATTCTGTTATATCTGAACTTAATGCCTATAAAGAACAAGTTTCCATTTATGAACAACGTGCTAAGTTTGAGTTAACTACCCGTCAGCAGGAAATGGATGACCAAATGCGTACAATTATTAGAAAAAGTAATTTTAGGGAAGAAACATTAAAACAAGAGCTAGATTCCTTGAAAGACAGGCTTTCAAAAACTATTAAGCAAAAGCAAGAACTCCAAGATAATGTTAAAGTGCTTAAACAAGAATTTAATGCTAAGGAATCAAAACTTTTGAATGACTTTTCCAATCTAAAAGCTTTGAAAAACAAGCTTGAAAATAAGTTGTACGTACAAGGGAATACCATTCAGACTGCTCACATGATCACTAAGCATAGAGTTCTCAGCGATAAGCATAGCATTCCCCTAGTAAAGGAACCCAATCCTGAATATGGTAAAGTAGCTAGAGAAGCTCAGAAGGTAATATATGATGGTAATGAAATCCTTAAGCCTAGGCAGAAACCTAGTTGCGCTAAGTGCACTGAGAAAGATATGCAATTAGAAGAAGTCAATAGCGAGAAAATGGATAAGAAGCTAAAAGATACTGAGTCTAAAAAGCAAAACATAACGTTCAAACCCCATGATTACATAAAATAAAATTGGATCTCCCTGAACATGTTTAAGCCTCAAACTCAATTAACCCCAGAACAAATCTTTTGGAAGAAAGACATGGATAAGCAAAAAACCAAAGTACTTGTTGAAACAAACACTCCCCTTAGGAAAGTGCCTGCAGCTACTGTGTATCCTCCGAATACACCAATGCATTTAGTTCCTAGAACTATTTCCACTAATAGCAAGACCTTAATCAGCCTGTATGTTGTTTATCAACTATTCGTTGATTTTGAGAAGACATGTAAGAAGAGAATCACACCTACAGGGATAACTGAAGGGGAAAGGGGTTTTGAGCAAACTAAAGAATGCTATCTAACTGAGGTCATACCTTTCTTTAGACAATTAAAAGGTCAATTTGAGAGTCTCCAAAAAGGGATTAACTCAGATATTAAAGAAATGGAAAAGGAATTTGATGCAATGATAGTTGAGGTCAATGATTATGAACGGAAACTTAACTATAATGAAATTGAAAGGAAGAATCTGCATATCTTAAATGAGAACTTAGTATTCAGTTGTGTGGCTCAAGATGTGTTTTATACTGTTACTAAGAATTCTATTAGTGCTTCTCAATTTCATGAATTGTATGTTGCTTTGAAAGTTTCCCATGATCGTGTCATTGAGCATGAAAACAAAAACTCAAAACTAAATGAGAAAATTGACCAGGATGATCACGATAATTTGGTAAAACATCTTTCTAAGCTAGAAGTTGAACATTTTGATTTGCAACTAAAATATCAACATCTCAAAGAAAATGTCAAAACCTCAAACATCAAGACATCCTCAAATGTTCTAGAGTTTGATGCAGTTTTTGAAATAAACAAACGTGACGAACAAATTCAAGCTCACTGTAACACGATCAGAAAGTTGAAAGCCCAAATTTCACAATTAAAGGGTGAAAAGAACAATGTGACTGGCTCCCAAATGCCTCCTCCTTTAGATTCTCAATTTTCTCAAAACTTTCATCTTCAAAACATCATTAATGTATTACAACAAGAAAATGAGAGTTTTCGAGAAGAAAATGAAAAGGTCAAACGACACTTCAAAAAGTTATACGATTCAGTGAAAGTCACTCGTGACAAAAATAATGAAAAAATAACTTCGTTACAAAAGGAAATTGAGAATCTGAGGAGTCAAGTAAAAGGGAAAATGCCACTTGTCTTTAATGAGAATGTTGCATAAAAGTCATCTGCAGACTCTAAATATACTGTGACTGTTAAATACATTCCTCCTCATCTTAGAAATAACGAACTTATGTTTCATAACTATTTCTTTCACCTTAAGGATAGTCTAGAATGTCTCCGTGAGATTGTAGAAGAGGATTACATAAATAAGCCACTTGATAGTGAAATTAGGTTTGCTTGCATTCAGGCCAAACGATCTCAGGAGCTGTTAGAATGCTTAAGAGCAACCTGTCCTAAATCCTTATGTGAGAAAGATAAAGCTGTGATACCTTGTTCTATGCCTAGTGCTAAGTATGCAACCCATTCTATGCCCAGTATCAAGAAAGTGAATTTTAATGTGCCTTCAAGTAGCTCAGATCCGAGCACTTCTAAACCTGAATTGCAAAAAGTAGCAAAACCAACTAATGTTCACATTCCCTCTACAGGAGTAGAAAGTGACACCAAAGTAAGCAGGTCAAAGCCTCAAGGCAACACAAAGAATGATAGGACCTTGCAAGCTAGGAATGTTCAGTGGAAGAGAGTAGAAGATCACCTTAGGAAAAATTTGAATAAATCGAATCGTGTTGATTCTAGTGTTAGCTCTAATCGTGCTGTAATTAATGTGAATTCTGCTACTTTTGGCAAAACATGTAATGATGATTGCTTGGTTTCTATTACTAATCATGTATGTGGTGTGAATGATTTGATTAATGATGTTAAATACCCAGTTAAAACTGTTAATGCCAAAAATCAAGCTAAGAAGGCTAGAAAGCAAAGGCGAAAGAAGGTTAGAAAACATTAGAAACCCACAGAAAGAAAATTTATTAATATAGGTTATCAGTGGATACCTACTGGACGCAAATTTAATCTTAATGAGTTGTGCCCTAAATTTTCTAAGTCAATGCCCATTAGGAAATAGATGCCCACTGGTAGAACTATACCTTTAAGAAGTGAACATGCTTTGAATAGATCTACTGTTTCTACTAGCCTGGCATCTACCACTAACGATTTTATTGACTCTGTTTCTAATGTGGATGTTCCAATCTCCTTGTCTAACCAAGTGGAACCCTTTCTTGCATGGGGATCCCAATTATCCAGTTATCCATTTTTTTATGTGTTCAACTGCAGATCGTTCAAATCGTTCTGTGGCACCTGGACTCAGGCTGTTCCAAGAATATGACTCGAGATCACTCGCGGCTCATGAACTTTGTGAGTAAATTCATCGGGACTGTTAGATTCGGGAACGACCATTTTGGTGCAATTATGGGTTATGGTGATTATGTTGTTGGTGATAGTGTAATCTCCAGGGTATATTATCTTGATGGTCTTGGTCATAATCTGTTTTTTGTTGGTCAATTCTGTGATTCCTATCTAGAGGTGGCATTTAGAAAACATACTTGTTTCGTTAGAGAACTTGATGGTGTGGAACTTTTAAGTGGAACACATGGTTCAAACCTATACACCATCTTTATCGAAGACATGATCAAGTCTTCTCCAATATGCTTGTTGTCAAAGGCTTCGAAAACAAAGTCATCGTTATGGCATCGTCATCTCAATCACTTGAACTTCGGCACCATTAATAATCTTTCCTGAAAGGACCTTGTAAGAGGCTTACCCAGATTAAAGTATGAAAAAGATCATCTTTGTTCAGCATTCCAATTGGGAAAAAGCAGGAAATATGCTCACAAACCCAAACATACAAACTCAGCTATGCGGACCTATGAGAGTGCAAATAATAAATGGGAAGAAATATGTTTTAGTCGTTGTTGATGACTACTATCGATTTACTTGGGTTAAGTTTTTGAGGACAAAGGATGAAACTCCATATGTCATCATCAAACTTATCAAGCAGCTGCAGGTTCGACTTAATATGACTGTTAGAATTGTTCGAAAAAACAATGGCACGGAGTTCGTTAACAAAGAATTAGGTCAATTTTATGAAAGCATTGGAATCAGTCATCAAAGAAGTGTTCCACGTACGCCTCAACAGAACGGTGTAGTTGAAAGACGAAATCGGACCCTTATTGAAGCTGCAAGAACAATGCTAATCTACTCAAAGGTTCCAATGTTTCTTTGGGCTGAATCCATTGCCACTGCTTGCTACACCGAAAATCGTTCCCTCATACACACCACTCATGGAAAAACTCCATACGAACTTGTCCAGAAACGAAAACCTGATCTCTCCTACCTTCGTGTATTTGGTGTTTTGTGCTATCCAACGAATGACGGTCAAGATTTAGGAAAATTAAGAGCTAAGGCGGACATTGGAGTTTTTGTAGGTTATGCATCAAACAAGAAAGGTTACCGAATCTACAACAAAAGAATTTGAGATATAATGGGAACTATTCACGTCACGTTCGATGAGCTATCCGGGCAACTGGCTCCAGGACAATCAAGTTCTGGACCCGCATCTCAACCTTCATTAAGTAGTCCCATTAGTTCTTCTCTTGTACAAAATCCCTCACCAGGAACTCCATATGTACCCACTTCGGAAGAGGATATGGAGATATTCTTTGATCCAATGTTTGATAAACACTATGAGCCTATTGCTAATGATCTGTCAAATCCATCAACAGAGGCTGCTCCTATCCCTGTCAACGTAGATAACCCTTCAGTTTTTATGTCATTGAGTCAAGAAGCGCCTTATGCTGATCACTCAGTCTCATCATCAATTCCTCAATCATCAAGTGTACATCATGGAATTGTTTCCGGCACCTATGATGGAGATAATCCCTTTGCTACTCCGAAAGATGCTCCCTTTGAGAACATATTTGCTCCTAAACCATCATCAGAACCATCTTCATCAGGGGAAAACGACACTGCTACTTCAGTTCCCCAACAACAACCACACGAACACCTTAGAAAATGGACACATGACCATCCATTGGACAACATCATTGGAAACCCCTCTCGTCCAGTATCCACTCGTAAACAACTTGCAACTGATGCCTTATGGTGCTTCTTTAACTCAGTACTATCAATGGTCGAACCAAAAGACGTTAAAACTGCCATGAATGAAGACAGCTGGTTCAATGCCATGCAAGAAGAAATTATGAGTTTGATCGACTAGATGTATGGGAATTAGTACCTGCTCCTGACTGTGTTATGATCAATTCTCTAAAGAGGATCTTCAAAGTAAAACTTGATGAGCATGGTGATGTGTTAAAGAACAAGGCTCGATTAGTTGCAAAAGGATACCGTCAAGAGGAGGGTATTGACTTTGAAGAATCATTTGCTCCAATTGCACGTATCGAGGCGATCAGAATCTTCCTGGCTAATGCTGCAAGTAAGAACATGGTAGTCTATCAGATGGATGTAAAGAGGGCTTTTCTTAACGGAGATCTTAAAGAAGTCGTATACGTCAGCCAACCCGAAGGTTTTGTGAATCCAGAGCATCCTACTCATGTCTATCGCTTGAAGAAGGCTCTTTACGGTTTGAAGCAAGATCCAATGGCATGGAACGATACACTATCAAAGTTTGTTCTATCTACTGGATTCAGCAAAGGAGCAGTTGATCCGACATTGTTCACCAGAAAGTCAGTCAAACACTCAATCCACGTTCCAATCTATGTTGATGATATTATTTTTGCCTCGACTGACCCCAATGAATGTGACCGTTTTTCTAAGGAGATGGGCTCCAAATTTCAAATGTCAATGATGGGAAAAATGTCATTTTTATCAATCAATCTAGATATGCAAATGAGATTTTAAAGAATTTGGATTTGATTCTTGTGACCCTGTTGACACTCCCATGGTGGAGCGTACCAAACTGGATGAGGACCTCTCAGGGATCATGGTTGACCAGACTAAATATCGTAGTATGATTGGGTCCCTGGTGTACCTTACTGCCAGTAGACCAGACATTCTGTTCGTTGTACGCATGTGTGCTAGATACCAGGCTAAGCCTACCAAAAAGCACCTTGAAGCGGTTAAACGGGTCTTTCGGTATCTCTAAGGAACCATCAACATGGGACTTTGGTACCCGAAGTACACCGGTATGTCACTAAAAGCCTATGCAGATGCTGACCATGCAGGATGTCAAGATACACGTCAAAGCACGTCAGGAGGTGCTCAGTTTCTGGGTGATAAGCTTGTGAGTTGGTCTTCAAAGAAACAAATAACTACTTCTATATCCTCTACAGAGGCAAAATACATAGCCATATCATCTTGTTGTGCTCAAATCCTATGGATGAGATCCCAATTATCTGACTATGGCTTTGAATTCAACAAAATCCCTCTGTACTGTGATAACAAAAGTGCCATTGCTCTCTCATGCAACAACGTTCAACATTCAAGAGCAAAGCATATCGACATTCGACATCATTTCATCAGGGAGCAAGTGGAGAATGGTGTGGTGGAACTTTATTTTGTGAGGACTGAATACCAATTAGCAGACATCTTCACCAAAGCTCTCCCTAGAGTACGTTTTGAGTTTATCCTCCCACGACTTGGTCTAAAGAGTCTACAACCGGAAACACTCAAACGTCTTCAAGAGGAAGACGAGGAGTAAAAGTTTTTCTTCATCCATCTCTTGTAAATATCTATTCAAAAAGCAAAATACAAAATTATAAAACCCACAAAAGAAAATAGAAAAATATAAAATATAAAAAAATCCATAAAAATCAAAAAATCTTTGAAAAAGCTAAAAATATTTTTATCATCTTTTCTTTTATTCGATTTCATCTACGGTCTTTGTGTTGTCATTCAAAGAGTGACACGGGTCATTAGATGTAGTTCGAATGTGCATAATTTAAAAAAAAAATAAAAAAATAAGGTTTATAGTCATTTTAGACTATACCCTGTTTTTAAAAGAAAAGAACAGAGCCATACTATATCTTATTTTTCAAATCTCTTATTCTGATTCTAAAAACAAATATTTGTCACCAAAAAGACAAATGTTTCCTTCACAAATATTTTTCCTTCTATAAATTCTTCTGAAAAATATTTGTTATCTACATGAAAACTAATAAAAATAACTCGGACTCAATTTTTTGTAAATCATATGGACTTGACATTTGTCAAAATATCTATCTCTCAATCAACAACTCATGTCATTGATTGAGGGGGAGAATTATTTCAATTAAATCAAAAGGTTATTTGTCATACAATTGGTTCAGACCAAGGCCTATGTCATGTTTTCAAAAGATACTCAAGCATGCTTAATCATTGGAGTTTAAAGTCTGAGATGTGATACCTATAGGTTAAATGTCTTCATAAGCAAGTCACAATTCTCCTCAAAAGCTCTCAAAAACAATTTAAATCTATAGAGATCACAAATCTCAAATTATTTGAAAATTGTGATCGGGGGAGAATTTGTGATTTAAATTGGATTTAAAATGATAATTCGATAAATGGTTTTATAAGTGATTAGCAAGCTCTCCTTCCTACATGTGCCAAATGATTTGAAATTTCCCATGCACATGTTAAGGGGGAGCATCTATATCAAACCAAAAAGGATTGAAATGTGATTGATTTGTCTCTATGTGCAGTTTTTCCCTAATATGTGCAAAACACTTTCGAATTTCGATGCACATATTGAGGGGGAGCAACTTTTTGAAAACCACTAATCTTGATAGGGAAGGTGATGTCAATATTTCTTTGAAAATGTTTGAATTGAATTCTTCCTCTTACCTCCATGTGCCAAAACAATTTCAAATATTCGAGGCACATGTTGAGGGGGAGCTTCTTGTTCTCTAAAATATCAAAAACAATTCAGGTACAAAATGCTTTGATAATGTATCACAAGTATCTGGATTTGTTTTCAAATGGTTTTCAATTGGTTCCAATGGCAGATGAACAATACCAAAAAGACCGACCAAATTTACTTTATGTATGGTGATATAAGGATGGTTAGGTTAGGTATTCGTTCCCACGATCCCGCCAGAGCCGGAGGGATCTACACAGGGACAATCCACTAGATAGTGTAGAGTCCATAGGTATATTGAAAAAAAAGGAAAAAAAGGAGAATATGCGAAGAGTGTCGACTGAGACAGAGCTGGAACTGGAATAAACCCAACAAGGTTCTAGTAATGAAGTCTCGGTAATCACTGAAGGGGTTGAAGAATGAAAAAGAAATGAATGTGAAAAGGGTGAAAAGAAATAGCCCTCCAATAATTCAAACTTAGGGCAGAAATCGGGTTCAATACATATGCTACTGGTGGTTACTAAGGTAACACTGGTATTAAAGACAAGACATCATGGACCCAGTGATGCACTGCACTAAACTTCCCAGGCCACTCAAGTTCTCTTAAAAGGACTTGTTTCATTCTCACGGGAAACCTACATAATCTATCGACTTTCTCTTAGAGATTGTTGATATTGAAGAAGGAGACCCTCTCCCTAGTCTCCGGCATAAGAACCAAATGTGCACTATTGAGTCTAGAGCCAAGAGATCATCCACAATATCTCATTAGGACACAAAAATAATGAAGTCTTGCTGTTTCACACAATGTGGAAAGTAAGTATATATTGAGAGTGTCACACCCCCAAATTACCTGTTTTGCAGCGGAATGGAATTCCTGGGGGTTGACTGTCGTAGCATCATAATCACAGCTATATTGAATGACCTAAAGTGTCGTTTGGAAAATACATCGCTTGATTTAATAAAATAATCAGAGTTTACAAAGTATAGGTCCCAAATGAAATCAACTTGTGCGGAAAATAAGTTTAGTACAGTCAAACGATGTTTTCAAAGTGTATAAATCCCATGTGAGACGCGTCGTCACCGCGACTCTATGATATGTCCACATGCATGCCATGAAGTGAATGCCTTAGATACATGAGATAAAACATGCTTAAAAGTGTCAACACAAAGGTTGAGTGAGTTCATAGAGTTTGCGTTTAAATGTAAAGCCTTTCAAAATCGTTTATGCAGCAAAGGCATTGTAAATCCACTCAGTTCCAAGTTCCGCCCATACAAAACTTGCAACCTGTGTGTTCACAACCCACTGCCAAAATGTGTATAGTTTATGTTCAAGCACATGATGTCAAATGAATTCACAAAATAGTGCATAACTTAATGTATCAATAGTTACTTGACATAACACATAATTCGTATAGTTTCAAATCGTTCCAAGGCCATTAGTTCATGTTTGTACCAAGACCATTAGTTCAATATTTATACCAAGACATTTAGTTCAATGATTATACCAAGACATTTAGTTCAATGATTATACCAAGACATTTAGTTCAATGATAATCCCAAGACATTTAGTTCAATGATTATACCAAGACATTTAGTTCAATGATAATCCCAAGACATTTAGTTCAATGATTATACCAAGACATTTAGTTCTATGATAATCCCAAGACATTTAGCTCAATGATAATCCCAAGACATTTAGTTCCATGATTTATGATATAGAATATGACTAAACATTCAGTTCAGATAAACATATAGTTTTCAAATAATCATGATTGTCATAAAAATAGTTGAGCATGTATCTCCCCCAAAAGTAATTCAAAACAATTAAAAGAGTAGGGGCTATGCCTCACATGGACAATGATGCGATGGCAAAAGTGAGTACACCGAAATATAGCGTGAATCTCTAAACTTGACCTATTATGAATGATATGATACATAATAAGTTATGATGTAATGTTATGCATGCAATTCGGATGATATCTATACCACTTATGAATTTTTGAAAATAATCCTTTTCGTCGAAAAATAATCTTTTAACGTCTTGACCATTTTTAAATGACTTTACATGTATTTATGTTGAAATGATATCCGACGATAATCATTTAGTGATTAATTAAGAATTTATAACTTTTCGTCGTAAAATAATGTCGTTGAAATTTTCATGAAAGTGACTAAACGGCCTCTAAAAGCTAGTCGTAAAATGGTGCACGTCGAGCGTTAGGAAACGAACTCAACGGTTTTGGGAAGCTCGTATCATTATCTCAAAGTTTTAGTGTTTAAGTTTCCATCCTAGAGGTCTCGATCACAAAGAAAAATATAGGTTAAGTATGGTACTTTTGTCCAAAATATAGTTTAAGGATGGTTTTCGGCAAAGTTTAAGTGACTATATTTCATTCGTTACAACTCCGCTAAACAAACGGTCGGACATTTTGGAAAATATACTTGGTGAACTTACTTTTACTAGAAGACATCACTTTATAAAAATTTCTACATCAATGTTAAAAACAACCTCCAACATGGTCTCTAGTTTGACGTAATATTTGCCTATTAGAAATAACTAGCATTGTACCCGCGCAAAGCAGCGGTTCGAAGACGAATTGTGTTTTACGATTTTCTGATTATACATTTTTTTGTCGAATATTGTGTGTTTGTGTTGTGAGAATGAAGAATTAAAATATGTCATATTATTATATATGCAAATTCAAAAAGTTATTAATTTTAACTATTAAATTTGTTAAATTAGTTCTATTTTATTATTGTAACATGCATTCAATTTAATGTCATAATTTAATATGCAATTAATGTGTTTTTAAAATTTTAGTTTTCAAAAATTACTAATAATAGCAAGTGTGTAAGCTTAAAATTTTTAAGACTTCTAAAAATAAAAGTCCTAAATACTTTATATATAGTAAAGATATAGTTTTTCTTATATAATAAAGTTACGGCAACTTTGTGTAAACGTGTATAATTTAATCGTTACAAGTCCGTTTTCTACATTTTATATGTCTTCGGAATCGTAATAATATATACTAATATATTTTTGATAAGTCGATACATTTTATAACGCTTAAGACTCATTTTTGACTCGTAAAAAGTCGAGATTACATGCTGAATTTTCTGAAACAAATATTTTTCGTCGTCAAACTTGAAAAATTCATAACTTCTTCGTTATAGCTCCGTTTTAATCCGTTCAAGCGGCCACGTTTTCGTTTTAAAGTGTATTTTCTAAATCTCTAGGCCAAAAATTTTTATTCACTTTCGAGATTTCCAGATTTTGAAAATAAGGACAGACCCTTTTTAAAATGTGTCGAAATGAGTTTTTCTCGCGCCAAACCTATTCTAACCCATTCAAAACAACTCCGAAGCTATTCAAATCCTACCATACACCTTATTAGGGTGTCATGGGTTCCTAGGCATCATCAAAAGTGATATACTACAAGGAATAATTATAGGAAGATATAAATATATATACTCTTAAAAGCAATGTAAAAGTGGTACAAACATCATAAGACTTGCATGTTTTCTCAATAATGATGAAATGAATATGAGAATGAATATGAAATATGATCATGAAAATGAAAAGCTTACAAGTAACTTGATGAGGTTTATGAGAACAAAGGGTTTTTCCTAATCACCCAAGGTTTATATTGCAAAACCTTAACAAGAGTGATACTAGTGTAATAAAACTTGATTAGAGAAATAATTTTGATCTCCTTCTTGGTCCCTTTTGTGGTTGCCGGTTCTAGCAAGAGAGAAAGGAAGAGAGTTTTTGCTTTTCACCTTTGAGATCATTAGTTGTATGTGTTGGATATTTTGTATATAATACAATATACTTGAAGATATTTAGCAAGATTAAATGACTCACCCTCCTTGGTGGTCGACATACATAAAACAAATAGAGTAGATGCATTTAATCATAATCAAGTGTTTTAATGTTGAGTAATGTGTAGTTAATTATGAATTATTAGTAACTTGTGTATTTATTTAAGCATTTTGGGTAGCGTTAGCTAAAAATAAATTTTAACGAAACAAAATAAAATGTATTGAAGTCATAAAAATTATAAAAAATACATTTCTTGCAAAATTTGAGTGAAATAATAATTATCGTGTAGTTTTTACGAAAACCGTCGTAATTATATAAATATAACAATTTATATACAAAATAAATTGAAAACATCGGGTAAACTAATAATATAATTTTTATAGTCTTAAAATGAGTATAAAAATATATCTGAATAATTTTTGGAATTGTTGGATCAAATATTCAAAATAAATGATTACGCGATAGCGTTTATTTAATAGGAAAATAAACGTTTAATGAAAAATGCAAATCCATGCATGAACCGATATGAAATGATGTTATTGATGATATGTAGACTAAATCTAGTCTATATGAAATGTCCTTGATGAAATGTTCATGAATACGCAGCTTAACCCTCCAGGTTACGCGTATTTGATACTCGTAAACCTAATTTACGAAGAATGATAAATAGTGACTCTTCCAAAGTTTGTAAAAATGACTTGAAATTACGAGTTGTCACATTCGCCCAACCAAAAAGGAATTCAGTCCCTGAATTCAGTTCGTGTTAGTCTATCAAATTTTTGAGTTTGTGATGAATATCGAGGAAAGAAGACATGAAGAGGTGTCGTTACGGTTATTTATGATTGAGGGTGTACAAAACATCGTAGTAAAGAAAATATTGGATGAATCTCCCATGAGTAACATTTTGACTTGGAATATGTGAAAATTTTGCTTGCAATAAGATTTATAAATAACTGCTCCCAACATAACATGATCCCTCCAGAATTAGACATAGTTAGCTAGGCTATGTATAATTAAGGAACGATGATGTGACGTTCGGTTTAGTTGTTATAACTCTCAATGTTTACATGGATTTAAACCGTGTTGTTAAAATGGCAGTTAAAGTAGAAGGAAGTAAAATTCTCGTAAGTGATAACAAATTGGAAGGAAAAGAAAGTACGCTTAATGAGAATATTATACAACGAGTGGTTTATCAAAAGTAGTACATCTTAAGTCATAAGATCCGAATACGATGGAAGACATAAACTTAGTACGACATAGTACATAAGGAAAAAAATTAAACTGTTAGATTCCGAACTTCTTCAGTCTTCCGCGTTGTTGAGACCATGGCGAGCTTCTCCTCCTTCTAACATGTATGCATTCCCATGAGCACCTTCAACTTGTTGACCTTGGTTTTGGGGACATTGGTTCCGATAGTGTCCTTGCTCTCCACATCCGAAGCATGTGACTATGGATTTACCTCTACAATCTCTGGCATGGTGTCCTAGTTTTTGACACTTGTAGCACTTAACAGGGAAAAGACCCGAGTGATGATACTTACATCGATTACATAGTGGGTAGGTTCCAGCATAACCTCTGCCTTCTATTGGTGCAGCAACATAAACCATTGCGGCTCCTTGTCCTCTATTTTGCTGTTGATGATGGTTAGTGTTACGGTTTTGGTTGTTGTTATTATAACCTCCCTGGTCATTTTCCCATTTTCTTTTGTTGTGGTTAGTTTGGTTGTTGGTGTTGGTGTTGATGGTGTGATTGTTGTTATTGTTATCGTGGTTATTGTTGATAATATTTTCCCCTTTCACAACTTGAGCCATGAGTTTTTGAGTTATCCTGATAGTTTTTTCAATTGTTTGTGGATCGGAAGAAGTTACATCTCCTTGAATACATTGTGGAAGTCCTCCAATGAAATTTTCCAGCAGTTTCTCATTGTCCGAAACCATTGATGGGCATAGTGCAGCCAATTCTTGAAACCTCCTGATGTAGGTCTCGATGTCATAACCAACAGTCACTAACTCATAAAATTCCATTTCTAATTTCTTCACCTCCGTGCGTGGACAATACTTCTTTGTCAACAACCTCTTGAATTGATCCCACGTGAGCTTGTAAGCATTTTCGATACCAATAGACTGTGCATACGAATTCCACCATGACATTGGTGCCATCTAAGAGTGTACCCGTGGCGAACTTTACCTTGCAGTCATCTGGATAATTGCTTAGAAGAAATACAGACTCCATCTTCTCAAACCATCGAACCATAGCAGTGGCTCCTTCTGTGCCTTTGAACTTTGTGGGATCACAGTTCTTAAAGTCCTTGTATGTACAATTTTGAACTCCAGATCCTCCTACAGCTCCTGTAGCAGTAGCAAGTCTAGCAGCTTCAGCAGCAGCCGTGGCCTCAGCAGCAGCAGCTACCGTTGCTCGTTCTTTCCTTAATGCCTCGGCTATACTATCCTCTATATACTTTTGGATAGCAGCTGGTGTCATTTCTGGTGCAGCTTTCTTCGGCGCCATAACTCTTCAAAATAAGAGGAAAAATGAAACGTAGAAAAGTCCTATGTTAAGAATAAGCGCTCTAAAGAGATGTGATGTGAGGTGATAAGTTTGAGGTTACTTTTCAAAATGAGTGATGGTTTAGTGACTTAGTGCATGAATAACGTGTAACTCGACATGTTGGTGATGATCAAGGGAGTGAGAGTGACTTTGCTCTACTTAAAGGTTTATCTCGGCATTCGACGTTATCGGTAATGAGTCAACTGATGTTAAAATTTTGATGGGGAATGAAAAGGCATTCTCCATATTGGAGTATGAGGAAATGATAATGGGATGGGTAATTAAAGGCATCCATGTGACAATCGATGTGAAATGAAAGTAAATAACTCGAAAAATGTACGTATAAATCGCATGTAAAGTGAATATGCACTTATGATGAAATGATGACATGCTATGATGATGTAGTTATAGTCTAGGGTCAATGATGCAACCTAGTTCTCTATAACTGAAGCTCTGATGTCAATCTGTCACACCCCCAAATTACCTGTTTTGCAGCGGAATGGAATTCATGGGGGTTGACTGTCATAGCATCATAATCACAGTTATATTGAACGACCTAAAGTGTCGTTTGGAAAATACATCGCTTGATTTAATAAAATAATCAGAGTTTACAATGTATAGGTCCCAAATGAAATCAACTTGTGCGGAAAATAAGTTAGTACAGTCAAACGATGTTTTTAAAGTGTATAAATCCCATGTGAGACGCGTCGTCACCGCGACTCTATGATATGTCCACATGCATGCCATGAAGTGAATGCCTTAGATTCCTGAGATAAAACATGCTTAAAAGTGTCAACACAAAGGTTGAGTGAGTTCATAGAGTTTGCGTTGAAATGTAAAGCCTTTCAAAATCGTTTATGCAGCAAAGGCATTGTAAATCCACTCAGTTCCAAGTTCCGCCCATACAAAACTTGCAACCTGTGTGTTCACAACCCACTGCCAAAATGTGTATAGTTTATGTTCAAGCACATGATGTCAAATGAATTCACAAAATAGTGCATAACTTAATGTATCAATAGTTACTTGACATAACACATAATTCGTATAGTTTCAAATCGTTCCAAGGCCATTAGTTCATGTTTGTACCAAGACCATTAGTTCAATGATTATACCAAGACATTTAGTTCAATGATTATACCAAGACATTTAGTTCAATGATAATCCCAAGACATTTAGTTCAATGATTATACCAAGACATTTAGTTCAATGATAATCCCAAGACATTTAGTTCAATGATTATACCAAGACATTTAGTTCAATGATAATCCCAAGACATTTAGCTCAATGATAATCCCAAGACATTTAGCTCAATGATAATCCCAAGACATTTAGTTCCATGATTTATGATATAGAATATGACTAAACATTCAGTTCAGATAAACATATAGTTTGCAAATAATCATGATTGTCATAAAAATAGTTGAGCATGTATCTCCCCCAAAAGTAATTCAAAACAATTAAAAGAGTAGGGGCTATGACTCACATGGACAATGATTCGATGGCAAAAGTGAGTACACCGAAATATAGCGTGAATCTCTAAACTTGACCTATTATGAATGATATGATACATAATAAGTTATGATGTAATGTTATGCATGCAATTCGGATGATATCTATACCACTTATGAATTTTTGAAAATAATCCTTTTCGTCGAAAAATAATCTTTTAACGTCTTGACCATTTTTAAATGACTTTACATGTATTTATGTTGAAATGATATCCGATGATAATCATTTAGTGATTAATTAAGAATTTATAACTTTTCGTCGTAAAATAATGTCGTTGAAATTTTCATGAAAGTGACTAAACGGCCTCTAAAAGCTGGTCGTAAAATGGTGCACGTCGAGCGTTAGGAAACGAACTCAACGGTTTTAGGAAGCTCGTATCATTATCTCAAAGTTTTAGTGTTTAAGTTTCCATCCTAGAGGTCTCGATCACAAAGAAAAATATAGGTTAAGTATGGTACTTTAGTCCAAAATATAGTTTAAGGATGGTTTTCGGCAAAGTTTAAGTGACTATATTTCATTCGTTACAACTCCGCTAAACAAACGGTCGGATATTTTGGAAAATATACTTGGTGAACTTACTTTTACTAGAAGACATCACTTTATAAAAAGTTCTACATCAATGTTAAAAACAACCTCCAACATGGTCTCTAGTTTGACGTAATATTTGCCTATTATAAATAATATAGTTTTTCTTATATAATAAAGTTACGGCAACTTTGTGTAAACGTGTATAATTTAATCGTTACAAGTCCGTTTTCTACATTTTATATGTCCTCGGAATCGTAATAATATATACTAATATATTTTTGATAAGTCGATACATTTTATAACGCTTAAGACTCATTTTTGACTCGTAAAAAGTCGAGATTACATGCTGAATTTTCTGAAACAAATATTTTTCGTCGTCAAACTTGAAAAATTCATAACTTCTTTGTTATAGCTCCGTTTTAATCTGTTCAAGCGGCCACGTTTTCGTTTTAAAATGTATTTTCTAAATCTCTAGGCCAAAATTTTTTATTCACTGTCGAGATTTCCAGATTTTGAAAATAAGGACAGACCCTTTTTAAAACGTGTCGAAATGAGTTTTTCTCGCGCCAAACCTATTCTAACCCAGTCAAAACAACTCCAAAGCTATTCTAATCCTACCATACACCTTCTTAGGGTTTCATGGGTTCCTAGGCATCATCAAAAGTGATATACTACAAGGAATAATTATAGGAAGATATAAATATATATACTCTTAAAATCAATGTAAAAGTAGTACAAACATCATAAGATTTGCATGTTTTCTCAATAATGATGAAATGAATATGAGAATGAATATGAAATATGATCATGAAAATGAAAAGCTTACAAGTAACTTGATGAGGTTTATGAGAACAAAGGGTTTTTCCTAATCACCCAAGGTTTATATTGCAAAACCTTAACAAGAGTGATACTAGTGTAATAAAACTTGATTAGAGAAATAATTTTGATCTCCTTCTTGGTCCCTTTTATGGTTGCCGGTTCTAGCAAGAGAGAAAGGAAGAGAGTTTTTGCTTTTCACCTTTGAGATCATTAGTTGTATGTGTTGGATATTTTGTATATAATACAATATACTTGAAGATATTTAGCAAGATTAAATGACTCACCCTCCTTGGTGGTCGACATACATAAAACAAATAGAGTAGATGCATTTAATCATGATCAAGTGTTTTAATGTTGAGTAATGTGTAGTTAATTAGGAATTATTAGTAACTTGTGTATTTATTTAAGCATTTTGGGTAGCGTTAGCTAAAAATAAATTTTAACGGAACAAAATAAAATGTATTGAAGTCATAAAAATTATAAAAATACATTTCTTGCAAAATTTGAGTGAAATAATAATTATCGTGTAGTTTTTACGAAAACCGTCGTAATTATATAAATATGACAATTTATATACAAAATAAATTGAAAACATCGGGTAAACTAATAATATAATTTTTATAGTCTTAAAATGAGTATAAAAATATATCTGAATAATTTTTGGAATTGTTGGATCAAATATTCAAAATAAATGATTACGCGATAGCGTTTATTTAATAGGAAAATAAACGTTTAATGAAAAATGCAAATCCATGCATGAACCGATATGAAATGATGTTATTGATGATATGTAGACTAAATCTAGTCTATATGAAATGTCCTTGATGAAATGTTCATGAATACGCAGCTTAACCCTCCAGGTTATGCGTATTTGATACTCGTAAACCTAATTTACGAAGAATGATAAATAGTGACTCTTCCAAAGTTTGTAAAAATGACTTGAAATTACGAGTTGTCACAGAGAGTCCTACGCATTATCCTTGTTGTATTGCCAGAACATCCGAGTGATATGTAAAAGTATTTACGATGAAGATGGAAATCCTTCTAGAGCCAACATCAAACAAGCTCTTGGTGGGTGACATGTGAGATCTTTTCTAAAGATCAAACTTGTGACAACTGGATAGAAACGATGGGGCGATTCAATTTTGAATCAACCTTGGTCCAGGAAATGGATTGACGGATGCCTTTGAAAAACCGGTCGTTGTGCGTAAAAATTCTCTTCTCTAGCACATCGACTGTGTACTAATATTTCAAAATAATAGGTGTTTACGACTGATAACTAATTTTTCTTAAAACGTTTGTTGTATTGCAAAAACACTTTATACTGTGCAGTACACGATTGTTTTTCAAATTTCTTTTCATCAATCAGTGAATCTCAACTCGCTGGTTCACTCACTCCTTGTTGTCTTCTTTGAGACGTTTCGGTTTGAGAACAGCTAGAATAGCTGCGAAAACCTGTCAAGGAGATTCTTCGGAATTATACCTGATCACAGGCAGTACTTGTACTGATCAACGGGGAACCGTGGGCCGTGTACCTCAATTCAACGAAAGTGATCAAACACACTTTCGTGCGTTTTATTACTAACTGTTGTATGCAGGTACATTTGGACGGTTGCAGCTGATCAGAATTGAGAAGTCAATCCATAGCCGCATGCTCACACAACACATTCATTTCTAAAGAAATCATGATAAGTGCATCAACGACTCTGATATTATCACTCCATGCTTTTGCTACGCTGCTGCAAATATCATGAATAATCTAAAAGCTTCCGCTACTCTGACGAAAAGAAATCATGTCATGTCAGTCCGTAAGTCACAACTTCACATAAAGGCAACACAACAAAGGATGAGTCAGAGATTTATGGTGGCTGATGATCTCAAAGCTGACTTAATATAATCATCCCGTGTATCACACAAAGACCTCCACTTGAGATAACAAAACATGCGGAATATGAAGAATCAAAGACTACGATCTACAGAGCAAAGAACTTAATCAAGAATCCAAGAACAATCAATGTGTAATATATGTTAGGATTTAGTAAATCCGTTAGTTAAAGTGTCGGTCACCTCAAGTATATGTATTTGTTGGAAAGCTCGTAGTCGTAGTTAAGTTATAGTATTAAGTAGTTTGTTTAGTAACACCGTGGAGGACGGACGGGTCTTTACCCACTATATGCCTGATCCATAGCCCGTAGGTGGCGTTTTTATGTAAGATACTATAAATACCCTCTACCTCCCAAGGTAGAGGGTTGGAGCTCATAATAAGACTTTACTTTCTCTCACTAAGTTCCCTAAACCTCTAAACTTTCTCTCTCTAAAACTCATAGTGTATGCCCCTCTATCATCATGGTTTGATGTGTTTATGAAACCCAATACATAACACCCACCAAACAACACTTTACCACCAAACAAATACCCACCACTTGATCCAGCCTTTGCCAACCAACTTCGAGCTCGTATTGTTTGTGAAATTGGAGAGCTTAGGAAACTGAATAGGATAATTGAAAAAGCACTTGAGGAAGCCATTAAAGAATCTACTAGCACCCTAGATATTGATTCGACCTTAAGTGATTCGGATGATGACCTAGAAGATGGAGATTATAAGGAGTTAGAAATTATGGAGGATAGTAAGGAGGAGGAAGAACTTAGGGATTATTTCGACTCATACCCTAAAGGGAAGGAAACCGCCTATCACTATAACGTAGTTAATTTCCCGAGACCACCTTTCGAGCCTCGCATAAGAAGGGGTAACCCTAAAAACATCAAGATACCGTGTATGATTAGATACTTATATAGGGATCACACCTACATTGACTATAAAGCACCCATGAATATAATGTCTAGGCTCTATTACAATTGGATCATGAGCAAAAAGCTAGAACCTATGAGGGACCCCTTTCGCCCTAGGAAAGCAAGTAACTATGTTGGGAGGGTTAAAGGATTGCATGTCCTCGTAGGTAACTTCACATATAGGTGTGATTTCATAATATTGGAAAATGTTAAGGGCATCATTGATGGGTTTTTAGGAGACGTGATACTTGGGAGACCATTTATATAAGAGTCTAAAATGGTTTATGATCGAGAGGAACGAATTGTTGAGGGTATTGATAATTTAGATGTGGACAAAATTCCGGCATTTGAAGCAGACTGGAAGAACAAGGTTTACTACACTGCTTGTCTTGAGTTAGGCCCTGAATATATTCGTGATGAGAGAAGGGTTAAGGAGATCAAATGTGCCTCTAAGATTAGGACCACGTAGGGGCACGACTTCGAGTCTAGCTACAAGACTCATAAATAAAGAAAAGCGCTTCGTGGGAGGCAACCCATGCTTAATTGTTTGCTTGTTTGTGTGTCGTGTATCTTTTATTTATTGTTTATTCTCATGTTAAATTTGTAAAAATGCTTTATTTTGTCTTTAACCTCGTCTTAATTACATATAAATGTATTTTACAAAAGGGATAAGTGTAGGAAGGATTACACATGTTTTCAAAAGAAACGTAAACATGAGAATTACAATTAATTAAAAGATATACATGTGTGTTTGTTCGAGTCAAATGCTTGTATCGAGTCATAATGGATGTTTTGCAGAAAATTTTTCCAGATTCTAAAGATGTAAATTTTCTAGAATTTTTTCTAGAAAATTGCAGACCAGTTTCTGTCAGGATAACCTTACGGCGTCAGGATCGCACCCTGACAGTGTCAGGAGGAGCAGAAACAGCTTATCACTTTTTCTCGTTTTCTGAGCTACTTATAAATTTTTGGAATTTTCCAGGTCTTAATTTTCTAGAAAATCTGTAAACATCCATTCCACAAGCATTATATCCTAGTTTATTAGAGTCTTATATATATTGTTACCGTTGATTTTACGCGAAGGTTTCGTTTGTTTTCTTCAAGTGTGTAGGTTTAATTTACCAAGAAGAATATACATAAGATGAGAAGGAGCTTTTAATGCAAACATTCTTCTTGAAGAAAGATGTAACCACCACTTCACACGGATCCTACCGAGCTAATCAGGGGAGTATTAGTTTCTTTCATCTTTTATTACCTTCCATTATCATAACTTTGATACTTTCGGGGAACATTGGGGACAATGTTCAGTTTAAGTGTAGGGAGGGAAAATAAAACGGGAAGTTTGAAACTATGCTTATCCTTGATTATTTGCTTTGTCCAATTGCATTTGTGTAATAAACCATGAGAAATATCGGTTATGGTAATTTTGGCACCAAATTTAAATTTTTTCATGACATGTAGGAGTGGGCCATTAGTCTTAATAAAGCGTCTCATGGATAGGAAATTATATGACTAGCACAAAAACCCTTTACCACTTAAATTCCACCTAAAATGTGAGGATCGCCCTTAGATTTGTAGGAATTAAAGCATTCATCTTTAATGCTTAGAGTGGAACCGGTAGTATAATAGATTCTAGAACTTGTTTTGTGATGCATTCCGAGATCGCTAGTAAGACTACACTTGTGTAGTTAGGAATAACTAAATGATAAGAGGCATTAGGATAACCCTTGTTTGATACTTGTAATATAATTACTTCTTCCACATCGGTTGAGTAATCCGCCCACACCCTTGCGTTGTACTCATCTTTAGTACACAATACCCCTAGTTAACCCCTCAGAGCCTATCTTTTTCGCGGTTCTCGTGATGTTTCGGTTTTCCGAAATATCAATGAAGAGCATTGTTTACAATCCACCCCCAAATGTACACCCAAATCGCCTTAGCCTACCTTGTATGCACTCACTTTTAGTGCATTATTGTTATCATACTAAACCCTTAGTTCAATTATCTAGTTGCATGCATAAGTTGCTAAGTCGAGTCATATCCTTTGTACACAGTTTTGGGACGATTGGGACTCATGGGAAAAGTTAAATTTTATTAAATGACGAGAAGGGAACGTTAAATTCAAATTCCCTTTATTTGCGTAATAATGTACTCCAAGTGTTTTGATCTTTTCAATTCGGGTCAAATTAGTGTTAGAGTAATAAAAACTCAAGTGTAGGGATGTGCCTATAAATCCCTATCATTTTGATGTTATCGTAGAGGATGGTAGAGTAAAAGTGTAAGAAAAAAAAAGAGAAAAAGAAAAAAAAATAGAGTGTTACAACCATTTAAAAGACCTCTTGGATAGTCTTTCCTAGGTGCTTACGCCAAAGCGATGGAGGTTTGATCTAGTCTCAAGGCTATGGTAATCTATGTACTAGGACCGGTTAATGAGTGTTTATCTTCCATTTCCATCTTGCTATATTTCATATACACCCGAGAGATGTGGGTATCCAAACACCCCATGTGAGGTGCTAGTATGTAATTTTCGTGCTTGTTATGACTTTTGCGGGTCTTATATGTGTTGCGGATCATTCTAAACTAATGCTTCATGACCCTTAACTTGTAAATCAATTGGCGAAAAGCACATTTACTTGAGGACAAGCAAATACCAAGTGTAGGGATATTTGATAAGGTTTTAAAATGTACCTTTTTGAGGGGTTGTTTAAGCCCTTATTTGATCACTTTTTTATCCGTTATTACTTAATATCGTTCCTTTTCACTTTTTAGATATCTTGAAGGCAAATTGCTGGAATGACACTTATTCGGACGAAAAGGCGCGAATATACGAAGAAAATGGCCAAAGTCAAGAATCGAGACACTCAACCTGCTGAAACTGAAGGGGACGGCGTCAGGTTATATTTGTGACTCCATCAGAACAAGTTTTGTGACGACTCAGTAGCCAAATTGCTTATTTACAAGTGACGGCATCAGGTTTAAAAAGAGTAGGGCGTCGCATCTCAGACGGCCTAGATTTGATCCCGACGGCGTCAGAGACTCAAGGCGACGGCGTCACGGACAAGGTGATGCCGTCACAATGATAACGTGGCCAAGACGAAACCCTAATGACGGTGAACCGACGGCGTCACAAACTAAAGGGTGACGCCGTCGCAGTTGTAACCTTATATATAGAAACCGAATTTTTTAGTTTTCAGTGTGTAGTTTTGTGGAGTTAAAACCTAAACCGAACCAAGGCTGTCTTGTACAGTATTTTAGGGTTCCATACCCTATCTTATATCAAGATAAGTGTTTTACTTCATTAATTCAATTATGTCTTCAATTGATTGTGTGTATGCTTGCATGTTCCCCATGTTCGGCTAATTTACTTGTGTGTTTGCTTAGGTAATATGAAACTTAGTTAATGAATATTGATTGGTTGTCTCTTATCTTAATTGTGATTCACCTAGTATTGCGATAGGTCATTCATTGTGTTGTTAATGCTTGATTAATCTTTGTTGAACCTTAGTTTATAATCACCTAGAGTAATTGTAGGCTATACATCCAAAGAATACGTTAGAGTTAAAGTTTATAAATCCTAGAGATTTTGTAGTCATTAACCTTTGGTAGCTTCAAAGAGTTAGGGATAAACGCATACCCCACAACCTTAGAGACACAACGCGATAAAGAATAAGGACGTGACAATTCAACCATCAATAAGAGATAACTAGGGAGTAATAAAGCCTAAGCAAATACATTTTTAATCATCATACGAGCACACAACAATAGACATAGACTACCCTTACCTTACCTTAGATAATTAGATAGTAGAAGTAATCGGTAGAAATACCAACCCCCAAATCCAAACCTCGAGATTCGTACCTTTCCATTTCCTAAAAAACATAAAAAGATAAAAAAGAATCTTCCTCAACCCCAGCCTTAGCGTAGTAACTTCTCACTAGCATTTCTATTCCCCTAGAGAACGATATCAATTCCCGTGGCTTACCCTAATACTATACTACAACGATTAGGTTCACTGCCTAGGGTGTTGAAAAACTTGCTCGACGAAAAGGAAGTTCCTTTGACCCCGAACGCGCTGTGTAAGCGTAACAAGAACGAACACCGGACAAATTTTCTCGTTAATGTCCAAGAGGCACTCAAGGTTAATTCCTCCAAAGACTTGTCGAATGTTGGTGTTTGCGAGGAATGATGGTTCAACCACACAACCTTCATGGAAGAGCCTCTTTTCTAGCATCTTGAAGGCTTTCCTATCCTCCAGGCTTAGGCCTTCTATACGATGGTACATTGGGATGTAGTGGGCGGTATCATGGTAATCTTGTTGGCGGTTGCTAGGCATGATTGTTTTGATGAGGCAAGTGGTTGTGATTAACTAAAATAAAAATTAATTTTACAACTTGTTTGATTAGTAATCCTAAGACAATGCAAAGTATTTCCATTGTAAACTTACTTTAGGAAAACATAGGAGTATAAATTTCTCAAGTGAGAGAATGAATATGAGACTATTACTAGCGGTGCTCAATTACGGCTAAACACGACCATTTTTACGGGCGATTCCACATACCTAACTTATATCAAGGAAGCAATTCAACCGTTAGGTCAAATTGAGTTTCTAGTGCAATAAGTTCTCCAGTATTCATTATTAAGTTAGGAAAATTTATATTCCTACAATGGCCTATCGAAGAGTAACAATGATGATACTTTGCTTTGTTTTTATTAATATTATACTTGAAAAAACTAAGGTGACAAAGGTGTAAAAAAAAATTAAAAGTTGTCTATATGGTGAACAAAAAAAATGGTTGGATGAGCTAGTTCAATATATGTTGTTGGAAAGCTAGAGTTTGGACTTTCGAATATGAACAATTATATTTGCATTGCAAAATAATTTACTTGAGCATATCGGATGAAATAATCAAGTTGTCAATCATACTATGAAGCTTGGAGAGCGATCATGAAAAGGAAAACGAGATAGTACATCATCAACACAAGTGTAGGTTATGATCCGATGTACATTCTTGTTGTTTTTAGAAAACGATAGAAGAAAATATGAAATCAAGAAATCATATAAGCACATAAAACCTTTATGTTGCACACATGACAAACTCAATCAAAAAGCCATTTAGTGTTATATGTTTTAAACATTTTTCAACTTATAAAACTAACATTTTCGACACAACTAGATGTTATCCCAAACACTCCTTCAAGTAGCACATTGATTAGTAGAATATTACTAAATCGACAAGCAAGGGAATGAATAGCAAGGTAAGGAAACCACATATGTTATTCAATCAAACAAGCACAAAAGCTATTTGAGATAAGCAAATAATCAAGTAATGCAAGGAAGACAATTTAACATTTAGCATAGCATACGAAAGTTCTTTTCATCGCTTTGTGTTAAACATGTATACCAAGCTTGATTAGTTTCCTTTATAAATATAATCAAAACCTTAATTTCAAAAGAGGACACATTGTTATTCAAAGACGAAAACATCCGTCTCTAATTAGATCGAAAGTTTGTGCAAAAGTTATGACCGAAAAATGACTTTCTATTATAAATCAATGATTCTGTAAATTTTTGTTTTGAATCAGTTTATGAAATCATTTTTAAATGAAAGTACACTCAAATACCTTTAAAACGATAGGTGTCACGACTTCTAACGACTTACGGTTAATTAGTTATGAATTTTTGAAATTCAGACAAAAACTGTCTTCTGTACCACGGATCTTACGGATCCCTTGCTTGAGGGATCCGTCCAGTGTAACCTGAGGGATCCGTGGATCTGACACATAATTACAAAAATGCATGTTTTGACCGGACGAAAAGGTTTAACCTTTGTAAACTTTTTAGTGAAGTTATATTATCCATTTTTACCTTTATTCAAGCTTGATTAACAAGATATCTAACAACAAAACTTAAAAGAAAAAAAAATCAACACAACACTTTTCATATTATGCTTGACTTCACCAAAAATTTGATACAAGGACCTTACTCATTTTGAAAACCATTTGTTTTAAAAACTAGAGCCAACCCGCTCTGATACAAATTGTGAAAACGTAGAGGGGGGGTGAATACGTTTCCGTTTCAGACTTAAAACCTTTGTATAGTATAAACCATTGCATTTGCTAATCTCGACGTGAGGATGCATTTAATGCATTACGGCATGTAAGGCCAACCCCTTGACATCACATAAGATTCCGCAAGATTAATGGTTCATTATAAATCAAGTTTCACCATTATTAGTCCGGTTACTTTTTCTTGATCAAGCATGTCATAATATGTAAAGTGTTAAATATAGTTTGTGACTATATGAAATACCAAGTATGCATCACAAACATAGACATCAACTACATAGACAATAAACGATGTAATGCAAAAAGTAAAGCGATAAGTAAAAGGATAGACAAACCAACACGAGGATTTATAGTGGTTCGGCTACAAGGACACCTTGCTTGCCCTACTCCACTCCCCGAGTCACCTACTCGAGAGTTGCTTTACTAGATCAACAAACTCCATTCTCGGCAGAGAAAACCTTACACAACGTCGCTTACACTTTTTCCGGTACTAAGCTAAATACCGAGTTCTTTCACACCAAGGTGAACCACACCAACCACAACGTCGCCTACCCTTTATCCGGTACTAGGCTAAGTACCGAGATCCATTACAATGGAGGAACTACTACCCAACACTACACAACACCTAATCCCAAAGGAGACCAACTTCTTATTACAACACCATCATGGATATCAATATCCTTGGATCTAATACTAATCTATCTTGTACATCGAAGCACTCCATTTCGAATGTACACCTTAGGAATCTTTCACTAATGCCTTTGACATGGATCTTCAGCACTCTTCACTAATGCCTTTGACACATCTATGACACCCGTTATGTTTTGTGGCCTAACATAACAAACCTTGTGTTTTATGGCACAAACACATAAACCATCTAGTCTAGTCATAGATATATAACACATCTATGATACTCGTTATGTTTTGTGGCCCAACATAACGAACCTTGTGTTTTATGGCACAAACACATAAACCATCTAGTCTAGTCATAGAACCCAAAGCATGATGTAGTTAGTCTTCTATGAATGAAGATAACAAGTTTCCCAAGCTTGTTGTAGAAGATCTTCATGTGCTTGTATCTTGTGATGGGTGATCACTTCAGTAGGTAAGGATGCAAGATCTCTAAGCTTGCTTTGGAGGATCACTTCGGGAGTATGCTTACAAAAAATGAAAGTTAGAAGCATTATGATCATATGAGATTAGGGTGGTTTACATGGGTATTAGTCAAATGGGTTATGGGTTGATCCATGGGTATTAGATTAGATACAATGTATCTAATGGATGCAATGCATCTAGTCAAATGGGTTATGGGTTGATCCATGCGTATAGATTAGATACAATGTATCTAATGGATGCAATGCATTTAGTCAAATGGGTTATGAGTGCCCACCAAGGTACAATGTTTCTAGACTTTGGGTTTTATCCAACTACATTCAATGTATTTGGTCAATGGGTCAAATACTTAAGTTTCTACCCATTTATATTACCCATTATAATACATACTAGTTATGTATATATTTACCCAATATGTAAACACTAGTTATTATACATTAACTATTTAACTAAACATGTTTTAATGGTTTGTTGGGGGTTTGATCATAACGCAACATAACAAACATGTACGAATCTGTGTTGTAGCATACTAGGACTTGAGTCGTCGAGAGGTGTTGAGACAAAATATAATTACAAGTAACTTATACATTTTACGTTATGTATTACAAGTTACATGTCTGTAATCAACAAAACAAATGAGAATGTATAGAATAAATATCGTAATATTTGCACTAACAAATCTATTTAGATATGCATGTTGGACATTGATAGATAGATATGTAAATGTGTAATGGAAAGATAAAGAGTAAGAAATACATAACTACAAAATGAGTGTTTATAGTGGTTTGGCTACAAGGACACCTTCCTTGCTCTACTTCACTCCTCGAGTCACCTACTCGAGAGTTCGTAATCACTAGACAACACAACTCCTTATGGTGGAGAAGCATTCACAGCGTCGCCTACTCTTTTTTTGGTACTAGGCTGGACACCGGGTTCTTCCACAAGGTAGAACCACACCTATCACAACGTCGCCTACACTTTATCCGGTACACGGCTAGATACCGAGTTCCATTACAAAGGAGGAACTACTACCCAACACTACAAAACACCTATCCCAAAGGAGACCCACTCCTTATTACAACATCATCAAGGATATCCATATCCTTGGATACACCCTATCTCTATTTGTACATCGATACACCTTATCGATTGTACACCCTTGGCATTCTTCACTAATGCCTTTGACTTGACCCTCTTGGTATCCTTCACTAATGCCTTTGACATGGACGTTCGACACCTTTCACTAATGCCTTCATCTTGACTCTTTTGGCATCCTTCACTAATGCCTTTGACACGGATGTTAAGCACCTTTCACTAATGCCTTCGTCTTGACTCTTTCGGCATCCTTCACTAATGCCTTTAACACAACACTGTTAGGGAGGAAGAAAGAACTATCAACAAGAGAACCTCAGTTGTCTTGATGATGACGAAGCATGGCAACTCATGGACTTGAACTTGCTCGACTTCAAGAGGTGGTGATCTCGCCTTTAAGAGGAACCTAGAAAATCACACAAAAACAAACACAAACTACATAGAGAGATCCTTTGGATATGAGGTTAGAAATTTTACAATACTAGGTGAAAGTATGTGTTGGAGTGATAACCCAAAATGAAGAAATTGCTCACTATTTATAGAAGAAAATAGTCTACTATTCCACGAATCCCTTGCTTGAGGGATCCGTCCAGTGTAAACTGGGGGAACCGTGGGACGCTCTTCTTTGCCCATGGGTTTTGGGTCATGGGTCATGGGTTATGGGTCATTGGTCCTAGACTTTAGACCATGGGTATCCAAGTAGATACAATGTATCTACTAGATGCAATGCATCTAGTCCATGGGTCATGGGTTAAATCCATGGGTCATGGATAATACCCATTTTGACGTATGCATGATTTCATGCAATGGGTTATGGGTTATGCTCCATGGGTATGGGTCATGGACTTTGGGTTAAACCCAACTACATTTAATGTATTCGGACAATGGGTCAAATACTTAAACTTCTACCCATTATTTTACCCATTATAATACATACTAATTATGTATATATCTACCCAATATGTAAACACTAGTTGTTGTACATATGTATTACTAAATCATAAAATCACTATTACTTGTTTAGTGTTTTATGTGAAAACGTAAGTGTGTTAGTAAACTATTGTCTCAAAACATTTACGTATTTTATTTGTTTCGTTAAAATGATTTTACGTTTGTTATCGACAAAACATTAGAAGATCGTAAAATATAATTTTACATTTGTTATCGACAAAATCACTATTACTTGCGGCTTATTTGTATTAACAAAGAGCATGAAGCTAAATGGTGTCCCGCATGACACCTTACGTTTATGTCTCTTTCCTTATTCTTTGATGCATCATTTCACCGCTTGGTTTGATCATCTTCCAAAGAATTTTATCCATAGCGGGGAGGAGATGGTTACTAAGTTTCTATCTAAATACTTACCTCCTTCTATGGTGACAAAATTAAGAAATGAAATCAGTAACTTCCGTCAGCTTCCCGAAAAATCTTTATTCAAAGCTTGGGAATGTTACATGTTGGAATCACTCCTAAAGTATTTCAAGTATTTATATTTCATATGTAATAGGTAGCTTTATTCTGGCCTTTATGTTTGTTTAAGGTCCAGCTTATGTAGAAGGCCCATAAGCTGAGGCCCAAGCCCAATAAGGAATAGGGAAGGAGAGGGAGTGTTGCCCTAGCTCCTTGCCTATATAAACTATTGTAAACCCTCATTTGAGGGTTGGTTGTTCAAGTTTTCTCTTCATTCACTCACCTACGCATAACCGTGTCTTATATTGTTTGTGTGTGTGTTTGATACTTGTTCAATCGCCTTATCTCTTTCTGTATAAGCTTGTGTTGTAAAACTAGTGACCTAACAGTGGTATCAATCGCCAAATAGTTGGGTGTATTCGTTTGTTTTTGAAGTATTTGGTTTTGGGTCTTACGCGTAAAGATAACACAATCTTTGGTACGCTTAAAAACTAATTTTTTACATTTTTGAATCCAAGATTCTTGTACTTTCAACGTTATTAGGTGTTAAACTATTGGTTTTTGGCAAAAAGTTTGGAACTTTACGTGTTTTTCCTTGTTTTTAAGCTAGTTTTTATACGAGGGTGTTATCCTACGCATAACTGTTTTAGAAGCTTTGGATCATCAAGTTTCACACTTTTGTGTTATTTTGGTGATATTGAAGCTACCTCATCACACAAAAACTGGTTTAGAAACGAATTTGGATAGAATCAAAGTTACGAGTAATCTTACGCGTATCAAAACCCTAAATTTACGCGTAAGACTTTCCTTGGTTTGATCTTCAATTTTCTGGTTTATTCCGTGTTTTCTTACTTGGATAAGTCTGAAAATACGTCGACTTTGGATATCTCTTGCACTGTGAAGTGTAAAAGATCACTTGGGATAAAACCCTAATCTTACGCTTAAGCATAAAGCTTACGCGTAGAAAATCTTACGCTTAAGATTCATCTTACGCGTAGACTTAGTCCTACGCATAAGGTAATCCTACGCCTAACTTTCTACGCCTAACTTACTGTTTACGCGTAACTTTAGTCTTTTTTCCTGCTTACGCGTAAGCTAAATCCTACGCGTAACTATTCTTGTTACGCGTAACTTTTGGTGTTTTTACGCATAAGTGCTACTTGGTTCTTGTCATTTCTACGCCTAAGGATACTTCATCAACAAAGATTCATTCGACTACAAAGATCCATTCTTACTTCACAAGTTTATCATCATGTCTCAACCACCATACTCTAACTATTTCCCTCACACTTATAATCAACAACAACAACAATTAACTCCACAACATCAACAATGGAATCAACAACAAGCAATTTATCAACAACAATTTAATCAGCAACATACTCCACAAATGGTTCAACCACAACCAAGCATTCAAGTTCAACCCTACACAACTGATTTCAATCAACATCCATCACGGACAACTATGAAGGAACCCACTTGGTTTGCTAAGATGTGTGAAGCTTTAAGCAGCCAACAATCAATTCATGAAGCTGGATCACTTGATAGACCTCCAATGCTCACTCCAGGAAACTACGATCAATGGGTGATAAGGTTCTTTAGGTTTTGTGATCTGAAGAAGCCACACGGAAAGTTCTTAAAGAAGGTTATCTTAGAAGGTCCATTTGAGATGCCTATTGTCACTATACCCGGAGATCCAACTGCTGTTCCACCAAGAGATGAACAAACCAACATTGCTACTGTTGCAGACTTAAATCCTACAGAACTTCTACACTATGAAGCTGATGAACTTGCAATGGAATACATCCTCTTAGGATTACCAAACCCAATTCTTCGTAGTGTTGATGCTCAAAAGACTGCACAAAAAATGTGGGATCACATTCGTCTACTTATGGAAGGATCTGTACTCAATCAGGAGGATTTGGAATCCAAAATTTACTTGGCTTATGAACACTTCATGATTGAACCTGGAGAGACACTTGAGTCATATCATCACCGATTTTCAGACATCATCAATGATTTGGATAAACACAACATCATCATGCCAAGAATTGCAGTGAATACTAAGTTCCTGAGTAGTCTTGGTCCAGAATGGGAGAAGTATGTCATTTTTCTCCGTCAAGCGAAGAACATGCATCATTCTACTTATGGATTGTTGTACGATTACTTGAAGCCTCATGAAAAGGAAGTTGATCGGGAAAGGATTCTCCGTGCTCAAATTACTAAACAGTCACAACCGGACAATCAACAACTTGCCTTGTATGCTCAACAGACTTATCCCTCTCAACCAGCAACTCAACCACCTGCTTCCAACACACCTTCACAGCAACAACCTCAACCTCAACAAAATCAATTGGTCCCATACAGCAACAATGCTCAAGCATATGTCAGTGAAGCTACTGAGGAAATCGATCCATTCGAAGCATTGCAACAAGGATTTGTGATGATTGCTAATGCATTTGGCCGTTACACCAACAAATCCAACAATCGTATTCGTTCCTCATCTAACACACGGACTCAAGCTGTTGTGAACAATGGACGTATTGAAGTTCAGAATCGTGATTATGGTCGTCAGATGGGAGGTGGTCAAGGGTTTAATGCTGTGGGTAGGAATAACAACAGAGCTCAAGTGGTGGAACAGGGAAATGCTCAGAATCGGTTAAATGGTCTTAGATGCTACAACTGCAATGAAAAGGGACACCTGGCTAATGCATGCCCAAAGCCAAGGACTAGGGGCAGTGCTTATTTCAAAGAGGCCTTACTTTTGGCTCTTAAGGATGAAGCTGGTGGATCTCTTACAAACAAAGAACAGAGCTTTATGGCAGATGCAGACTCAGATGATGATATGGAGGACTTGCAGGCTAATGCAGCTGTTATGTTGATGGCTAATATGCATGAGCTGCACATGAGTGATTCAGGCCCAGTGTATGACACTGATGGCTTGTCTCAGGTACCCGAACAAACCATCATCATATCTGAACTAATATCTCCGCCAATATCTGAATCCGGCACGGATCAGACTGTTCAAAATGAGTCTTCTGCATCTTCCTCTGATGATTTTCAAGTTAACCCTGTAGTTACATTTGACGATCAAGATGACCTTATGGTCCCCCTTGACAATCAAATTGACTCTGTGGTCGTACTTGAGGATCTAAAGAATGATCATGTTGAGACTCACGTTGAACAAGATGATCTGTTGCCTCATCCAGATTTTGCTCGGTTAATTCAAGACCATAAAATCAAAATGGAGGAATGTTATGCATTAAATCAGTCCTTAAAACGTAAAAATGCACTGTTAACCAAGGATTTTGAATGTTTACAAATGCAACTCAACTTTTTCAAAACTCAAGAAAACCGTGAAAAAGGTTTTGAAGCCGCTTTTGCAAAATCTCATCAAAACGAAAAATATTTAGAGAGACAGATGCGTGATCTAGCCGCCTCGAAGAATGCTTTGTTGTCCGAATTAGAACAACTGAAACATGAACATAAAAAACAAATTAACGCTCTCACCTTGGAAAATCAAAAAGCTAAGGCTGAGTTGTTAAATTGTCAAAAACAGTTCTCCGCATACAAAAAGCATTCAACGAATCGGGTAGATGACCTTCTTGCAGAAATTCTCGGTTTGCAAAACAAACTTAAAGAGTTTAAAACTGTTGTTTACAAACATGGTGAATCAGTAACAGCTATTGAAAAGTTTACCTTAAAACCTAATCCAAATGGATATGGTAAAAATCTAGCTGATTACAAACCAAAGCTTTCACTAAAAACATTCAAACCAACTCCTGAAGTTTCCAGTGCACAATACAAAATTGATAATACTGTCATGAGTGTTGTTGAATACCATCGTCAAGAGGAATTAGATGCAGAAGACGAGAGTCGATCAAAATTAAAAAATGTTGTTTACAACAAACCTTTTAATTATAAAAATGCGGTCACTTTCGTCACACCAACGGATTCTTCCAACACACCAAGGGTTATCATCAAAACACCCGAGTCTTCTATTGTTAATCCCAAAACAGTCTTTGCACAAACTTATGGTCCTTTACCTTCCATTAGCGAAGTAAACTCACAACCTGAAAATCGAAAAATTCTTCGATATTTTGACATTTTCATGGCTGACCTCAAAATTTTACAACATGAGATAGAATATCGATCTGAAATAAAAGTTGAACATTTTCAATCGCCTCTGGCGCGAGAACAAAGAGACATTTTTCAGAAAAATCTTTTACCTAATGTTAAAAACTTGAAAAGTTGTGCAATTGCCTGGGAAAAGGATTTTCATAAGGAACTTGGGGTAATGAAAAACGTTTTCGAGAAAACAGAAACATCTATTACTAACACAAAACGGAAAAAGAAACTGTTGAGAAAAGATGTTGATCGACTCTTGGAAGATGTTATCTGTGCTGATATCCATAATGTTGTGCTATTCTATTCGTTGCCATATGCATCTGATCATATCTCTGCTGATATTGTTGACACTGTTGTAACTGTTGAGAACACCGATAATGTGCTTCAGATCGAGTCTTTAAAAGCAGAAAATAAACGATTACACACGGAAATTCACAATGCAAAACGTCGTCTTCAATGGTGTGAAAAAGATATTCACAACCATCAACTTAGTTTTCAAAAGAAAATCGCTCAATTGAGTGCCAAATCTTCTGATCCTAAAATTGTTCAACTGGATGATCAAAACGTGTCTTTGAAAAGTCAAATCTCAAAATATGAACAAGAACTTTTAAAAGTTAAACAGGAATATGGTGTCATATTTGATTTACTCAAAAAGACTCGAGATGAAGCATCTAATGAACTTGATCACTATCTAGCTCACACTAGAGAAGTCCTGAATTTTGCTGGTAATATTCGTTCTGAAAATCAAGATCTGATTCACACCATCTCTAAGTTACGGGAAATGTTAGGAAAGTATGAACTACTCCCGCCTACTGTGATTAAGAGATTAGCACCAGTCACACTTAGTAATCGTGAACCTAGAATTCCCACTGCCAAATCACAAGTTGCTAATGTGTTTCCCTCTACTGAAACAGGAATAGTTGCATCTTTTCCAAACGTCCGCACTTCACAGCCTAGGAGCACCCAAACGAAGAATAGGAAGTTGCGACCTAAGAAAAGATCAATAAGGAATGCTAAAGTAGAAGAACACCCTAGGACTCTAAATAAAACTCATGTTACTTCCACTATAGATATTGCGCCTGGCAAATGTAATAGAAATAGTGATGTAACGAATGCTAAACCGTTAAGTACCTTTGATATTCAGTCTGATGCACCTTGTGATATTTGTCAAAAAAGTATGAATTCTGATTGTCATGACAAATGTGTTGCTAAAGCTATAATCTCTAGATTCCGGAATCCTAAGAATCGGAATACCTCTAGGCCAACTAATCATTCAAAGTCTGTGCTTGGTAAACCACCATCTTTAGATTCTAAGGCAACCATTGCTATCACAGTAGCTCCCGCTTCACCTCCTAAGAATGTTGTACCACCTAGTGATTTCACTAAGACTAAAGCAAAGAGTAGTTATAGATGGCAAAAATGGATATATAACACACTAGGATTTAAATGGATTCCTAAACTTATGAATGTGTGTATATCTGATATACCTGCTTTGGAACCCTCTAACATTTTGGGTTCCACATCTACTTCTATTCCATCTGTGTCGTCTGTGTGTAATGCAGGTGATACAGATCATTCTCTGGATTGTTGATAGCGGATGTTCCCGACACATGACAGGCAATCTTAAACTGTTATCAAACTTTATTGCAAAGTTCATTGGCACTGTCAGATTCGGGAACGATCACTTCGCAGCCATCATGGGCTACGGAGATTATGTTAATGGGAACATCGAAATCAGCAGGGTTTACTATGTGGAAGGCCTCGGTCACAATCTGTTTTCAGTAGGTCAATTTTGTGATGGAGATTTGGAGGTCGCTTTCAGGGAGAAAACTTGTTTCATTCGTGACCTACAAGGAAACGACCTTATGTCTGGCTCGCGTAATTCTAGTCTCTACACTATCTCTATGCAAGACATGGTTGCTTCATCTCCCATCTGCTTACTTTCTAAGGCAACATCAACAAAATCTTGGCTATGGCACCGTCGTCTCTCACATCTAAACTTTCAAACCATCACCAACCTTGCTCGACACAAACTAGTTGAAGGACTCCCACGATTCCGGTATTCAAAAGATCACCTTTGCTCAGCCTGTGAACAAGGGAAAAGCACTCGTGCTCATTTTCCTTCAAAGGTGGAACACAGCTCTCAGCATGTACTTCATCTTCTTCACATGGATTTGTGTGGCCCAATGCGCGTGCAAACGATAAATGGCAAACGTTACATCTTAGTAATCGTTGATGACTACTCTCGATGGACTTGGGTCTACTTTCTTCGTAGCAAAGACCAAGCTCCACAAATGATCATCACCTTTCTCACAAAGATACAGGTTCAGCTCCGCAACACAGTCAGAATCATCAGAACAGACAAAGGAACTGAATTTGTTAACAAAACCCTTCGTGAATTTTATGAGAAAGTGGGAATTCAGCATCAAACATCCATTGCACGGACACCTGAACAAAACGGAGTTGTTGAAAGACGAAACCGAACGTTAGTGGAAGCTGCACGAACAATGTTAATCAATGCTAAACTTCCAGATTACTTATGGGCGGAAGCTGTATCTACTGCATGCTATACTCAAAACCGTTCCATGATCACAAAACGCCACAACAAAACACCTTTTGAGCTTGTCCACAACTATAAACCGAACCTCAAACACTTTCATGTATTTGGATCCCTCTGCTATCCAAATAATGATCGTGATGATTTTGGAAAGCTAAAAGCCAAAGCTGATATTGGAGTCTTTATTGGATACTGTGACAATTCTAAAGGTTTCCGAATCTGGAATCGTCGAACTAAGGAGGTTATGGAAACGATTCATGCTCATTTCGATGAACTCACGGAAATGGCTTCTGAGTATAACAGCTTAGAACCCGGTCACAACCGTTTAAACTTCCCTCAACCCCCATCATCAGCTGAAGAAAGCCCTCAGCTAACTCGTCAACAAATGGAAAGGTTATTTGCTCCTCTGTTCTGTGACGATATTGATGAATGTGCTCCTGGTGTATCCGCTGTTTCCGCTGCACAACCTGATAATATTCCTATACCTGATACACCTGCTACAACAACTACTGTTGAAGATGCACCTACACCAATTGACTCCAACACAACAGTTGAACACACCGCTTCCAACAATGATGAACCAGCTGATGATATTCTGAATGAAGTACCCCCACCTGCAGATTTTGATCCAAATGCGTTCTTCAACCCGTTTGCTAATGAGACTGCTGCACCAGATGTTGCGGAATCTTCAACAAACCATTTGAATCCTCAGAATCTGCACAATGTATACCAACATCAACCCTCTACACATAGATGGACAAAAGACCATCCTCTGGCTAACATCATTGGCAACCCGAATCAACCAGTCGTTACGAGACAACGTCTTCACTCAGATGGTGAACACTGCATTTATGCACTCACTGTCTGCCAATCAGAACCTAAAAACATTAAAGACGCAATGACAAAAGACAACTGGATTGAATCCATGCAAGAAGAACTCAACCAATTCAAACGTCTTGAAGTATGGGAACTGGTTGAAAGACCAACAGGGGTCTACGTCATTGGTCTAAAATGGATTTGGAAAAACAAATTGGATGCTGAAGGGAATGTCATCCGAAACAAGTCACGGCTAGTTGCTAAGGGTTATCGTCAGGAAGAAGGGATAGACTTTGAAGAATCTTTTGCTCCGGTTGCTCGTCTTGAGGCTGTTCGGATATTTCTTGCATTCGCGGCTCACATGAACATGACGGTCTATCAGATGGATGTCAAAACGGCGTTTCTCAATGGGCAACTTAAAGAAACGGTCTATGTCAGCCAACCAGATGGATTCGTTGATCCTGAGTTCCCGAACCATGTCTACAAACTGAAAAAAGCTCTTTATGGTCTCAAACAAGCCCCTCGGGCATGGTACGATAAGCTATCATCTTTCCTTATTGCCAATAATTTCACCAAAGGCTCGGTTGACCCAACTCTTTTCATACAATATCACGGGGCACACATCTTAATTGTTCAAATTTACGTGGATGACATCATTTTTGGGTCAACACATAAAAAGTTTTCAATCGCTTTTGCAAAACTCATGAAGAAAAATTTTGAAATGTCCATGATGGGTGAACTTACGTTCTTTCTAGGACTGCAAGTTCATCAATCACCCCGTGGTATTTTCTTGAGTCAGTCCAAATATGCCCTTGAACTGTTAAACAAATTTGGAATGAATACCTGTGATACTTATGCCACACCAATTGCTCATACCAAGAAGCTAGATGCTGATTTACATGGGAAATTAGTTGACCCCACCAAATACCGAAGTATTATTGGGTCCCTCATGTATCTAACAGCTAGCAGACCTGATATTGTCTTTGCCGTTTATCTATGCTCCCGTTATCAGTCGCGACCAACTGAAACCCACCTCTCTGAGGCTAAAAGAATCCTCCGATACATAAAGGGAACCATTAATTTGGGGATCTGGTATCCGAAGGATTCTGGTTTTGAACTAATCGCTTTTTCTGACGCTGATCACGCAGGATGCTTAGACTCAAGGAAAAGTACTTCAGGAGCTCTACAATTTCTCGGTGATAAACTGGTGTCTTGGCAATCAAAGAAGCAGGATTGTACATCGCTGTCATCAACTGAAGCAGAATATGTAGCCATGTCGGCGTGTTGTGCTCAAGTCATATGGATGAGAACACAACTCAAAGACTATGGTTATGTATTTGACAGAATCCCGATGTACTGCGACAATCGAAGTGCCATTGCAATCTCGTGCAACTCAGTTCAGCACTCGAAATCAAAGCACATCGATCTACGCTATCATTTCATCAAGGATCATGTGGAACAGGGTACCGTTGAATTATACTTTGTGGGTACTGAATACCAATTGGCAGATCTGCTCACCAAAGCCTTGCCTCCCGCTCGGTTTAATGAGTTGGTCCACCGAATTGGTATGAGGTGTTTGACTCAAGAGGAACTGGATGACCTCTTAAAACCGTCTTAAAAACATGTCAAACACCAAAACATCTCTTGTAAATAAATAAAATCTTTCAAAAACAAAATACAAAAATATAAAACCTGATAAAACAACAAAAAATATTCTCCTCATCTATTTTCTATCAACATGGCAAGTACTTTTCTTCCGTCAACACTTTAATCTGTCAAAATTCAGTACTTTTCCGATCAAGTGTTGAGGGGGAGAAAATAATCCATTAACTGTTTCAAAACATCTGTGTACTTGCATGTTATCACATCTCGGTTGATTCTTTACAAATGGTGGTAAATTTCTGGTTCAAAGACACTCCTCGGACTTTAATTAAAAACCTTTCACTATTTTCTCAAGTCGAGGGGGAGTGTCGTCATGATTCTTTCTCAAAAATCTTTGTCTGGTAACCTAAATGGAAGTTAAAAGGCTTGGTTTGAAAAAGGCAAAGGTGGAGGGACTAAAACTGCCAAAAGATTAAAGTTAACTTTAATAAAACACCTCTCCACCTAATTCTTTCACTCACATTTATTACTAAACCTAATCTCATCTACGCCTAAGATTCATTCAAGAAATCCGTTGTTCTGATCATCTAATCGTAAGTGTTTTAATGATCCAAACATTGTTTTAAGCTAAGGGTTTTAATATCACGAAAATCCTACGGCTAAAATATGTGTTACGCGTGATTTTGTGATCTACGCATAAGCGTATGATCACATAATCATTGTGTGTGTGTTTTTGGTTAAAAAGATTGTTTCAAAACGTGCCTTTAGCATCAATGATGATATCTTTATCCTCAAACTTACCCAGAAACATAAATTGATTGATTTTGAAACTTAGGGTTTATGCGTGGATTTGGGTTTTTCGAAATGTGAAGTGTTTTTGGTCTAAATATTGCTGGGTTATGTTCATATAATGTGGAATTAATCATATCCTTTCTCTCTAACTACCCAGAAACACTGATTAATTCAGATTTTGAAATTAGGGTTTAAGGTTCATAAGATTGGGTATTTTTGATTCACCATGAGTTAGATGTTATAACTTGGTATATTTGCTCATACAACATCCTAGAGCTACCAGAAAAAGTTTGGTGCATAATCCATGGCTAGATTTGATACGCGTAGAACTAGGGTTTAGTCTACGCGTAAGATATTCTACGCGTAACTATTTATGAATGATTCATGCCATGTGTTGTTATTGAAATGAATGTATGTGCTAATTTTGATGATTTGATAATTTATTTCAGGATTGCTACACTTATAATTCAGAATCAAGGTCATTTGATTATCTACGCATAAGGATCACCTTACGCGTAGATTGTTATGCGTAAGACTTGTCTTACGCGTAGCTTCTACGCTTAAGGTTCTACAATGGACTACGCGTATCCTGTGAAGGATATGCGTAAACAGTGACCCCTACGCTTAAGGTCAACTCTTACGAGTAGCCTTACGCGTAAGGTCAATATATGCCTACGCATAAGCTCTACGCATAAGATCTCTTTTTCCTACGCGTAACATTTCTTACGCGTAAGATAGGATTCTACGCGTAAGTCTACGCCTAAGTATATATCATACCTGTCTACGCATAACTTTGCCAAAACTACGCTTAACCCTGGATTGACCTTCATGATGAATTGTTACTTGTACAAACTTGTAAATAAACTAATCATATCATCACGAATCCAAAAATTGTCACTAATAAACTTAAATCGTTTGATATGTTGTGAACAATAAGTGATAAAATAAACTTTAAAACTTGAAGTTAACTAACTCACGAAACATTTCACGATATCATTGAGTGAACATACAAGTGACTTAGGACTCGTAACAATCATTATCACTATACATTCAACAACTAGACAATAAGACCTTCTGTTGACTAACATTATGTCTTTCGATATGTTGGTTCTTTTGGCTAATGTTATTTCAGATCACGACATGGCTGAACAAATGAATGTGGATGCACCTGAAGTTCTCTCCATTGCTGATATCTATCCTCATGGCTATCCAATGAAGATTGGAAAGAATAACCTCCGTGTTGACTTTGACACCCTCACTTGCTCTGAATCTTCATGTCTTATTGCTATCGATATTCTGAGGACTCATCCATATCAGAACATGCTTACTAACTCTGCAACCATTCCTGAGATCTACATCCAACAGTTCTGGAACACTATGGAAAGGGTCAAAGGAAGGACTGCCGTAACAGTGACTCTGAACCACAAACAAGTCACTATTACACCTGAAGACTTAAGGGCTGCTCTCCTTATTCCTGAAGTCAATCCAACCAAACTTTATGCCACACCTGCTGAAGAGCTAACTCTCCAATTCTTAATCGATATCGGTTATGACGAGGCTACAGGAGTAATCACCAAGCACTCTCTCGTAGAGCTTAAGAGTATTCCTCAACCATGGAGAACACTCTACATGATCATCACCAAGTCTGTTTCTGGTCGTGACAGCGGCTATGAGCATCCTAAGCTCATAGAACTGCAAATATTTTGGGCATTCGTCAACATGAAACACATCGCTATTGAAGCTCTGATTTGGGATGACATGATGTCATTTCTCAACAAACTTGGCTCAAAGATTCCCTACATCAGATACACTAAACTGTTGATACAGAGAGCACTTGGACTTCATCCTGATATTCCCAAGAGGCTCAATGACCCCGACAATCACGACATGTTGACTGAACCTATTCTCTCTGTCAGAATCAAGGAAACGTCCACAAAGAAACAAGGTGCTGTGCTCCCAGATTTCCTTCTAACTGAAGATGTCAGAAAGCTCGAAACGTACAAGAGATATCTGGAAGCAGTCAGACAAGGCAAAGTTGGTCATCTTGACGAAAAATCTTCTGGAACACCTGTCAGGAGAACCAGAAGAGGAAGTACAGGAAGTGTCACAAGTACAGATAGTCAAAGGAATGTTCCTAAGAAGAAACCCATTCCAAAGAGGAAACCCACTCCTAAGAAGAAAGTTCCTTCTCTAGAAGCCACTCCGATCCTTTCACTTGAACCACAAAGACAGCTTAGGGACGAGGACTCTGAGGCTACTGAATCAGACGAAGAGATCTCATACTCTGAAACTGCAAAGGATGAAAATCCCTCAGTACCAAAACCTCCAAGTCCTCAAACTATTAAAGGAAAAGAGAAGACTACTGCACTTGTACCTCAAGATGAAAGCTCTGAAGATGATGAAGAGCAATTGGATAAATCATACAGGAAAAAGTTTCACAATGTCCGACACACTCAAAAGGCCGCTGAATTTGCTAAAGATCAAATGGGTGGCCCCGGAGGCTCAAGTGGTGCTGCCCACTCTAAACCATCTCCTGATGCGGTTAATCAACCCGATAAGGGAGCTGGTGCCACCCCTCTTGTGCAACAACAAAAGCCTGTTGAAGACACTATTGAGTATGATTTTGAGAAACTGGAAACTGAGAAAGAAAAATCTAAGGATGACGAGGATGATTATACAAAGTTTCTTCTGGACAGTCCAACTCACTCAAAGGAGAAAACCTCTGAAACTCCTAAGGACATGAAGTCTCCTCATGTCTCCTCATCATCGGACTCTTCATCTCATTCATCACCACCACCATCAACAAAGTCAACCAGATCATCATCCAAATCAGTGAAGAAACCACCTAAATCTTGGATTTCTCAAGCTCATGAACGGATTACCAAAGCTGTCAAACAAGTCAGAAAGAAAGACGTGCTCAACAAGAAGCTGAATTTCTTTGCTGATCACATACAGCATCTGTATAACGAGAATGAAAAGATGCAAAAGGAAAGGAAAGCTATTCAGGAATTCATGAGAAGTCATCGTCAGGGGGAACTAAATGAAATGATTGAAGGTTATACTCAAAAGTACCTTCAGGATATCGTTCCAAAAGTCCAAAAGGAACTGGAAAAGTCAGCAAGAGAACAAACCCACAAGTTTCTTCTCGACACTGTCCCCAGTGTGACAAAAGAAGTATTTTCCAGACAACTCACCCCTAACATCGTTGCATTGGTCAAACATACAATGGCAAAAGAAGCTGATCTCTCTGAATCTGAGCTAATCGCTAAACTTGTGATGCAAATGTCAAAGAGATCAGGAACGTTTACTTCAGACGAAGCTAAATTTTTCGAAATTCTACTTGACTATCAACTCAGATCATCATGCAAGGAGTCAGCCGATCAACCCAAACGACCAAGAGATGACGATGATAAGGATAAGGACTCTGCTCCTAAACGTCAGAAGCAGTCTGGTCAATCTAAATCTATGCCACCTCCTCCACAACGAACTTCTTCACAACAAAAGTCTTCTCCACCACGGTCTTCAACTGATAAACCTCGGGACGATTCTGAGTTACCACCCTCGACTCAGAAAACTGGTGATCACTTTAAGTATACGGGTGGTGACGATGAAGAGGTCCTTGAGCCCCAACAACAACCCTCCTCTCCCAAACAAGTGAAGATACCCGAATCATCATCAAAGCCTTCTAAAAACAAGAAAAAGACGACTCAGCCAGACGTCGTATCATGGCTTGATGACGATACAACCGCAGAATTTGAATGGTTCTCCACACTTGTTAACAACACTCCCTACCCTGAAGAAGGTCAAGAATTGGTAGACGGTAGTACACTGGAGCATGCAAAAATCTTGCAAGAACGATTCCGTGTGAAGAAGATGACGAAATCCGAGTTGAAGCGCATCAAAAATGAAGCATTCCTTCTGTTGAAAAATAGCTCGGAAAGTGCAATCGAGGTTGAATATCACCTTGAAAACATTGCTCGAGCCATGTCTAACAACATGGATTGGCTCAACCCAGAAGCAAACATCGACTTCACTAAACGGAACAACCCTCCATACTACACTGACTGGACCAAACCTCTACCAACAATCGGCCAACCAGAAGAACCAAGGATTCCTTTCAGACATTTCTTCAACAAAGACCTGGATTTTCTTCTCCATGGTGGCGATGGTTCACGAAAATACGCTACATCTTTGACTCTTCCATTCCCAGCGGCTTGTTACTCAAACTGCATAGCTATCGAGGAACGTGCAACTCACTTGTTTTCTGACAACGTGCAAGCATACGACCAAGATGCATTGTATGGGATTCATCATTGGCCTGAACGCCGACGAATCTACTACAGAAGCTGCCTGGTTCAGAAGTCTCAACATGCAGTGTACAGCTCTAAGGACATCGTGGCCATCAAACACATTGATCTCAAGTCTAAGTGGGACTACACATTCTTGAAGAATATCATAGTCAAACGACAAGATGAACAGGACTATGAATTCTCAGAAGCTGACTTTGAGAACTTGTCACTCAACGACATCGAAGACATGTACCTTGCCAAAGTACAGGGTCGTATGAGACAGTTCTCGACTGAAGTTCAACGTGAATTTATCAAGTCACTTCTCATCTTCATTAGACGCATTGTGATCAAAGAACGTGTCGAAGATATCCAGATGGCTGTTGAATCATATCAGAAACGTGTAAACTTCACTCCACCACAGCTTGACCTTCCTGACATCAACCAGCTCACACAACTCACGCTCATCAGCAAACCTTTCGGCATTGTTTACCGCAGTGAACTTCGCAGAAACTGCTTAATGGCGTGTAGTGAGCTCCACAAATTCGGGGATCATACCTTGAAGATGGTTAGAGATGGATTGGCGTACAGATTGAAGGATATACGTCTGAAGGTTGGGAATCCTAAGCGCTGGAACTCTCAGGACAGGAGGAATGTGAGGCGTATCATCACTATGATTGATGAACGGTTGTTCAGAAGGGATCAGTTCAGACGCCTGGAGAGCTATGTTGGTGGTAGACCCAGGATAAACATCACCGGCTTTCAACGCCCTGTGCGCACTCCTGGGAACATCACTGCACTTCCTGGTACCCCTTGAATTGTTTCCTTCATATAATTTTGGATGAATGTTTATATATGTGAATGGCTTGTGCACACATAACAGTGTACAACCCGCAATTGTCAAGAAAGGACCCTGTGGTACGCCTCAGTGCCACAATCCTTATAAAAGGAGCGAAAGCTTCTTATTTTTGAGTAAAACCTATCAAACCTTTCACTTTTCAAGGTTTTGCTCAAAAAGGACAAGTACTTCCCCATATGATTCCAAAACCTCAACCGTTTATATCACTAGTTGAGGGGGAGTATTTGATGAAAACTTTGTTCACAAATTGTTCACAGTGGTAACTCTTCCCGCAACACTCAAAATGGTCATATTTATTCTCAAAATGTTTCAAAAATAACATCTTATATGCCATTTTTGAGGGGGAGAAAATTGTGTGATAAGAAATATGTTTTGTAAAGCAACATGTGCAAGCCCCTTGGCTTCCTCGTGTGCAAAGACTTAACCAATGAATTGACGATCCTTAACTGTCTGCAACTCGAAAAGACTTGTCCTGGACGGGTAATAATTTCAAGCTAGTTCACTAGTGATGTAAACGTGTCTCGCAAAGGACTTGTCTGAGTAGAAAGTACCATTCGAGAAACTTTTGATAGACATGAACTCTGACGGGTTTGGCAACCTTCCAAGGTTTGTCTACACCTTCAAGGTAGTTATTAGAGCTAGTTGTCACCTAAAAACTGACAATGTATCTCTTTAACTATTCAACGTAACCGTGTCTCGCGGGAGATTGTCTATCGTTAGTGGATCAATTCAAAAAGTGCGCGCTCTTTCCTCACTGTGCAGTTAACCATTAAAACTATTAAGCACATGTGAAGGGGGAGTATTTATGCAAAAACTTATCTCTCACTGTGGTTCAAACATGTTTTTTCATCTACAAACCCTTTGAGAGATATTTTTCACTTACAGTGGTTTTAATGGCAAACATAGGTTAGTCATGGAGTTATAAGGTGACTAAGGTTAGGAATAACCGTCCTATGATCCGCCAGAGCCGGAGGGATCTACCCAAGGACACTACCATTAGTTAGTGTTAGAAGTCCTTAGGAATGATTGTAAAAAGGAAAAAAATGAGAATCGGAGAAAGAAGGAGTTGAAGAATCAAAAAGAAATGCAAAGTAAAGGGTGAAAAGAAATAGCCCTCCAGATTATTCAACTTAGGGCAGACACCGGGTTCAATTCATATGCTACTGGTTGTCACTCAGTGACACCGGTATTGAAGATTAAAAGTCGTCATGGACCCAGTGACGCATGCACTAAACTTTCTTAGCCACTCAAGTTTCTCTCAACAGAAACTTGTTTCATTCTCACAGGGAACCCTACATAATCTATTGGCTTTCTCTTAGAGATCGCTGGTATTGAAGAAGGAGACCCTCTCCCTAGTCTCCGCTCAGGAAAACCAAAACGCACTGTTGAGTCTAGAGCCACAAGATTCGTCAAAAGATCTCTTAGGAACACTTGACATTTAATCACTTGTTGATCAACAAATAAGATCTTCAGTGATTCAGTGGTTCATATCGAGTCCTTCACAGATCTTAGCAATCTGTCGAGAACATTTATGAGAGGTTCACATCTGTGATCCTCAGTGATTGAATGGAAACTCCTGCCAGGGTCAACATCAAACAGCCCTGACAGCAGGTCGCTTCGGTAACTCCCCGTGGATTACGCGGAGTGTGTCTCAAACGGTCTACAGTAGTGAGGTGATGCTTCGGTGTACCTCAGCGACTCATCTGAACTGTAGATGTACTTCGGTACGTCGCGTTATCTCACTTGTGGGACTCCAGTTCAGGAACGGCCTTTGTAAGAATTAGAGTTGTGTTTTCACACTATGCTGTTAACACCCTCGAAGTTCAAACTTGTAAGTGCCGGAAACCGTTTATCACTAACCGTTTGAAATGTTTTCTTCTTATGGAAGCTCCGGAGCGGGATGATCGTGCTGATTCTTCTCATGCTCACGCCAACTTCATTACTAATGGAAGTTCTATTCAAAAGCAACACAACAGTCAGAATGATTCTTCTTCAATCAAAGAATCTACAAAGTCAAAGACTTGCAGAACTTCATCAGTATTGATTTCCACCGTCAAAGAGCGTGTGAGCATGTTGAAGAATGACGTGGAGACACTGGAGCAGCGAAGCAGACCTGAGGCAGACTGATGCTGACAACAACATACTATCACTTTCACCACAAAGAACAATAAATCAAAGAACAAAGTTAATGATGACGTCAAAGCAAAACTGCACAAAGATAACTATCTCTCTACACTGGGGAGATTGTTCGAACCAAGGCAATTCTTCTCACAAGAAAGGAGAATGTCAGAAGACGTCACAGCTACTATTACATCAACGCCTTCACCGTTATTCATATATATACTTGAGGGGGAGATTGTTGGAATCACTCCTAAAGTATTTCAAGTATTTATATTTCATATGTAATAGGTAGCTTTATTCTGGCCTTTATGTTTGTTTAAGGTCCAGCTTATGTAGAAGGCCCATAAGCTGAGGCCCAAGCCCAATAAGGAATAGGGAAGGAGAGGGAGTGTTGCCCTAGCTCCTTGCCTATATAAACTATTGTAAACCCTCATTTGAGGGTTGGTTGTTCAAGTTTTCTCTTCATTCACTCACCTACGCATAACCGTGTCTTATATTGTTTGTGTGTGTGTTTGATACTTGTTCAATCGCCTTATCTCTTTCTGTATATGCTTGTGTTGTAAAACTAGTGACCTAACATTACAGATTTTCAATCGACCGGTGTCCTAACCATAATATGTTACCCGTTACAATCATAGATACATTCTATAATGGGTTAACTTTGAGACGCCGTGATACGATTAATGTTGTTGCTGAAGGGACCTTTATGAAAAAGTGCCCCGAAGAGTGTTATGATCTTATAAAAAATATGAACACCCATCACAATTATTGGGACACTTCTGCTCAAATGAGTGAGTCATCTAGATCTATCACTTCTTCATCTCTCGAAATAGCAGTGCTGAAATGAACAAAAATTTTCTAAAAATATGCCAAAACAATCAGCAAATTAATGCCATTAACCCAGGTTGTGAGACTTATGGCGGTCCCCATCATTATTCTGAGTGTCAAGCCACGGGTGTCTTCACTCAAGGAGAAATCTATGCTGCTATGGGAAACTTCAATACGGGAGGTAATTCTTACCAACCTCAAGGAAACCGTAATTTCTTAAGCTATCGTTCCAACAATTTTCTTGGGCCACCCGGTTTCAATCAAGCAAATAACCCTAATCAGAACTGTTAGGATTTAGTAGATCCATAAGTGAAAGACTCGGCCACCTCAAGGATTTTTAAGCATTAGAAAGCTCATAGTCTTAGTCGTTTAGATATTATAAGTAGCTAGTTAAGTAACACCGTGGAGGATGGACGGGTCTTTACCTATTGTATACCTGATCCACAGCCCGTAGGTGGCGTATATTGTAAAAACTATAAATACCTTTGACCTACCAAGGTAGAAGGTTGGAGCTTCACAATATGACATTTACTTTCCCTAACTAAGTTCCCATTTTCTCTCTACTGTCTCTCTACTTTCTCTCTCTAAAACTCATCAAGTTCGATCCATTGGTTTGTATGTTTTGTGTTTATGATAACCAATAACTTACAATTGATATCAGAGCCATTGTTTGATCATATACTTTGTGTGTGCTTGGATTCTTGATTGATTATTCATAAGTTTATGGTTTGAATGAGTTTAGAGACTTTTTCACACTTTTGATCTTATTTGGTGGTAAAGTTTGCTATTTGGTTGTACTTTTGTGTTTAATTGTTTGGTTCCTCCTGCCTCTCAACCTTCACTTCATTAGGGAACGAAATTTGTGGCATGTGTTGTCGTACCACCGGTTTTGGTTTAGGAAAAACTTGCACGGAAGGTATGAGTAACCTCCTAAGTCTTTCCATGTCTTCGACCGTAATACCCCAAATATCATCCATATAATCTTCATCATATTCCTCTTGAACTTCCTCTTTCTTCACATTTCCATGGTCAACCTCCCCAAATTCTTCATTGTCATACCCATTATAAATCTCCTCTTGTTTCGGATGAAAATTAGGTTTCGGATGAAAATTAGGTTTGTAAATCTCCTCTTACTCATGCTACCAATGTTCACTTTTTTCCTCTTACTAAGAAATGTAGAACCGGTATTGGTGTATGGTCGTAGAGTTTGAAAGATAACTTCTTGAGGAGGAAATCTTGTAGGACCTATCTTTGATAGAAGATTACTCATGAATGTATAATTATTTTCGAGCTCATACTGCAAATATTCATTCCTCATCATGTTATCAATATCCGACTCCATCTCCATCATTTCCTGAAATTCAAAAGGAAACAAAGAAAACAGAAGAGACGGGAGAAAGAAAACTAAAAACAAAAATAAAAAGCCTAAAACTATAAAATAAAAATAGAATTGAAATGAGAATCCCAAATAGCTCCTTGAAAGCGGTGCCGAAAACTTGATACAGGATTTTTGACCAGGGTTTAATATTTATAAAGTCTCTTCTACCTAAGGTCTACTTAATGCACTAACGAGCAGTGTACCCAGTCGTGTGTAGTGTAGTAATCGGTAAAGCAAAGGTCATCCCAAGAGCTATGAGTCCGGATCTAGTTTAAGTTCTAGTGTCACTGGTTTTAAAGGGGGTGTTATAGTTTGATTGATTAACTAATGAAATGAAATAAAAATGGAAGCAAATAAAACGTGGAAAGATAAGTAATAGGGATAAATGTGCTAGCTTAGTTACTAATCTTGTTGTACTATGACATTTTCTAATTAATGTTGTCTATCGCTCAACATGGGGATTAAAGTCACTAGATTCAGTTGGTCAATTCGTCTAGTCCTATCTTCCATAACGTCCTATTCTGTAACCTAGTGATTACAAGAGTTGGTGGGTTTACGAAATGGAAGAGTCATTAAGTGCCTCTACGATCTAAGACTTATTTAATGAAACCCGGCTGGTCGAAGCTTAGGTGTCCCCTAACTTCGTAAGAATTTTCGTTTAGAAGGTGATCATTGGGTAAAAATCTCATGTAAGATATTGATAGTCCTATGGTCAATTCTTACTACCACTTGCAACCTGATTCACTAGGGTCCTATGGTCAATTCTCATAGCTTACAAGATACAACCTAGACTTCCATGCTACCAAAACAAGGGTTTCTTAAAATAAATGATACGCGTACAACGCGCGTTCGGCGTCAAAGGAAACTTCCTTTTCTATGAGCAAGTTTTTCAACCACCTAGGCAGTGAACCTAATCGTTGTAGTGTAGTATTAGGGTAAGCATCGGGATTGATATCGTTCTCTAGGGGAATAGGAATGCTAGTGAGAAATTACTACGCTAAGTTTGGGGTTGAGGAAGATTATTTTTTATCTTTTTTATATTTTTTAGAAAATTGAAAGGTACGATCTTGGGGTATTGGATTTGGGGGGTGGTACTTCTACCAATTACTCTACTTATTTAATTATCTAATCTAAGCTAAGGGGTAGTCTATGTCTATTGATGTGTGCTCGTATGATGATTAAAAATATGTCTACCTAGATACTATTACTCCCTAGTTATCTTTTATTGATGGTTGAATTGTCATGTCCTTATTCTTAACGCGTTGTGTCTTCTAAGGTCGTAGGGTATGCTTTTCTCCCTAACTCTTTGAGAATACCTTAAGGTTATTGCCTACAAAATCTCTAGGATTCATAAACTAACTCTAAGGTTATCTTTGGATTTTTAGCCTACTATTACTTTAGGTGATCATAAACTAAGGTTCATAAAGATTACTCAAGCATTAAAAACACAACGACGGCCTATTGTAATCCTAAGCCAATTAAAATTAAGATAAGAGATAACCAAAAAATAATTAATAACTAAGTTTCATGGATCTAGGCAAACAAACAAGTAAATTAGCCGGACATGGTAAACATGCAAGCATACACACATACAATTGAATACATAATAAAATCAATGAAGTAAATAACTTATCTTGATGTAAAATAGGGTATGAAAACCCTAAGATACTGCCCAAGACAAACCAAAATCGTTTTAGGTTTTTACTCCACAAATTTACCTTCTAACAGTCTGAAAATCGAATTCTATATATAGAGTTACAATTGCGACGGCGTCACTCTTTAATTGTGACACCGTCGGATCGCCGCCATTAGGGTTTCGTCTTGACCAAGTCAACTTTGGGACGGCATCACGTTGTGGTTGTGACGCCGTCAGCTTCAACTTCTGACGCCGTCTGAATCTGGATCTAGGCCGTCTGAGTCGTGACGCCCTACTCTTTAAAGCCTGACGCCGTCAGGTACGAAATAACAATTTCACTTCTGAGCCGTCGCAATTGGAAGGACGGTGTCGCCCTTTGTGTGTGACGCCGTCGGTTGCACTTCCAACAGCTTGAGTGTCTTGATATTGACTTTAGCCATTTTCTTCACATATGCACGCCTTTTCGTCCAAATAAGCGTCATTCCATCATTTTGCCTTCAAGATACCTAAAAAGTGAAAAGGAACGAAATTAAGCAGTAACGGATATAAAAGTTGGCGATTAAGGGCATAAATGACCCCTAAAAAGTGTACCTTTTAAATTCTTATCAAATATCCGTACACTTGGTATTTGCTTATCCTCAAGCAAATGTGCTTTTGGCCAATCAATTTATAAGTTAGGGGGCATGAAGCATTGGTTTAGAACAATTCACACCAAGTATAAGCCCCGCAAAAGTCATAACAAGCACGGATATTATATACTAGCACCTCACAAGTGGTGTTTGGATACTCTCATCTCTCGGGTGTATATGAAATATATTAAATTGGAAATGGAAGATAACACTCATTAACCGGTCCTAGTACATAGATTACCATAGGCTTGAGACTAGATCAAACCTCCATCACTTTGGCATAAGCACCTAGGAAAAACTATCTAAGAGGTCTTTTAAAGGGTTGTAACGTTAGGCTTACGGTTAGGGAAACAAAGGGTTTGGTTAGATAGGCGATTTAGTGGTGGCAAGTCAAAAATCTTTATGTTACAAGCATGAGAAGAATGGCGTTGCTAAGCCAAGACTCGACACTCTAAACTCTAGATAACTTTGAAACAAACAAACATAAATATAAAGATAGATGTAGGATGGTAGCCCGTATGTTTTTTTTTATTTTTATTTTTTTATTTTTTTATTATTATTTTTTTCATACACTTTTACTCTACCATCCTCTATGATAACATCAAAATGTAAGGGATTTATAGGCACATCCATACACTTGAGTTTTTATTACTCTAACACTAATTTGACCCGAATTGAAAAGATCAAAACACTTGGAGTACATTATTACGTAAATAAAGGGAATTTGAATTTAACGTTCTTTCCTGTCACTTCATAAAATTTAACCTTTCACATGAGTCCCAATCGTCCCAAAACTGTATACAAAGGATACGACTCGACTTAGCAACTTATGCAAGTAACTAGATTATTGAACTAAGGGTTGAGTATGATAACAATAATGCACTAAAAGCGAGTGCATAAAAGGTAGGCTAAGGCGATTTGGGTGTACATTTGGGGGTGGATTGTAAACAATGCTCTTCATTGATATTCCGGAAAACTGAAACATCACGAGAACCGCGAAAATGATAGGCTCTGAGGGGTTAACTAGGGGTATCGTGTAATAAAGATGAGTACAACGCAAGGATGTGGGGGAATTACTCAACCGATGTGGAAGAAGTAATTATAATATGAGTATCAAATAATGGTTATCCTAATGCCTCTTATGATTTAGTTATTCCTAACTATACAAGTTTAGTCTCACTAGCGATCTCGGGATGCATCACAAAACAAGTTCTAGAATCTATTATACTAACGGTACACTCTCGAAGCATTAAAGATGAATGCTTTAATTCCTACAAATCTAGGGGTGAACCTCACATTTTTGGGGTGGAATTTGAGTGGTAAAGGGTTTTGTGCTAGTGATATAACTTCCAATCCATGAGACGCTTTATTAATACTAATGGCCTACTCCTACATGTCATGAAAATTTTTAAATTTGGTGCCAAAATTACCCTAACCGATATTTCTCATGGTTTATTACACAAATGAATTTGGACAAGACAAATGATCAAGGATAAGCATAGTTTCAAAGTTCCCGTTTTATTCTCCCTCCCTACACTTAAACTGAACTTTGTTCCCAATGTTCCCCGAAAGTATCAAAGTTATGATAATGAAAGGTAGTTAAAAGCGAAAAAAACTAATACTCCCCTGATTAGCTCGGTAGGATCCGTGTGAAGTAGTGGTTAAATTCTTCTTCAAGAAGAATGTATGCGTGAAAAGCTCCATTCAATCTTATGTTTCTTCTTCTTGATAAATAAAACCTGCACACTTAAGAAAACAGACGAAACCTTCGCGTAAAATCGATGGTAAAATTATATATGACTCAACTAAACTAGGATATAATGCTTGTGGAATGGATGTTTACAGATTTTCTGAAAAATTAAGACCTGAGAAATTCCAAAAATTTATAAGTAGCACAAAAAACGAGAGAAAGTAAGATAAGTTGTTTCTGTTCCTCCCGACGGCGTCAGGTTGCAATCCTGATGCCGTCAGGTTATTCTGACAGAAACTGGTCTGCTGCATTTTTCTGGAAAAATTACATCTTTAGAATCTGGAAAAAGTCCTGCAAAACATACATTATGACTCGATACAAGCATTTGAATCTAACAAACACACATATATATCTTTTCAATAATCATAATTCTCATGTTCACGTTCTTTTGAAAACGTGTGTTATCTTCCCTACACTTATCCATTTTGTAAAATACTTGATACGCTTACGCAGCGCGTTCGGGGTCAAAGGAACTTCCTTTTCGTCGAGCAAGTTTTTCAACACCCTAGGCAGTGAACCTAATCGTTGTAGTGTAGTATTAGGGTAAGCCATGGGTATTGATATCGTTCTCTAGGGGAATAGGAATGCTAGTGAGAAGTTACTACGCTAAGGTTAAGGTTGAGGAAGATTATTTTTTATCTTTTTTATGTTTTTTAGGAAATTGAAAAGTACGAATCTCGGGTATTGGATTTGGGGGGTTGGTATTTCTACCGATTACTCTACTATTATCTAATTATCTAAACTAAGGTGGTGGTAGTCTATGTCTAATTAATGTGTGCTCGTATGATAGTTTAAAGATGTGTTTACTTAGGTTTTACTACTCCTTAATTATCTCCTATTGATGGTTGAGTTGTCACGTCCTTATTCTTAGTTGCGTTGTGTGTCTAAAGTTGTAGGGTATGCGTTTCTCCCTAACTCTTTGAACTTACCAAAGGGTCTCGTCTACAAAACCCACTAGGGATAATAAACTCTTACTCTAAGGCACTCTTTGGATGGTTTAGCTTACAACTACTCAAGTAATTATATTCTAAGGTTCACAAAGATGAATCAAGCATTAAGTACACAACGAATGACCTATCGCATTACTAGATCATTAATCAACTAAGATAAGAAACAACCAATCAATATTCAATAATTAAGTTTCATACTCCCTAAGCAAACACACAAATAAATTAGCCGGACATGGAGAACATGCAAGCATACACACAAATAATCAAAGACATAATTGAATTGATGAAGTAAATACTTATGATGATGTAAGATAGGGTTTGGAACCCTAAAAGACTGTACAAGACACCCTTGGTTCGGTTTTAGGTTTTTACTCCAAAAAGACTCTCCTAAAACTGAAAAATTTGGATTCTATATATAATATTATATATGCGACGGCGTCACATTATGTTTTGTGACGCCGTCGTGTCGCCGTCATTAGGGTTTCGTCTTGGCCACGTTAACCTTGCGACGGCGTCACCTTATGTCTGTGACGCCGTCCTCTTCAGCTTCTGACGTCGTCTGGGTCGCATCTAGGCCGTCTGAGTTGCGACGGTCTACTCCTTTAAAGCCCGACGCCGTCCTTCAGAACTAGCCATTTTCTCTTCTGAATCGTCACAAATTCCTCCGACGGCGTGGCAGTTAAGCAGTGACGCCGTCGCCTTCTGTTTTCAGCAGCTTTGAGTGTCTCGATTCTGACTTTGGCCATTTTCTTCGTATATTCGCGCCTTTTCGTCCAAATAAGTGCCATTCCAGCATTTTGCCTTCAAGAGACCTAAAAAGTGAAAAGGAACGATATTAAGCAATAACGGATACAAAAGTGATCAAATAAGGGTTAAAACGACCCCTCAAAATGGTACCTTTTAAAACCTTATCAGATATCCCTACACTTGTTATTTGCTTGTCCTCAAGCAAATGTGCTTTTAGCCAATTAATTTATAAGTTAGGGGTCATGAAGCATTGATTTAAAACGGTCCACAACACATATAAGCCCCGCAAAAGTGATAACAAGCACGGAAATTACATACTAGCACCTCACATGGGGTGTTTGGATACTCACATCTCTCTCAGGTGTATATATGAAATATAACAAATAGGAAATGGAAGATAAACACTCATTAACCGGTCCTAGTACATAGATTACCATAGGCTTGAGAATAGATCAAACCTCCATCGCTTTGGCGTAAGCACCTAGGAAAGACTATCAAAGAGGTCTTTTAAAGGGTTGTAATGTTAGGCTTACGGTAGGGAAACAAGGGTTTGGTGGGATAGGCTATTTAATGGTGGCAAGTCAAAAATCTCTATGTTAAATGCATATGAAGAATGGCGTTGCTAAGCCAAGACTCGATACTCTAAAACTCTAGGTAACGGAAATAAACAAACATAAATTTAAATGATAGATGTAGGATGGTAGCCCATATGTTTTTTCTTTTTTTTCTTTTTTTTACACTCTATTTTTTTCTTTTTCTCTTTTTCTATTTTTTTTTCGATTTTTTTTTTTTTTTTTTTTTTTTTTTTTTTGTGCATACACTTTTACTCTACCATCCTCTACGGTAACATCAAAATGATAGGGATTTATAGGCACATCCCTACACTTGAGTTTTTATTACTTTAACACTAATTTGACCCGAATTGAAAAGATCAAAACACTTGGGGTACACTATTACACAAACAAAGGGAATTTGAATTTAACGTTCCCTTCCCGTCATTTCATAAACTTTAACTTTTCCCATGAATCCCAATCGTCCCAAAACTGTATACAAAGGATATGACTCGACTTAGCAACTCATGCAAGCAACTAGATAATTGAACTAAGGGTTTTGATAACAATAATGCACTAAAAGTGAGTGCATACAGGGTAGGCTAAGGCGATTTGGGTGTATATTTGGGGGTGGGGTGTAAACAATGCTCTTCATTGATATACCGGAAAAACCGAAACATCACGAGAACCGCGAAAAGGATAGGCTCTGAGGGGTTAACTAGGGGTATCGTGTACTAAAGATGAGTACAACACAAAGGGTGTGGGGGAATTACTCAACCGATGTGGAAGAAGTAATTATATTACGGGTATCAAACAAGGGTTATCCTAATGCCTCTTATCATTTAGTTATTCCTAACTACACAAGTGTAGTCTCACTTGCGATCTCAGAATGCATCACAAAACAAGTTCTAGAATCTAATATACTACCGGTTCACACTCTAAGCATTGAAGATGAATACTTTTAATTCCTACTAATCTAAGGGCGATCCTCACATTTTGGGTGGAATTTGGGTGGTAAAGGGTTTTTGTGCTAGTCATGCAGCTTCCTATCCGTGAGACGCTTTTGTTAAGACTAATGGCCCACTCCTATATATCATGAAAATTTTTTAATTTGGTGCCAAAATTACCCTAACCGACATTTTCTCATGGTTTATTACAAAATCACAATTGGACAAAGCAAATAATCAAGGATAAGCATAGTTTCAAAGTTCCCGTTTTATTTTCCCTCCCTACACTTAAACTGAACATTGTCCCCAATGTTCCCCGAAAGTATCAAAGTTATGATAAAAGAAGGTAATCAAAAATGAAAGAAACTAATACTCCCCTGATTAGCTCGGTAGGATCCGTGTAAAGTGGTGGTTAAATCCTTTCCAAGAAGAATTATTGCGTGAAAAGCTCCTTCCAATCTTGTGTAACTTCTTCTTGACAAACTAAGCCTGCACACTTGAACAAAACAAACGAAACCTTCGCGTAAAATTGGCGGTAATAATATATATAAGACTCGATTTAAACTAGGATATAATGCTTGTGGAATGGATGTTTACAGAATTTCTAAGAAAATTAAGACCTGGAAAATTCCAAAAATTTATAAGTATCTCAGAAAACGAGAAAAAGTGATCTGATGTTTTTACTCCTTCCTGACGCCGTCAGGTTGCAATCCTGACGCCGTCAGGTTATCCTGACAAAAACTGTTCTGCGATTTTCTGAAAAAATTCTGGAAAATTTATATCTTTAGAATCTGGAAAAATTCCTGCAAAACATCCATTATGACTCGATACAAGCATTTGACTCTAACAAACACACATATATGTCTTTTAAATAATTGTAATTCTCATGTTCACGTTTCTTTTGAAAACGTGTGTAATCCTCCTTACACTTATCCCTTATGTAAAATACCTTTATATGTAATTAAGACGAGGTTAAAGACAAAATAAAGCATTTTTACAAATTCAAACATGAGAATAAACAATTAATAAAAGATATACGACACCCAAATGAAAATGAAAAACAAATACACATGGGTTGCCTCCCAAGAAGTGCTTGTTTTTGTTCGAGTCACGATCCTGACTCTACCCTTATTTAACAGATAAAGGGGAAGTTTTTCCTACACTTAAGTTTAAGTGCGGGTGATAGTAGCAATACACACCCTTAGGGTGGAAATTTGCAACGTGAGGAGAGGGTGATGGGTGATTTATATGCTCAAAGGAGTGTGCTCTATTCATTATAACCTTACCTAATTCAATTGGTGTAGCGGGTGAATCAAATCTCTCTCCTAAAAATGGATCATCTTCTATCAACTTCAAAATATTCTTAGTTAAGGATCCATCTTGACCTAATAAACCCGGTTTAAACCCATAATATTTCTTGTTATCAACCATGAATGGGTGATATAAGTGTGTAAGGTCATGGGTTACTCCTATATCAGCTTCCACTCTACATGGCCTAAAGTCTACCATCTTTATCAAGCAACTACCCGGACTATTTATTTTGATGGGTGGATTGGGGCCTAATTCAATTCCAAGATTCACATCTAAAGACGGAAAATTGGGTAAATTTTTTGGTTGAGGCTAAGAGAGAGGTCATGACAACAAGCATCTAAACCTACATTCTCTAGTGGCATTTGGTCCAAAGGTTTATCAATCGGGGTTCCTATAGTCTCTTCTACTTCTTTCGGGTAAGTTATAGGCGATGTGTGTTCCTCAAGTGATGGTAGGGCTTGTGGGCTTGGAGTTTCCACCTCATTCTCCAATATATCTAGATCTCCTAAAAGTTCATCATGTTTTTTAGTATGATCTAACCCAAATACACTCCTAAGTATCTCAAATCCTTCTTTAGCCATTTCAAATTCTTGGTCCGATTCATAAGAATCATTCTCAAAAATTTGATCACTATGTTCTATTTGCCTAAGGGATTCCTCACGCGTGTCACATGTTTTGGTGAAATCTATCCCACACATGCAACTAGGCAATTCAACTATAACCATCTCACAATCTTTTTCGAGTTTTGGTTCCATGTTCTTAAAAACTAGGTTTTTTTGATCATGATGCCTAAGGTTGGATAAATCCTCCTTATCCATTTCCTCAAGTTGTGACAGCTGATGGTTTATGCTTAGGAGCCTTTTCTCAAAAAATTTCCAGAGGGTCTCACTAAAAGGAGTTGATTCTAACAATGATCGTTGAATAGAAGCCACACAAGCACAAAATTTATCAAATCCATCCAACCTTACACCCGTCTCCTTTTGGATATCTCTAAGATCACTCACAAATTCATTAGAACAATAAAAAACAATCCAATCTACGAAATTCAATTGTTCCTCATTTGTTAATGATTCAAATGAAACTTCACTTGCCATAGCGACAAATGAAAAGGGTTTTACGAACACAAACACAAAGAAGGGGGATAGACTACAAGGAAGCTAAAAATGAGAAAAAAGCTTACTTGATAGGAATCAAGCAAGGGAACCAAAACGAGGTGGAAATCTAACTAGCTATTCTATTCCCCGGCAGCGGCGCCAAAAACTTGATACGCTTACGTAGCGCGTTCAGGGTCAAAGGAACTTCCTTTTCGTCGAGCAAGTTTTTCAACACCCTAGGCAGTGAACCTAATCGTTGTAGTGTAGTATTAGGGTAAGCCACGGGTATTGATATCGTTCTATAGGGTAATAGGAATGCTAGTGAGAAGTTACTACGCTAAGGTTAAGGTTGAGGAAGATTATTTTTTTTTATCTTTTTTATGTTTTTTAGGAAATTGAAAAGTACGAATCTCGGGTATTGGATTTGGGGGGTTGGTATTTCTACCGATTACTCTACTATTATCTAATTATCTAAACTAAGGTGGTGGTAGTCTATGTCTAATTAATATGTGTTTACTTAGGTTTTACTACTCCTTAATAATCTCCTATTGATTGTTGAGTTGTCACGTCCTTATTCTTAGTTGCGTTGTGTGTCTAAAGTTGTAGGGTATGCGTTTCTCCCTAACTCTTTGAACTTACCAAAGGGTCTCGTCTACAAAACCCACTAGGGATAATAAACTCTTACTCTAAGGCACTCTTTGGATGGTTTAGCTTACAACTACTCAGGTAATTATATTCTAAGGTTCACAAAGATGAATCAGGCATTAAGTACACAATGAATGACCTATCGCATTACTAGATCATTAATCAACTAAGATAAGAAACAACCAATCAATATTCAATAATTAAGTTTCATACTCCCTAAGCAAACACACAAATAAATTAGCCAGACATGGAGAACATGCAAGCATACACATAAATAATCAAAGACATAATTGAATTGATGAAGTAAATACTTATCTTGATGTAAGATAGGGTTTGGAACCCTAAAATACTGTACAAGACACCCTTGGTTCGGTTTTAGGTTTTTACTCCAAAAAGACTCTCCTAAAACTGAAAAATTCGGATTCTATATATAATATTACATATGCGACGGCGTCACCTTATGTTTTGTGTAGCCGTCGTGTCGCCGTCATTAGGGTTTCGTCTTGGCCAGGTTAACCTTGCGACGGCGTCACCTTATGTCTGTGACGCCGTCCTCTTCAGCTTCTGACGTCGTCTGGGTCGCATCTAGGCCGTATGAGTTGTGACGGTCTACTCCTTTAAATCCCGACGCCGTCCTTCAGAACTAGCCATTTTCTCTTCTGAATCGTCACAAATTCCTCCGACGGCGTCGCAGTTAAGCAGTGACGCCGTCACCTTCTGTTTTCAGCAGCTTTGAGTGTCTCGATTCTGACTTTGGCCATTTTCTTCGTATATTCGCGCCTTTTCGTCCAAATAAGTGCCATTCCAGCATTTTGCCTTCAAGAGACCTAAAAAGTGAAAAGGAACGATATTAAGCAATAACGGATACAAAAGTGATCAAATAAGGGTTAAAACGACCCCTCAAAATGGTACCTTTTAAAACCTTATCAATACTTTTATATGTAATTAAGACGAGGTGAAAGACAAAATAAAGCATTTTCACAAATTCAAACATGAGAATAAACAACTAATGAAAAGATATATGACACACAAATGGATAATTCAACCAAACAAGTCATGGATAAACCACACCACAAAGAAATATATACAAATCAAATTGTTCCAATATCACCACATCATCACCAAGTCAAAATAGTCTAAATTATTACATGCCCCAAATAAAATTGTTTCAATCAACAACCAACCATAATTATCCATAAACAACCCACAAATAGACACATGAATCAGTGGGGAGGGGGTTTATAACGGTAGTCATAACCAGGAGGGAGGTGTCCCAGGTATCCATAAGGCGGGTAATCCTCCTCCCGCCCGGGGAATGGGTCAATCTGCAGGTGTGGGTCAAGGTGATCGCGCATGGACAGATGATGCATCTGTCTGACTGTATGATCATATGTCCAGCTGGCCCTCTGATCCTGCTGCGCCATCCACGTGTCCATACGGCCCATCCACACTCCCTAGTGGGCTTGCCAGTCTCTACTGGACATGTGCATGTAGGCGTCAGCGGAGCCTCCTGCTCCATCCCCCTGTTGGTATGCTGGCATCGGCTGCTTGTCATCATCGTCATCATCATCATCATCATCCTGAACTGCGGGATGAGCACGGAACCATGCGTAGCCCCTACCATAATCCATGATGACCTCCATAGGCTTTAGGGACTTAGCTCTGATAACCTTCGGCTCTGCTACAACATTGAGGTTCGTGGGTACCTCCCCGACCAGGATGCCAAGGGACTGAGCCAACCGGATGACAAACATACCACCATACACCCTATCCTCATACCTCACACCGCTAGCAGTCCTCAAGTAATCAGCCAACCAGAATTGGATGTTACAATGCACACCCTCGGTCAACATACAGTAGAGATAGAATCGATCTGGTAAAGTGACATGATGACCCATGCCCTGGCGCCACATTATGGTGAATGTGATGCAACGGTGCACGAGCCTTATTCGCGGATCCCGAATCCGTGAGGCAAGGGTACTCCCAGTAACATACTCTTCGTTGGCTTTTGTGTTCCAAAACTGAATTCCCCACATGTCCTCCCTATTGGCTAACCCATCTCCCAAGTTAGCTCTAAAGACATCACTCTCAGTATCCCTTGCTGTAGACAATCCCACTCTCCAACCAAACTCTAGTACATACATAGCCCTCCATTCTCCACCCAGCCTAAGCTGAATCCCTTGAAATCCAATGTTATTCCGACATGAAATAATATCCATCGAATAAGATGCGTGAAACTCATGCACCAACTCACCATAAACGGGCTCACGTATTCGAAACAACCTTTTCCACTAGGGATTAGTGAACTTATCTTTCCTAAACCTGTTCCAAAATTCCCTAGCCAGATCATGTTGCTCGAGAAATCCCCAATCCACAACAGCCATTGAGTCAATGGATTCATGAAGCAAATTATTGTAACGAGTATGGCACTCTTCCTCAAAAAACACTCCCCATCGAGCAACAGTGTCAGCAACGTTACTCATTTGCCCCTTTGTTCTTCTTGTTCCCTTGCTCAATTTCTGAAACAAGAAATCAAAAAGATTGGGAACAAATGAGTAACGTTCAAGCTGTTAAGAACGACATCAGAAGGTTCTGACGGCGTCACGACAGAAGCCTGACGCCGTCACACCAAGAAAAATTGAAATCCGACATTTGCGAGGGAAAAATCCAGGTTTTTAACCATAACCCTTGACCGAAACACCCCTTCTACAGCAACAATGGTGCATTGGCTAGGTGGTTTTAGTCCCTAAGCCGTCTAGGCTTCTCACACAATCAAACCTACATGATAACACTACAATTCCCCTAATCTTAAGCCTATATAACAAGATTCATGGGCGACATTTAGCATTAATCAACTCAATTGGGGATATTCGGATTGAAAGGGGAAATCAAAATTGAGCACGGAATAGAGCAATTGACTAGAAAAAGATCAATGTATATTACTTACCTTGTGGAGAATGACGCAGCAAAATGGTGAATTTGATGTGGAAAAAACGTAGTAGTGTGGTGTGGGGCGGATAGAATGTGTAGGGTAGAGAATGAAAGAGATGGTTGGTGTTTTTATTCGTCTGATCTGGCTTAGTGACGGCGTCACCCTTTGCGTGTGACGGCGTCACGCCCAAATATTTGCAAAAGAGGCTATTTTTATTAATCCGCCCGGATAAAAAATCTGGTTACTATTTTTGACAAAGATATTGGCTTTTATTTTAAAATTCATTTTGTCAATCCACTTGCAATCTCCACAAAGGTGAGCAATGCACATGTCAAATTTTCTATCAACTGGGATTCTAGAAATATCAAAATATCGAGGATGAGGATTCTTCGATCCCGGTTTAGAACCAAAAGAACGTTATTATGCTAGGAAAGTCGGGAAGTGATACGTGCACCCTTCAAATAAATATGTCCCTAGGAAACATGGAGGGAGCGTTGAGGCAAGAATTCAAACAAGGATGCGATTCCTTGAGGGGGGTTGCCCTGCTTAATAGAATTGGAGAGGGTTCAGGAATCATTCTAACGAGCTCCGGTATCACATATACCTTTTTTATCTTTTTAGGTACATTATTCTTTACGATTTCTTCACGGAGTTTCAGCATGAAGTTGTCAGCCAACCCCAAGAAAGTGTCGTGAGTTTTCCTCATTTGAGCTTCGAGGCGTTTTATATCCTTTTCTTGCTTGTTGACAAATGTCAACATTATGTCCTCGAATTCATCTTGCCGGGATTTTCTTGGGAGCAAAAATTCCTTGACCGCGTTCACATGGTCAAAATCACGGGTGGTTACTTCCATTAACTCATTCACTTGTGCCTCCATACTCATAAACATTTGTGCTCGGGAATCTAACCCGTTTTACTGGATTATTGGAATTTCCCATCCTTCTTCTTCATATTGTGCTAAGTCTTCGATGACTTCCCAACATGCTTCAACATTACTTTCCACCGGCGGCGTAATCAATGGTTTGTCAGATGGAGGGACTGACGTGATCGTAAAAGATTTGGACTTGAAGCCAAAGATCGATGCCGTGATGAGGGACTTTGTGGAGAAAGTCCTTGAATCGAGTCCATGCTTCGTAGAGAGATTCACCTTGATGTTGTTGGAACATCAAGATTTCATTCCTAAGCTTAGTAGTTCTCCCCGGTGGGAAAAATTGGGCAAGGAAACGAGTAGTGAGATCATCCCAACTTGAGATGGAGCCGGCGGGAAGTCGCTCAAGCCAATTACTAGCCTGGTCCCGTAGAGAGAATTGGAAGCAAGCGTGTGGTCTCCGGAGTAGTAGCATCAAGGTCGATGGAATCGACAATTTTAAGGAAATCCTTAAGATGCTGATTAGGATCTTCGGAAAGATGTCCATGGAATGCACATCCGTTTTGCACCAACCGGATCGTGTCGGATCCCAGGGCCGTAGTTTGATCTTGATTGGGGAGCTCAATGGTGTTCCTATAGCCTTGGTTCCTTGGTCTAGAGTATTCACAAGGAGTGCGGCCTCTTGGCGGGTCATTTGGTGGTGGGTTGATGAGTGGTGGTTGATTATCACCTTCCATGATGAAAAGTGATAAGATTACGAACAAAGGTCACGAAGAAGGGGGATAGACTATGAGGAAGCTAAAAATGAGAAAAAATCTTACTTGATATGAATCAAGCAAGGGAACCTAAACGAGGTGGAAATCTAACTAGATATTCTATTCCCCGGCAGCGGTGCTAAAAACTTGATACGCGTACAACGCGCGTTCGGGGTCAAAGGAAACTTCCTTTTCTTCGAGCAAGTTTTTCAACCACCTAGGCAGTGGACCTAATCGTAGTAGTGTAGTATTAGGGTAAGCGTCGGGATTAATATCGTTCTCTAGGGGAATAGGAATACTAGTGAGAAATTAGTACGCTAAGGTTGGGGTTGAGGAAGATTATTTTTTATCTCTTTTATATTTTTTAGAAAATTGAAAGGTACGATCTCGGGGTATTAGATTTGGGGGGTTGTACTTCTACCAATTACTCTACTTATCTAATTATCTAATCTAAGCTAAGGGGTAGTCTATGTCTATTGATGTGTGCTCGTATGATGATTAAAAATGTGTCTACCTAGATAGTATTACTCCCTAGGTATCTTTTATTGATGGTTAAATTGTCACGTCCTTATTCTTAAAACGTTGTGTCTTCTAAGGGTCGTAGGGTATGCTATTCTCCCTAACTCTTTGAGAATACCTTAAGGTTATTGCCTACAAAATCTCTAGGATTCATAAACTAAATCTAAGGTTATCTTTGGATTTTTAGCGTACAATTACTCTAGGTGATCATAAACTAAGGTTCACAAAGATTACTCAAGCATTAAAAACACAACGATGGCCTATTGCGATTCTAAGCCAATTACAATTAAGATAAGATACAACCAATCAATAATTAATAACTAAGTTTCATGGATCTAGGCAGACACACAAGTAGATTATCCGGACATGGTAAACATGCAAGCATACACACATACAATCGAAGACATAATGAAATCAATGAAGTAAATAACTTATCTTGATGTAAAATAGGGTATGAGAACCCTAAGATACTGCCCAAGACAAACCAAAATCGTTGTAGGTTTTTACTCCACAAATCTACCTTCTAAAAGTATGAAAATCGAACTCTATATATAGAGTTACAATTGTGACGGCGTCACTCTTTAATTGTGACGCCGTCGGATCGCCGCCATTAGGGGTTCGTCTTGACCAAGTCAACTTTGGGTCGGTGTCACGTTGTGGTTGTGACGCCGTCAGCTTCAACTTCTGACGTCGTCTGAATCTGGATCTAGGCCGTCTGAGTCGTGACGCCCTACTCTTTAAAGCCTGACGCCGTCAGGTACGAAATAGCAATTTCACTTCTGAGCCGTCGCAATTAGAGGGACGACATCGCCCTTTGTTTGTGACGCCGTCGGGTGGACTTCCAGCAGCTTGAGTGTCTTGATCTTGACTTTAGCGATTTTCTTCACATATTCACGCCTTTTGGTCCAAATAAGCATCATTCCAGCATTTTGCCTTCAAGAGACCCAAAAAGTGAAAATGAACGAAATTAAGCAGTAACGGATATAAATGTGGGTGGTTAAGGGCTAAAATGACCCCTCAAAAGTGTACCTTTTAAATCCTTTTAATTAAGCAAAGAAAGCATACATATAAAGCGATATGAAAACGAGACAACTACATCATAACATTAACAATTTCATAACTAGGCCAACACCAAAGGTGTTTAGCCTCTAATATTGAAGCATGCACACACACACACACACACAAACACACACACACACACACACACACACACACACACACACATATATATATATATATATATATATATATATATATATATATATCAACATTATTGGTCACTCTTAGTTTAATTCGATGTGTGACTAAATATTACAAAAGGCCACAGTAACATAAAATTCATTTGACCATTGGATGAACAATAGTGACACAAAATACACAGTTCTTCACTTTAAACAACATATGGTCACACTTCTTAACACTTTTGGCCACTTTATGCTTAATTGTATGTGACTAAATTCCCAAAACAAACATGCTTTACGTGACTAAATATTAGAAAAGGCCACACAAACATAAAATTCATGTGGCCATTGGATGATCAATAGTCACACAAAACACACATTTCTTCACTTTAAACAACATATGGTCACACTAGTTAACACTTTTGGCCACTTTATGCTTAATTATATGTGACTATATACCCAAAACAAACATGCTTTGTGTGACTAAATGTTAAAAAAGGACACACAAACATAAAATTCATGTGACCATCGAATAAACAATAGTCACACAAAATACACATTTTTTCATTTTAATCAGCATATGGTCACACTAATTAACACTTTTAACCACTTTATGCTTAATTATATGTGATTAGATACTCAAAACAAATATGCTTTGTGTGACTAAATATTACAAAAGGCCACACAAACATATAGATCATGTGCCATTGGATGATCAATAGTCATATAAAATAGACATTTCTTCACTTTAAACTGCATATGGTCACACTTATTAACACTTTTGACCACTTTATGCTTAATTATATGTGACTAAATACCCAAAACAAACATGTTTTGTGTGACTAGATATTACAAAAGGCTACACAAACATAAAATTCATGTGGACATTGGATGATTAATAGTCCCAAAAAATACACATTTCTTCAATTTAAACAGCATATGGTCACACTTATTAACACTTTTGGCATCTTTATGCTTAATTGTATGTGACTAGATACCCAAAAAAAATATGCTTTGTGCGACTAAATATTACAAAAGGCCACACAAACATAAAATTTATGTGGCCATTGTATGATCAATATTCACACAAAATAGGCATTTCTTCACTTTAAAAAAAATATGGTCACACATATTAACACTTTTGGCTATTCTATGCCTAATTGTATGTGACTAAATACCCAAAACAAACATGCTTTGTGTGATAAAGTATTAAAAAAGGCCACACAAACATAAAACTCATGTGGCCATTGTATGATGAATAGTCACACAAAATAGATATTTCTTCACTTTAAACAACATATGGTCACACTTATTAACACTTTTGGCCACTTATACTTAATTGTATGTGAGTAGATACCAAAAACGAACATGCTTTGTGTTACTTAATATTACAAAAGGCCGCACAAACATAGAATTCATGTGGCAGTTGGATGATCAATAATCACACAAAATAGACATTTCTTCACTTCAAACTGCATATGGTCACACTTATTAATACTTTTGGCCACTTTATGCTTAATTGTATACGACTAAATTCCCAAAACAAAGATGCTTTGTGTAACTAGATATTACAAAAGGCCACACAAACATTAAATTCGTGTGGACATTGGATGATCAATAGTTAGAAAAAATACATTTTTTTCACTTTAAACAGCATATGGTCACACTTATTAACACTTTTGAATACTTTTTGCTTAATTGTGTGTGACTAAATACCCAAAATAAACATGCTTTGTGTGACTTAATATTACAAATGGCCATACAAACATAAAATTCAAGTGGCCATTGGATAAACAATAGTCACAAAAAATACACATTTCTTCACTTTAAACACCATATGGTCACACTTATTAACACTTTTGGCCACTTTGTTTGAAATTGTATGTGACTAACTCCAAAAAAACAACACCCGTTGTGTGACTAAATCATCACAAAACGTCACATTTATTATATATCCATGTGGCCACAGGAGGGGAAATAGTCACACATAATACACATTTACTTGAATAAATCATCTCAAATGTCACATATATTATATATTTATGTGGCCAAAGGATGAACAATAATTACTCTAAAAAACCATTCGTGTGACTATAAAGTATTTACGGTCACTAATACTGACTAATCCAACAAAATTTGTCCCTTATTTTTTCACACATATTCGGGTTTTGGTCACTCTTTTTCAATGAAAAAGGCCACGAACTCAACAATGTCACCATATGCATATCGTCACACATTTTTTGTGTAACGAATACCAGTTTTTGTACCAATGACTCTAGGACATAAATACGTTTTTTTGGACTTTCAATCAATAGTTAACAACTAGAGACGGCAATCAATAGTTAACAACTAGATTTCATTACATCTAAGTAAATACTATGTTGATTTAGCTAGACATGTTAAAGATATAGAAACGAGTAATCATAATCAAGCATGAATCAAACATAATGATAGAAGATATTAAGGAACTTATCTCTTAAGGATAGAGGGTGTTAAAACCCTAAAAGTACTGTAAAATGAATAAAAGTCATACACCAAAATTACTCTCCGATGTTGCACACTAATGGAGAAAATTCTAAAACTATATATAAAATTACAGTTGCGACGACGTCACTTTATAGTTGTGACGCCATCAGATCGCCACTATTAGGGTTTCGTCTTTTCCAAGTCAGCATTATGACGGGGTCGCTTTGTAACTCAGATGCCATCCAAAATTGTTAGGAATTAGAAAATTCCATAGTGAAGAGTCGGTCACCCCAAATATTATCTAGCATAAGTTAGCTCGTAGACTTGTCGTTATTTAAGTTATTTAGTAGTTTATTAGTTAGTCAGTAGCGTAAAATAGTTTAGTGCAACACCGTGGAGGAAGGACGGGTCTTTACCCACTGTATCCCTGATCCACAGGCCGATAGGAGGTCGTGTATTTGTAAGTATAAATACCCCTTCCATCCATGGAAGGGGTGGTGCTTCTCATTCAATCTAACATTTCCTTTGAGTAAACCTCTAGCAAGAACACCCTCTCTCTCTACTTTCTCTCTCTAAAATGTTAAACATGTATTTTGATCATCCAAGACCACCCGAATCATCAACACAATAAATATCACGATCCTACAATTGGTACTAGAGCCAAGGTTTTATTGTTTTGATGATTTGTTTGGTTTATGTGGTTCATTTTCGGTTTGTTTTATTATTCTTGGTAAACTGTTCAACTGTTCTTTACAAAGTTTAGTATCATGTTTTGGTCAAATATAAAGTATTGGTCTATCAAAGATAACATCTTTCTTGTGTCATTTCATTGTCCAAAATGATTGTTTTTATCATCAGACTTTTGTACCATACTATATCAGTAATGTTTATGTGGTCTTCTGGCTTATGCTGGTAATGAAACAATGGTCAAATGGTCTGATTTTTTGAGGTCAAAACTGGTCTATTCTCGTGGTCTAAATGTGTCAAATGGTCATTTTTTCTTGGTCAAAACTGCTTCTGGGTTTATATATGAATATGGTCAGAATAATAGTCGGAAAACTCATCGGAAAATGCTAAAAGTCTTGATGGCGACTTGTCGACGTGTGCTTGTACTTGGTAGCGAGTTGTTGACTATTGAGTCAACAACTGAAGCGAGTTGGCTTAGCGAGTTGGCTAGCGAATTGGCTAGCGACTTGGCTTAGCGACGTGGCTAAATGAAGTTGCTAGCGACTTGTTTACTGAAAAATAAATAGCGACTTGACTCTATAAATGGTAGCGACTTGATATTTATCAAGTAGAGAATTGTTTTGAAAACTTTAGCTAACGACTTGACATGTTGCTAGCGACTTGACCCATAACCTAGCGACTTGCTTTGAAAACAAGACAGAAATGAAGAATGAGAATACATGACCAACAACTTCCATAAGACCAAATTCCAAAGACGCACGACCTCAGGAAAACAACCACAGTCAACTCAAACCAAAACAAACAACTTCAAATCCTACACTCACTCTTACAACAACCTGAAACTCTAAATAAAACTGATCTCAGATTGTTTCATGTTTGTTTTGATAAAACATCATGACGGCCAAGAGTCTAACACACGAATACTTATCCATCATCGATCCAAGCTCATATGTCCATATCCGAAGTACATGAGGAAAAGACAAAATCATTTGCAATTTCATCTTCTCTTCTAGTTCGGTTAATTAAAATTAAAACGTGATTTGATCTCAGCTTTGTATCTCGTGATTGTCTAAGATATGTCAAACTTATATACACACGAGATAACATTTCATCATTGATCCAAGAGTTTTGTTTATGTACGAATATAAAGAATCAAGGATATAACATTTTCGTTAGTCCTTGTTTCCTTGCTTCAATTATTAATATAAACTACCAACACATAAATAATGCTTACCCGAGACCTTGTTTAATCATGATCTTGAAACCTTTTCAAGCACTATACCATCCCTGTGGCCATCTAATCCCTCGAGCCAACCCTGTGGCGAGGACGTACTGTTCTTATGATGTGAAGATGGGATTGAGGCGTTTATTGTTATGTGTGAAGGATTAGGGTTTGATGCTATTTCTCTTGACTGCCTTGCGTCTGAGATTATTTGGAGGGGGCGGATTTTTTTGGTGATATTAGGGTTTGTTTAACTAAAGGGGCGGAGAATATAAGAGTGGTTTTAGGGTTTGTGAACTTGTTATGTGTGTGGTATGTGAGTATCTTATACCCGAAAGACTAGGGTTGCATTATCCTTGGATCAGTTTTTTTTAACTCGTGGGCTAGGAGTAGATTAGATGGGCCTTGTACTTATTAAGGTTTTTGGAGCGTTTCTTTTTACATGGGCCATGTAGTGTTTAAGTTGTTTTTAACCCTTGGGCTAGGAGCAGATTGGATACCGGGTTTATTGCTGTAATTCATTTGTTGGGATCTTTATTTGCATCTCACTATGTGACTTACTTTTGATTTACGATGGATTTTTTTTAAGTGTGTAATGATATGATATGGATGGTAGTTTTTCCTTAAGTCTAAGCTAACGTTTGTATGAGTGGATTTGGATCACACTTGCATCGAGTGTTTGTATTGATTATGGGTTGTAGACCGGATTATGAGCATGATTTGATATGGGACTTCTAAAGCTTAAATTGTTCAGGTTTCGTCATTATATTGGATCGGGTTCTTTGTTGTGGTTGGGCTTCTCAAAACTGGATAGATTTAATATGAGATTTGAGAATGTGTCATTCTATGAGATTCGGTATGATGTTGAGAGTGTTGTGGTATGCGAGTTGATACTTTGGTGTAGACATTTTCATGAAATTTATTATGTCTCGATTTGAAGTGTTTATTGGAAAATGTTGACTACGGAGAGGTTTGTACGGTATTTCTTATTTGGGTTTGAAGTGAAGTCTTTTGGGCACGTTTACTTATTTTCGTCTTCTTTCTTTCTACCCTTCCGCGAAGATGACTTGTTTGGGCGTTTATAGATGGTGATAAAGACTTGGCTATTTAATTACGTTTGTGATTCCTTCTCGTTTAATCCACAACGTAACTATCACTTCGGTGTCTCACTCAGTTGAGAATGTCAAGAGGTTTTGTACATTGGGTACACTGTTTCTTTTTCACAAGGATTAGTACAAGTTTAAGTAACGAATCTGGGGAATTTTACTTTGTCACACCCCCAATTTACCTGTTTTGCAGCGGAATAGAATTCCTGGGGATTGACTATCATAGCATCACAATCACAGTTATATTGAACGACCTAAAGTGTCGTTTGGAAAATACATCGTTTGATTTAATAAAATAATCAGAGTTACAACATAGGTCCCAAAAGTTTACAAGGTTTGCGGAAATATAAATATAATACAAGTCCAAACGATGGTTTTGAAAGAAAGTGCCATAATGTACAATGATGTAAGTCGACGCCGCGACTCAAAAGGTGGTTCCTAAACCATGTCATGATGATAATGCCTCAGTTACCTGAAAATACATTGCTAAAACGGTCAACAATAATGTTGGTGAGAAATCATAGGTTTATGTAAATGTTTTATACGACTACACAAGTATAGATCAGGCATGACAATTATGTCACGTAAAAATGTTACAGGCATGACAATTATGTCACGTAAAAATGTTACAATTGCTTAAGCGCATGATACCGAAGCTCAGACTGATGTACGCCCCAACAGAGTGTCTTGCCAAACAACTCTAATAATGTTCATGAATGAAATGCATCCGTATGACAATTGGGATTCACCAACCCGGATGGAGGCGTCACCCTCGATAGATCTATCCACTCACACACGCTTCTAGGAAATTAACGGCTCATGCATTAAAGTGGGGACTTTTAACTGGCAACGTTGTAACTCAAGCAATGTAAATGAATTTAACATACTTGGTATCGTAATAAAAATGTTGTGCAATGTATTCTCCCCCGTAGGTTTGAAATAATGTAAAAACTTGTAAAACGGGGCTATGAAAACTCACTTGATAAACTGGTGTGATGACAAGAGTGAGTACACTGAGGTATAGCGTGATACTTTAATCTGGACCTATTACGAATGATATGATATGTAATGAGTTGCAATGTAATGTTATGCATGCATTTCATATGTTATTTATACCATTTGCAAGTTTTGGAAAAATAATACTTATCGTCGAAAAATACTCTTTTGACGTCTTGACCCTTCAAAAATTACTTTACAAGTATTTACGTCAAAATGTCATCCTACAATGGTTTTGTAATGATTTATTGTGAAATTTTCACTTTTCGTCGTAAAACAAAGTCGTCGGAAATTTCATAAAAGTGACAAAAATGGCTTTGAAAAACTAGTCGTAAAATGGTGTACGTCGATCGTTAGGAAACGAACTCGACGGTTTTGGAAAGCTTGTATCAAAATCTAAAAGTTTCAGTTCAGGAGTTTTCGACATAAAGGTCTCGAATGTAAAGATAATAAGGGTTAAAGATGGTGATTTTGTCTAATTGTTGTGTAAAAAGTGAGTTTCGGCCAAGTTTAAGCATCCGTAAATAATTTATTAAAACTCCGCTATACAAACGGTTGATTGTTTTGAAAAATATGCTCGGTGATCTTAATTTCATCAGAAGACATTTCGTTCCAAAAAGTTCCACATCATGGTTAAAAACAGCCCTCAACATGGACGTTTCAGCTACCGTAACACTTGTAAAATAATATAGTTTTTCAGAAAATAATAGTTACGGCAATTTTATGAAAACGTGCATATCTTTGTCGTTTCAAATCCGTTTTCTACGTATAATACGTCCTTAGCTTCGTATCGAAGTATACTAATATATTTTTGATAAGTCGAAATAATTTGTGAAGCTTAGGACTCGTTTTTGACCCGAATAGAGTAAAAATAGCATGCTGAAATTTCAGAAAATAATATATTTCGTCGCCAAACTTTAAAAATTCATAACTTCTTCGTTATAACTCCGTTTTAATCCGTTCAAGCGGCCACGGATTCGTTTTAAAGTATATTTTCTAAATATCAAGGCCAAAAAGTCGTGCCTACAGTCGGATTTTCCAGAAAATCAAAACAAGGACAGAACATATTTTATACGTATCGAAAATAGTTTTTCTCGTACCAAACCTATTCTAATCCCTTCAAATCAACTCCAAAGCTAATCTAATCCTACCATACACCTTCTTAGGGTGTCATGGGTTCCTAAACATCATCAAGACCAAAGTATACCAAGGGGATAATTATAGGATGACCTTATATATATATATTTCTAAAAATCATGTAAAAATGGTATAAACAACACAAATCATGCATGCTTGCTCCAAAAATGAAGAGATACATATGAATTGAAAAGGAAACATGAAAAATGTAAATGATATGCTTACAAGTATTATGATGAGGTGCAAGGAACAAGGTTTAGCCTAAACACTCTTGGTTTTTATTTCAAAACCTTATTAAGAGTGTTATCTAGATTGTGAATACTTGAACTTGAGAAAAAATTTGATGATCCCTTTGTACACACTATGATGAACCGGTTTGATGGAGGAAGAACAAGAGAGAACTTTTGTTTTACACCTTGAGTTATGTGTTTGTATGTGTAAGTAAAACAAATGTATCTATTAAATATGTGCAAGTGTACTTGAATGAAATCAAGATTTTCAACAACAATATCAAGGGGGGAGGGGGGGTCTCGGCTGATTTTGGGGGAAAGAGGGGGGAAGGTATGAAGTAATTAATTTTCTTGTCCCATGGATTGAAAGTATTTTAAGTGTATATATATATATATATAGATATAATAATAATAATATGGGTATTATTATTTGGGTATTGAGGTAACTATAAATAAATCTTAGTGGAATAAAATAAAGTGTAATGAAGTCATAAAAATTATAAAAATGTATTTCTCACAAGTATTTAATATTTATCGTGTAGTTTTTAAGAAAAACGTCGTAATAATATAAATTTAACGATTTATATACAAAATAAATTTAAAACACTAGTTAAACTCAAAATATAGTTTTTATAACTAAATGTAAATATAAAAATATGTCGGGATCATTTTTGGAAGTAACGGATTAAATATTCAAAATAATAACTCACGCAATAACGTTTATTTAATATAAAAATTACGCGTTTAAGGTGAAATGCAATGTCATGAATGAACTAACGTGATGCAAATGATGCTAATGAAATGTAGACTAACTTAGTCCATATGAAATGTTCGTGATGATATGATCATGAATTCGCCGCTAAACCATAAAGGTTACGCGAATTTGGAACACGCAAACCTAGTTTACGTTAAATGTTGAAATTGTGAAACTTGAGAAATGACTTGAAATTGCGAGTTGTCACATTCGCCCATCCAAAAAGGAATTCAGTCCCTGAATTCAGTTCGTGTTAGTCTATCAAATTTTTGAGTTTGTGATGAATAACGAGGAGAAAAGACATGGAGAAATGTCGTTACGGTTATCGATGATTGAGAGTGTCTAAAACATCATAGTAAAGGAAATATCGGGTGAATCTCTCATAAGCAACACTTTGACTTGAAATACGTGAAGATTTTTGCTTGCACTAAGATTTATAATTAACTGCTCCCAACATAACATGACCCCTCCAGAATTAGACATAGTTAGCTAGGCTATGTATAATTAAGGAACGATGATGTGACGTTCGGTTTAGTTGTTATAACTCTCGATGCTTACAAGGATTTAAACCGTGTCGTTAAAATGGTCGATAAAGTAAAAAGAAGTAAAATTCTCGTAAGTAATAACAAATCGGAAAGAAAATAAGTACGATAAATGAGAATATTTGGGTCGAATTGGTTCGTCCAGTGTTTTTCTAAATCGTACCACGCCTTTCCAAGACGGGTCCTTGTGCATAATTTGTTGCCCACTTGAGGTTCTAATGGTTTGCGGCTTATGGGACATATCTCCAAATTTTGCATCGTATAACGATGTAGCTTATCTAGCTATATGTTGTTACTTGTAACTGATTCTTGATTTGTATGACTTCCTTGTTTGTTTCATGAATGGGTTATGGACTAATGAATTGGACTTTCCTGATTTTAATCCTTGAATAAGTGATTGATACCTCAACCTTACAGTGCCTCAAATGGTGTAGTCAACATGTTCATGAGCTAACTATTGTTGCAAAGAAACTTGTCGATGGAGAATGATTTGCCTAACCGTTTCTAGAAAGTCATACTGGCTTGAGCATATTATCTAATGTGGAAATTGCTCTCTAGCTCTAACCATTGAGCTGAGGATAGTAGGCGGTAATCATGTCCTAGTAGGTTTCATGGAAATCCTGAAATGACTGTCAGCAGTCTAAGATGAATCGAATAGCTTATAATAGGTACAACTGGAATTAATACCACGTGTCTTGTGTTAGATTTCAAAATTGTTAAATCTGTCGGAAAGCACCTTATTGAAAAGAATAGATTATAGGTAACAGTTGTGATTCCTCGCGTTTCTAATCCTATCGAATGTCATGACCTGAGTATTACTTGCCTAATGTGCTTAGTCTCTATGACTAAAATGTTTATTGTTTGATTATCGAAGTGTTTCTATACTCCATGTTATAAAGTCACAAACCTTAAATATTTAAGTGAGGTGGTGTAGTGGTTGATTTTCAAGATTTGTTCCGATATTGAGTGCTTCCAAAAATAGTTCATCACTAATATTGTTATCATGCTAGCAAGAAAATAGATATCAGTTCAAACTATGTCGAAGAATGTTTGTTCTAGTTTCACTTGTATATGGGGAGTCATTGATTGTCCGACATGTTCAAACCTGTGGCATCTCTTGATATGGAAGTGAGGTTACTTGGAATTTCTAGAGAACACAATGCCTTAGGGGAAGTTTATATCGATAACCTTAATTTAACCATATTTTCCTTTAAGGGAAACTCATTGTAGGGAAGTTCACATATTGTTGAGGCCATGTTTAACAGAAGGTTCTACAGTCTCAGTTAGAAGACTTGGTATATCCCTATAGTGTTGTTTCATGGGTATTCGCTTCGTATTAAATCTCGTAACTCGGTCTAGCTAGTACTTTTGGAATGATAGAGTTTGGATTCTAATTCAAAATAGTGGTTCGGAATGTCTCGTGATGTCTTAAGATTTTGGTTGAGTTTTGAATCATCCTACCACCTAGTTCTAGTCCTTGTTGGTAATTCCAAAATCCTTTCATTGTTTTCTTGTATCGAGGAATCCTCCTCACAGCTGGTATAGGAAGTCTTTCCTAAAAAAAAAAGTCACTCGTCAAATCCTAACTTATCGGTTGAGTGAGAGATAAATGGCGTAAGCATCTATAGAGTGTTAACAGAAAGAAATGTTTATGCACGATATATCTGATTATAAAACTGTGCTTTCAAACGAGAATAAATAGTTTGTAAGAAAATTACAGTAGAGTTTATGAAAAGTTTTGTAAAGCCACTTTATTGAGTAAGAAAGAAACATTTTTATCATTTACAGTTTAATAATAAATCTTAGTTGTGGCTTGGTGTTAAAGCAACAACTTGTTAAGGTGATTTTAAAACAGCTTATATAGTGATAGAAAACGGCTTAACAATGATAGTGAAATATTTTGGTAAGACACAATTCAGATTATAATATAACTCGTGAAATGATTTGCAAAATAGCTTACAAGAAAACAATTTATCGTTTGTCAATAATAGAAGATTTCGTAGTTCAATTAATATCAAGATAGTTTATAGGTTGGTAATATAATAGTCAGTAAAGTAAAGGCGAATAGTCTGTGAGGTAAGTGTACCAAGTTTTATGATTTTAAATCAGACAGTGGCTAAAATAGCTCACCAAAAGGGTAAAATAGTTTATAAGGCCGTAATATTACTTGCAGGAAAAAAATTTGTAATATAGTTTATAACTTGCTATTGCAATTGTTTGTTGTTTTATAAAATAATAGCAAATTAATCGGTTTATCATACTATGAGAAAATAGTTTGCAAAGTATCAGTAAGGTCATTGTTTATAAAGTATTATTAAAGTCGTAAATTTTTGGTTTAATGGTACATGAGTAAGATGAAATGGTCGGTAAAATAGTTGAAAGCAGTTTGCGTTAGATAACGATGAAGTTTATTATCTCATAAGAGGGAATGTAGGACAAATAGTTGGTATTCAACGTTTTGTTTTGTAAGATAATAGCTCGATGATTTTTCAGAGTAACATGAAAATCGTTTCGCATGAGGATATTAAATAGTTGATAAAATGACTGAAACCAATTGATAAGTTGATAATAAAACAACTTGCGTTAAAACTTTATGAAACAACGTTTCTAAGATGGTGATAAAATAGTTCGAAATAAAATCAAGTGAAATAATTTCATGAAATAGTAGCAGGATAATTTGGAATAAAATTTGTTGGATGGTTTGTAGGATACATAGGAGAACCTTATCGAGTAATAACAGTCTACTAATTGGTCGAGAATAAAGTTGGCCTAACCCTTAGTAAGATGGTGACGCATCGTCGTGAAATGATGGAAAATTGGGCAATTGGAGTAAGGAATGAAATAAACAAGGTGGTGATTATCGTAGAAATAATAAATGATGAGGATTACATTAGCTAAAAAGGTACTTATTATCTGTTCCTGTTTGTGGTCTAATCGTGTTTCAAGTGTAGGAGTATTAGGCGGTCTAGCAACGATAGCCCTAGAACTCTCACAGTCCTCAAACCTATGAGATGGTGTAGTGTCTATAGTCTTAGTGGTAGATGGTAATGGTGTGTCAAATCATGCACGCTTCCCAAGCTGCAAGTCAGGTATATGAGTATCGTGTATGAGATGTGATGGTACGGATGGTGCTCAAAATAATAATGATGATAATGGAAATCCTTGTGGTGAGTTAAGAAAATAGGTTCATTAGGACTAAGCCTATAAGTTCTACCCAATGGTATGATCTGTCCCAACTGAGTGATAAAAATTGTCCTGATCCTACAGTGAATCAATAGTGATCGCGATGGTGTAGGTGCAACTTCGCCCTCCTAAAAGGTCTCAGTGTCATCATCTGATGTTATCGGTGTTGAGTCAACTGATGTTAAAAATTATGATAGAGACTGACAAGGCATTCTCCATGTCAAAGTGATGTGAGTATAATGGGATGGGTATTTGAAGGCATCTATGTGACAATCGAGTTCGAAATGAAAGTAAATAACTCGTAAAATGTGCGTATAAAACCGCATGTAAAGTGAACATGCACTTATGATGAAATGATGAGATGCTATGATAATGTAGTTATAGTCTAGGGTCAATGATGCAACCTAGTTCTCTATAACTGTATCTCTGATACCAATCTGTCACACCCCCAATTTACCTGTTTTGCAGCGGAATAGAATTCCTGGGGATTGACTGTCATAGCATCACAATCACAGTTATATTGAACGACCTAAAGTGTCGTTTGGAAAATACATCGTTTGATTTAATAAAATAATCAGAGTTACAACATAGGTCCCAAAAGTTTACAAGGTTTGCGGAAATATAAATATAATACAAGTCCAAACGATGGTTTTGAAAGAAAGTGCCATAATGTACAATGATGTAAGTCGACGCCGCGACTCAAAAGGTGGTTCCTAAACCATGTCATGATGATAATGCATCAGTTACCTGAAAATACATTGCTAAAACGGTCAACAATAATGTTGGTGAGAAATCATAGGTTTATGTAAATGTTTTATACGACTACACAAGTATAGATCAGGCATGACAATTATGTCACGTAAAAATGTTACAGGCATGACAATTATGTCACGTAAAAATGTTACAATTGCTTAAGCGCATGATACCGAAGCTCAGACTGATGTACGCCCCAACAGAGTGTCTTGCCAAACAACTCTAATAATGTTCATGAATGAAATGCATCCGTATGACAATTGGGATTCACCAACCCGGATGGAGGCGTCACCCTCGATAGATCTATCCACTCACACATGCTTCTAGGAAATTAACGGCTCATGCATTAAAGTGGGGACTTTTAACTGGCAACGTTGTAACTCAAGCAATGTAAATGAATTTAACATACTTGTTATCGTAATAAAAATGTTGTGCAATGTATTCTCCCCCGTAGGTTTGAAATAATGTAAAAACTTGTAAAACGGGGCTATGAAAACTCACTTGATAAACTGGTGTGATGACAAGAGTGAGTACACTGAGGTATAGCGTGATACTTTAATCTGGACCTATTACGAATGATATGATATGTAATGAGTTGCAATGTAATGTTATGCACGCATTTCGTATGTTATTTATACCATTTGCAAGTTTTGGAAAAATAATACTTATCGTCGAAAAATACTCTTTTGACGTCTTGACCCTTCAAAAATTACTTTACAAGTATTTACGTCAAAATGTCATCCTACAATGGTTTTGTAATGATTTATTGTGAAATTTTCACTTTTCGTCGTAAAACAAAGTCGTCGGAAATTTCATAAAAGTGACAAAAATGGCTTTGAAAAACTAGTCGTAAAATGGTGTACGTCGATCGTTAGGAAACGAACTCGACGGTTTTGGAAAGCTTGTATCAAAATCTAAAAGTTTCAGTTCAGAAGTTTTCGACATAAAGGTCTCGAATGTAAAGATAATAAGGGTTAAAGATGGTGATTTTGTCTAATTGTTGTGTAAAAAGTGAGTTTCGGCCAAGTTTAAGCATCCGTAAATAATTTATTAAAACTCCGCTATACAAACGGTTGATTGTTTTGAAAAATATGCTCGGTGATCTTAATTTCATCAGAAGACATTTCGTTCCAAAAAGTTCCACATCATGGTTAAAAACAGCCCTCAACATTGACGTTTCAGCTACCGTAACACTTGTAAAATAATATAGTTTTTCAGAAAATAATAGTTACGGCAATTTTATGAAAACGTGCATATCTTTGTCGTTTCAAATCCGTTTTCTACGTAAAATACGTCCTTAGCTTCGTATCGAAGTATACTAATATATTTTTGATAAGTCGAAATAATTTGTGAAGCTTAGGACTCGTTTTTTACCCGAATAGAGTAAAAATAGCATGCTGAAATTTCAGAAAATAATATATTTCGTCGCCAAACTTTAAAAATTCATAACTTCTTCGTTATAACTCCGTTTTAATCCGTTCAAGCGGCCACGGATTCGTTTTAAAGTATATTTTCTAAATATCAAGGCCAAAAAGTCGTGCCTACAGTCGGATTTTCCAGAAAATCAAAACAAGGACAGAACATATTTTATACGTATCGAAAATAGTTTTTCTCGTACCAAACCTATTCTAATCCCTTCAAATCAACTCCAAAGCTAATCTAATCCTACCATACACCTTCTTAGGGTGTCATGGGTTCCTAAACATCATCAAGACCAAAGTATACCAAGGGGATAATTATAGGATGACCTTATATATATATATTTCTAAAAATCATGTAAAAATGGTATAAACAACACAAATCATGCATGCTTGCTCCAAAAATGAAGAGATACATATGAATTGAAAAGGAAACATGAAAAATGTAAATGATATGCTTACAAGTATTATGATGAGGTGCAAGGAACAAGGTTTAGCCTAAACACTCTTGGTTTTTATTTCAAAACCTTATTAAGAGTGTTATCTAGATTGTGAATACTTGAACTTGAGAAAAAATTTGATGATCCCTTTGTACACACTATGATGAACCGGTTTGATGGAGGAAGAACAAGAGAGAACTTTTGTTTTACACCTTGAGTTATGTGTTTGTATGTGTAAGTAAAACAAATGTATCTATTAAATATGTGCAAGTGTACTTGAATGAAATCAAGATTTTCAACAACAATATCAAGGGGGGAGGGGGGGGTCTCGGCTGATTTTGGGGGAAAGAGGGGGGAAGGTATGAAGTAATTAATTTTCTTGTCCCATGGATTGAAAGTATTTTAAGTGTATATATATATATATATATAGATATAATAATAATAATATGGGTATTATTATTTGGGTATTGAGGTAACTATAAATAAATCTTAGTGGAATAAAATAAAGTGTAATGAAGTCATAAAAATTATAAAAATGTATTTCTCACAAGTATTTAATATTTATCGTGTAGTTTTTAAGAAAAACGTCGTAATAATATAAATTTAACGATTTATATACAAAATAAATTTAAAACACTAGTTAAACTCAAAATATAGTTTTTATAACTAAATGTAAATATAAAAATATGTCGGGATCATTTTTGGAAGTAACGGATTAAATATTCAAAATAATAACTCACGCGATAACGTTTATTTAATATAAAAATTACGCGTTTAAGGTGAAATGCAATGTCATGAATGAACTAACGTGATGCAAATGATGCTAATGAAATGTAGACTAACTTAGTCCATATGAAATGTTCGTGATGATATGATCATGAATTCGCCGCTAAACCATAAAGGTTACGCGAATTTGGAACACGCAAACCTAGTTTACGTTAAATGTTGAAATTGTGAAACTTGAGAAATGACTTGAAATTGCGAGTTGTCACATACTTCATGATCAAGTTTGGCATATCGGGTATACTTCTCCATGTGGTCACTATAATAGCCGACAGAATGTGTGAATGATGTATTTACCAAAGTGTTGATTGGTTGGTTGATGATATTGGATATTGAACCGTTGATGAACCGCTGCATGTTCCCCTAAAACAGATATTCTCTGAAACCAAATTTGTCATAACACCTTCAAGCTGACATTGTTTACGGTTTTGTCTTGATTTTATAAAATCCCGCGAAAGAACCTATTTCTCGGTTTAAATCATAGACTTGTAAAATCCCGTGACAATGAAAACATCCTGGTATTAGTAAAGTGCATTTCCGGATCTATCTTACGGTTTATTCTTGGTTTTGTAAAATCCCGCGAAAGAAACTATTTCTCGGTTTAAACCATATAGTTGTAAAATCCCGTAATGATGGAACCATCTTGGAGAAGCGAAAGTGTAATTCTGGATCTTTTGATGCTGGTGCCACGGTTTCTGCTTTGAAGATGGGATAAAAGGGTGTTCTTCATGAATTGGATGTGTGTTTGGATATTCATCATGGCAGTTTGGTTATTACATGGTTTTACGGGGTTATGTGCATTTAACCATGGTCGGGATGAAAACCATTATCATAGTTCACTTTAAACGTCAAAGGAGGCTAGAATTAAGTTTTGAACCAGAAGATGTGACAACGGGGTTAATTCGCTATTATTTATTTGAGGTTGAAGTGAAATATCACGGGCGAGTGTACTTAGTATCTGAAGGTATCGGGGATGGTTGGATGAAGATTCTTCATGATCCTTGTTCGATGCTTATTATCAAAAACGAAGACTTGAAAATCTAGTTATTGTTGGGTGTCTTTTACCTGTTCTTTTACCACTTGGCGGAATTGGGCTCATACCACCACAAAATAACTATCACTTTAAGGAGTTACGTTGTAGTGCTCAGTGTCACATTCAATTGTGGATTTTCAAGAGGTAAAGTACGTCTATTACTTGATGGTTGGTTGGATGATGAGTATAGAGTACTTAGAGAGTACTTAGAGATGCTAATGGAAATCGGCACCGCTCTTTGTTACATATGTGCAAGTATAAGTCACGAGTTCGGGTTAGTTTACTTCAGGGTCAAATTCATCATATTGGGTTTTCTCCATCAGCTGTCACGACAAAGGGCCTACTGAGTGATAATGGGGTGATTACATGTTTTGCTAAGAGAGCTGAAAAGAGAGAGATTATGACGTCTGTTCACATCAGTTCAGGCCTCGTACTCCAAAGAAAAGAAATGTGGACGTTTCAGTGCGCATTATCTTCCGAAGAAGAGAAATCTTCTTATGACGTATGAACACAACAGTTCATGCCTCGTTCTCTAATAAAAAGAAAAGTGTACGCTTCAGTGCGCTTTATCTTCTGAAGAAGAGAAATCTTCTTATTATGACCATTCTCATCAACATGCTTCATACTTTTTTCCATGCGCTTCAGTCATCAAGTGAACCGGGCTACTGTTGATTGTTTTCTGATTCCACTTTCTCAACTATAATGACGATGGCGACATCCTGTGCTAATTTTGCGGGGGAGAAGTGTGAATAGACTACATTTGGATGATGTTCACTTATTTAATCAAGAATGGCAACTCCGTATGCAATTCTTGAGGGGGAGAAGAAGTGTGAAATTACTGCATGGTTGATTGATTTCTGAGAATAAATGGTCAAACGGCTCCAAACTCATGTAAGAACCGATCTTCTTCTGATCGGGTCATCGTTACATGGAGTTTCTTCTATGAGCCGGTAGTTGACATCTTCACAAGCTGATATGAGTTTATTGAAAAAGTGCTTCCGGTTAATGCTTCACGTGCACATCAACATGATGATTCCGAACAACCTTCTGTTCTTGTTTGATGTGATTGTTTGCTTGGTATTATCATTTTGTGTGTTCGTTGCGGCCTGATTGCTGATTTCCTTGATGAACATCTTTCTGTTCTTGTTTGATTGGGAGGGATTTTAGTTAAGGGGATTTGCAAGATGTAAGTTGATTGGGATGCTTTTTGGTGATGTTCTTGTGGTTTGGTGAGTCGAAGATATTAACTATCTATTCCCCAACTGGACAATCTTGAAGAAGGTCGAGTCTACAGTCGGTTCTACATTTTCTGCTACATGTTAGAAGACTAAAGACGCGTTGCATTTGATTATCTGAAGACTTCTTCTTAATCTGAGCATTTATCAAACAGATTGTCGGTTTAGGGGAGAGCACTAATTGGGGGAGAGTGAAATGTCGAATTTAATCCCCAATTAGACTTGCTCATATTCTTCAGCAAGTTGATTGCTACAAGATTACAAGTGTTCTTCTCATAAAGATTTCAAGTATTTGGGCTTATAATATGTTGCTGATTCTGAAGTGTCAAAACCAGCAAGGGGGAAGGAGACACGTATCTAAACGCGAGTAAACTTGATGAACTTAATACTTCTAAGTAATTGAAGATATCCTGGGAAGACAAATGTTATTACCGCAGAGAAACTCAAGGTTTGACTCATGGCGAGTAAACTTGATGGACTTAATACTTCTAAGTGATTGAAGTTATCTCGGGAAAACAAATGTCATGACCGCAGAGAAACTCAAGGTTTTACTCATCAAAGCGTTTAGTGTTCTTATTCCAACGTCGTGGGGGAAGTGATGTAAATGAAAGTTTCTGAAGATAAAAGAGGTACACTGGTGTGTGATGATCTTGATGTTATCGCAATCATCAGGGGAGAGAGAATTGTGTACATTGGGGGCGCTCAGCTGTCTCACTTGAGGGCTTAATCAGTGATTCAGAGATATAATCACTTATTCCGGAGTTGATATCCGCAGAGATTGTCATCCGCAGAGATAATCAGTGATTCGGCCTGCTTCTTCAATGTTATCGGTTGTTCTCTCTTTGGGGAATGTGTGTACTTCGGGTCCTTGAGCTTCATACACGATCATCAGGGAAGAAAGCCATTGTTTACCACAAACATTGGGGAGGTGTTTTCCTTCCGGGCATGATGTGTATTTGGGAGAGTTCTTGGATATTGGTGTACTTCGGGTTCTTGAGCTTCATACACATTCATCAGGGATGAAAGATGTGAACATTGGGGAGTTGTTCTTCATTACCCTCATGATGTGTATTCGGGAGAGTTCTTGAGCATTATACAAAGAGACTGACTGCATCAATTCAACTACTTGGGGGGAATTGTTCTCTTGACACCTTTTGGAATGGATCGCTTCAGACGTCAGTTGAAAGGAAATTTGAGAAGTGTTATTTATGTGTGGGATGAAACGTTGTTGATGTTCAATTGGATGATATAACCCCGAATGGAGAATCTCGATTATCGGTCTTAATAGGAGCAGCGGGATTTATGATAATGGTGTGCTTCTCTGTGCACCTGGCTAAGGAAAGCTTGAAATAGAGCTTCGAATCTGCTCATCCAAAGGATTTTCGGTTTGGGGGGAAGCTGCCAGAGTCTCTCTTTCAGATGGTTCAATTTCTTTCTTCAATGCAAGAGCCCTGGAAGCTTTGGTGGTGAATGTTTAAGAGATGATGACTTCTATCTTCTACAACGAGGTTGTTCGATATCCTTATCTCGGTACTCGTATCATCATCTTCTTTAACTATATCATCTACTCTATCTTTGTATATATTTATCTGAAAAACCAAATACAAAAATATAAAACCAACAAAACAAAATAGAAAAATATAAAATTTTCAAAAAGCCATAAAAATCAGAAAATTTGAAAAAGACCAAAAATATGTTTTCCAAGACATGTCTTCTTTTTCAAAACATGTCACAAAATATGGCTTACAGTTATTTCAGACTGTAACCCGGGCTTAAACTATGGCTTACAGTTATTTCAGACTGTAACCCGGGCTTAAACCATGGCTTGCTATTATTTCAGATAGCAACCCGTTCTTTAAAGGAAGGAAAGTGCTGCGCTAAATCTATTTTCAAAATATTTCGTGCACTTATCCTTAAACAAAACAAGGAAACCATGTCTTCAAAAAGACTGTTGTTCCTACACAAATGTTTTTCCGTCTAAAATTCTTCAGAAAAATATTTGTTGTGTTTTCAAAAGTGGTGGTAAATGAGTTGCTGTAAATCTATCAGATTCAGAGTTTTTATGAAAATTGAAAACTCAATCAATGACTTCAGCGCTTTTAATCTTTTCAGAAAATAAGTCATTGATTGAGGGGGAGAATGTTTTCAAATTTATATCATCTAACGGACTTTCTTAATTATCCTACGTGCTTATCTGGAAAAATATAATTGCCTATGTTGAAGGACTAGGTTTCTAGGATATGATTGTTAGGTTTAGATGATTAGAGTTTGAGAAACACATTATTCCCATACCTTACATGATCTGATTGATATGTTGGATTGACTTTTATTAGTCGATTGCTGTTTGGGTGTTGTCGACCACCATATATTTGTATGTGTGTTCACTAACATATGCAGGTATATTGGTATATAAGAATGTTCCCGATCCGGATCCCACAAATGAACATGATTGGATGCCGCAAGGAAAGGGTAACGATATCTTGGGTTGACAAATGAAGAAACGGAGCTTAATTGGACTTCAATGGAGAGTTGGCATAAATGCAACGTAAGAGGTATCACTGCATCAGCAGATGGTTTTCTTCTAAGTGATTGAAGAAACGGAGCTTAATTTGACCTCAGTTGGCATTCAAAATGCAACATAAGAAGAAGTCTCACTGCATCTGCAGACGGTTTTTCTTTCAAGCCCTACAGCAACAACAGAAGCTTCTCAACCAATTAATATATCTTTGGGCATGATACCATTTTTAAACAATTTTGAATAAGTTGATTAAATTGTTTTGAAAATGGAAAAATATTGTTTTGAAAATAAATTGAACTTAATTTTGAAAATCACCGAACTTCATTTTATCAAAACTTGAGTCACTCAATTATCGACTACGGTCATGGATTGAGGGGGAGAGTGATTTAAAATAATATATTTTCAAACGATATTCCTTCACAAAAGTTCCGCTTTGTACTATATAAGTGGTGATCTAAAGATTTAATGTTATGTCATGGTATGATTTTTTCGTTAGAATCAAGGTCTTTCAAAATGAAATTTTTTCTGTTCTTGTTTGATTGTGAAATTGTTTTATTTTACTAAAAGATCTCTTAAAAACTTTCATACCTGATACTAACAATCTTTAATGTCTTAAATTGATCCTTATCTGTCATTTTTCAAAAATTAAATCTCGCCACATCTTTCCCCAAATTTTTCTAAATGATTTAAATCAGTTGGGATCACAAATCTCAGTTGGTTTGAATTTTTTGATCAGGGGAGAGATCGTGATTTAAATCTCAAATCTGTTTAAATGGAATTGGTTTTAGTCCTTTAAAGGCACTCCTGCCTCCATGTGCCAAACGATTTCAAATACATAATGCACATGTTGAGGAGGAGGATTTATCCAAAAACCAGATGAGTATTTAAACAAGGCCACATTTTCTCCCATGTTTTCTAAACCTAATTAAATCACTTGGGATCCAAAATCTCAAAGGGTTTGATATTTTTGATCGGGGGAGAATTTGTGATTTAATTATGAAATTTGATGAAAGGTGATCGTTTTGATTTAATTGTGCACGCTGCTCTCTCATATGTGCTAAAAGCTTTCGAATCTCGAAGCATATATTGAGGGGGAGCATTTTTAAAGATAATAAACTATCAAGGTGCAAATGCTTTTATGTGTTAACATAAAGTACCTTGATTGAGTTTTAGAATGGTTTCTTAATGGCGCTTGTGATTGTGGATGTGCTTCAAATTAACTCTTGCCTCTATGTGATAAAAATGATTTCAAATATCCTATGCACATATTGAGGGGGAGAATTTTACCATGAAAATCAAATGGCTTTTTCGTATGAAAATTGTGATCAAAGAAAATATTTCAAAGTCCTCTTGCCTCCTTGTGCTAAACAATTTATAAATCATATGCACATGTTGAGGGGGAGGTTTTCTAAATGATCAAAACTATTAGGGTACAAAATGCTTTGATCTCGTATCATAAGTACCTTGATTGTTTTTCCAAATGATTTTTCAATTGGTTTCAAGGAAGAATGAACTGTACCAAAAGACCGACCATTTTACTTTATGCATGGTGTTATAAGGATGGTTAGGTTAGGTATTCGTTCCCACGATCCCGCCAGAGCCGGAGGGATCTACCCAGGGACAATCCACTAGATAGTGTAGAGTCCTTAGGAATATTGAAAAAAGGAGAAAAATGAGAATATGGGAAGAGTGCGGACTGAGACAGAGCTAGTACTGGAATAAACCCAACAAGGTTCTAGTTATGAAGTCTCGGTAAGCACTGAAGGGGTTGAAGAATGAAAAAGAACTGAATGTGAAAAAGGGTGAAATGAAATAGCCCTCCATCAATTCAACCTTAGGGCAGTAACCGGGTTCAATACATATGCTACTGGTTGTTACTAAGGTAACACTGGTATTGAAGACAAGACGTCATGGACCCAGTGACGCACTGCACTAAACTTCCCAAGCCACTCAAGTTCCTCTTAAAAGGGCTTGTTTCATTCTCACGGGGAACCGACATTATCTATCGACTTTCTCTTAGAGATTGTTGATATTGAAGAAGGAGACCCTCTCCCTAGTCTCCGACACAGGATCCAAATGTGCACTATTGAGTCTAGAGCCAAGAGATCATCCACAATATCTCATTAGGACACTAAAATAATGAAGACTTGCTTTTTCACACAATGTGGAAAGTAAGTATATATTAAGAGTCCTACGCATTATCCTTGTGGTATTGCCAGAACATCCGAGTGATATGTAAAAATATTCACAATGAAGATGGAAATCCTTCTAGAGCCAACATCTAACAAGCTCTTGGTGGGTGACATGTGAAATCTTGCAAAAGATCAAGCTTGTGACAACTGGATAGAAACGATGGGGAGATTCATTCTTGAATCAACCTTGGTCCAGGAATGGAATTGACGAATACTTTTGGAAAAACCGTTCGATGTGCAAACCTTCTTTTCTCTAGCACGTCGAATGTGTACTCATTTCAAATTCAAAAAGTATCTCTGATTGAAAAATACTTTTAGAAAAACCGTTCGATGTGTGAATCTCTTCTTTTCGCTAGCACGTCGAATGTGTACTCATTCTCTAATACAAAAAGTATTTTGATTGAAAATTGATCTTTCTCATAAAACCTTCGTCGTATTGCAAAACTCTTTCTTCAAGCAATACGCGATTATTTTTCAAATCATTTTTAATCAATCAGTGAATCTCAATTCGCTGGTTCACTCACTCCGTGTTGTCTTCTTTGAGACGTTCCGGTTTGAGAACAGCTAGAACAGCTGCGAAACCCTGTCAAGGAGATTCTTAGGAATCCTACCTGATCACAGGCAGTACTTGTACTGATCAACGGGGAACCGTGGGCCGTGTACCTCAATTCAACGAAAGTGATCAAAGACACTTTCGTGCGCTTTATTGCTAACTGTCGTATGCAGGTACACCCCGACGATTGCAGCTGATCAGAATTGAGGAGTCAATCCAAAGCCGCATGTTCACAGCAACCACACTTAATTGAAGAAATCATGACTGGTGCATATCTACATAACCTGGTTCTGATATTTTTATACTATGCTTCTGCTACGCTGCTGCAAATATCATGAACCAGTAAGGCTTCCGCTACTCTGATGGAAAGATGTCATGATTCAAAAGTGTGAGCATGTCGGTCCGAAAGTCACAACTTCACATGATGGCAACACAATAAAGGGTGATCCAGAGATTTACTGTGGCTGATGATCTCAAAGAAAGCTCGAAGATCATCAAGATGTGGATCAGTTAAAGGCCTCCACTAAAAGTACAAATCAATGTGGACTTTGAAGAATCGCTACAAAAGCACAAAGATTGTTGAACTTGAAGAATTGAAGTCTACGAGCTCAGAACTAAAGACAAGAATAGAATGCTAGGATTCAAAATGTAAAACATGGGGTGACCTCCCTTAGGGGGAGATTGTTAGGAATTAGAAAATTCCATAGTGAAGAGTCGGTCACCCCAAATATTATCTAGCATAAGTTAGCTCTTAGACTTGTCGTTATTTAATTTATTTAGTAGTTTATTAGTTAGTCAGTAGCGTAAAATAGTTTAGTGCAACACCGTGGAGGAAGGACGGGTCTTTACCCACTGTATCCCTGATCCACAGGCCGATAGGAGGTCGTGTATTTGTAAGTATAAATACCCCTTCCATCCATGGAAGGGGTGGTGCTTCTCATTCAATCTAACATTTCCTTTGAGTAAACCTCTAGCAAGAACACCCTCTCTCTCTACTTTCTCTCTCTAAAATGTTAAACATGTATTTTGATCATCCAAGACCACCCGAATCATCAACACAATAAATATCACGATCCTACAAAAATCCTCTGAAACCATCCCTATTTAATTATCCTGGACCTTCACGTTATCAATATGGTAGAAACTTCCAGCTCTTCTAACAAGTGACAATGTCACTTGTTACTTCTTTACTTTTTCACTGAGTCGTCTCTAGTAAAATCTGGGATGTCTTGGTATCTTCGTTTGTAAGTGACGGTGTCACCTTATAGGTTGTGACGCCGTCTGAAGCTCTTTTCCAAACTTTTTCATGACTTGGTTGTTTTCTTCACATTTTCATCCCTTTTCGTAAAAATATGCATTGTTTCCAGCTTTTGTTTCCAAAGTACCTAAAAAGTGAAAAGGAAAGAATTTAGGAAATATTTGATCATAAGTACATGAGTTTAGGGCTTAAATGACCCCCTAAAAACTGACATTTTAAATCCTTATCAAATATCCCTACATACAGGATTTGCTTGTCCTCAAGAATATGTGCTTTTATCTAATCAATTTACAAGTTAGGGTTCATTTAACATTGGTTTAAAGTAGTTGAAAATAAATAAAAGGTCTACAATTGTCATAACGAGCACGAAAATTATACACTAGCACTTCACATATAGTGTTTGGATTCTCTTGTCTCTCTGGTGTATAATGAATATAACATGTATGGAAATGGAAGATAACACTCTCTATATGTGATAGCCCATATATTACCATAGGCTTAAAACTAGATCAAACCTCCACTGCTATGGCGTAAGCACCTAGGACAAACTATCAAAGAGGGCTTTTAAAGGGTTTTAATGTTAGGTGTAAAGGTATGGAAAAACACGGGTTTGTTAGATATGGGGCAATTTACTGGTGTCAAGTCAAAAATCTAAGTTAATTACATGTAAAACGAGGCATTGCTATGTCAAGACTCGACTCGATAAACTAACTTATAACTTGATTTAAAACAAAAAAATATGATAAAAGATAAAGGATAGAAGCAAGATGATAGCCCGTATGTTATTTCTTTTCTTTATCTTTTCTTTCTTTTTCACTCTTTTTATTTTCTCTTTTATTTTTTATTTTTTTTATTTTATTTTTCCGATTTTTTTCATACACTATTACTCTACGATCCGCAAAACATAACATCGTAGTAAAGGGATTTATAGTAGCGTCCATACACTTGAGTGTTTTTTATACTAAACTAATGACCCGAATTGTGAGGATCAAAACACGTGGAGTAATTAATTACGTAGATAAGAGAATTCAAATTTGACACTCCTTCATGTTACACCATAAAATACTACTTAACCCATGAGTCCCAATTGTCCCAAAACTGTAGTTACACAAGATATTACTCGGCCTAGCAATAATGTAATCAAGTAGATAATTGAACAATACGATAATGCACTCGACTTAGAAATTGGTACATCATGAGAATACACTCCTTCCCGTTACTCCATAAAATACTACTGTAACATATTGGATTTCACATACACATCAAACCATTGACACAAGTAGGCGTACAAGAGTGTTTTAGAGAGAGAAAGTTAGAGGTTTAGGGAACTTAGTGAGAGAAAGTGATAGATATTATTATGAGCTCCAACTCTCTACATTGGGAGGTAGAGAGTATTTATAGTCTTACATAAAACGCCACACAACGGGCTGTGGATCAGGCATACAGTGGGTAAAGACCCGTCCGTCCTCCACGGTGATACTTAACTAAATACTACTTAGCTTGAAATAACTACGACTACGAGCTTTCTAACGATTGCATATACTTGAGGTGACCGACTCTTTAAAACCTGGAATTTCAAATTCCTAACAATCTCCCCCTAAGGGAGGTCACCTCAATCATGTACTTAAAATTACATTGAATACAAACAGATATTACATTAACAATTGTTCTTGCATTATTGATGTAGTACTTTGCTCCTAAGCTCGTAGTCATTGATTCTTCACATTGCATGTTTGGTTACTCCAAGTGGAGGTCTTTTACTGATCCACGTGATAATAAATTTGAGCCAGCTTTTGACACCATCAGCAAACAAAAATCTCTGAGACATCCATTGTGGTGTTGGAATATTGTGATGTTGTGACATTCGGACCGACATGCTCACATTCTGGATCATGATATCTTCTCATCAGAGTAGCGAAAGCTTTCGTTGATTCATGATATTGGCAGCAGCGTAGCAGAAGCATGGAGTGAAAATATCAGAGTCATTGATGCACTTATCATGATTTCTTTTGAGATGAATGTGTTAAGTGAGCATGCGGCTATGGATTCATTCTGATCAGCTGCAAACGTCGGGTGTACCTGCATAAAACAGTTAGCAATAAAGCGCACGAAAGTGTCTTTGATCACTTTCGTTGAATTGAGGTACACGGCCCACGGTTCCCCGTTGATCAGTACAAGTACTGCCTGTGATCAGGTATAATTCCGAAGAATTTCCTTGACAGGGTTTCGCAGCTGCTCTAGCTGTTCTCAAACCGGAACATCTCAAAGAAGACAACACGGAGTGAGTGAACCAGCGAAGTAGAAATTCACTGATTGATGAAAAAATATTTGAAAGACAATCGTGTATTGCTCAATAGAAATTGTTTTTGCAATACAACGAAGGTTTTAATGAAAATCAATTATCAATCATAAAACACCTTTTGATTTGAAATATTCGAACACGGACAATGTGTTAAAGAAAAGAGTTTTTATGCACAATGATCGGTTTTTCAAAGGTATCCGTCAATCCATAACCTGAACCAGGATTGATTCAAAAGATTGAATCGCTCCATTGTTTCTGTTCAGTTGTCACATGGTTGATCTATTGAATAGATCTCACATGCCACCCACCAGGAGCTTGTTTGATGTTGGCTCCAGAGGGCTTTCCATCTTCATTGTGAATATGTTTGCATATCACTCAGATGTTCTGGCAATACCACAAGGATAATGCGTAGGACTCAAGATATAATCTCTCTTTCCACATTGTGTGAAACAGAGAGTCTTCATTAAAAGTGTCCTAAAGAGATTTATAGATGATCTCGTGGCTCTAGACTCAATATGTGCATATTTGGTTCATGTGCCGGAGACTAGGGAGAGGGTCTCCTTCTTCAATATCAACAATCTTTAAGAGAAAGTCGATAGATAATGTCGGTTCCCCGTGAGAATGAAACAAGTCCTTTTAAGAGGAACATGAGTGGTTTTGGAAAGTTGAAGTGCAGTGCGGCACAGGGTCCATGACGTCTTGTCTTCAATACCGATGTTACCATCAGTAGCATATGAATTGAACCCGGTTTCTGCCCTAAGGTTGAATATATGGAGGGCTATTTGTTTTTACCCTTATCTCATTCGATTCTTTTTCATTCTTCAACCCCTTCAGTGCTTACCGAAACTTCATAGCTAGAACCTTGTTGGGTTTGTTCCAGTACTAGCTCTATCTCAGTCCGCACTCTTCCCATTTCTCATTTTTCTCCTTTTATCATCATACCAAAGAACTCTACACTAACTAGTGGATAGTCCCTGGGTAGATCCCTCCGGTTCTGGCGGATCATGGGAACACATACCTAACCTTATCATCCTTATATCACCGTACATAACGTAAAGTAGGTCGGTCTATTTGGTATTGTTCATCTGCCATTTGGAACCAATTGAAAACCATTTGAAAATCAATCCAGATACTGGTGATATATTATCAAAACATTTTGTACCTGAATTCTTTTTGATATTTTTAGAACAAGTGCTCCCCCTCAACATGTGCATCAAATGTTTGAAATCGTTTTGCAAACGGAAGCAAGAGGAAGAATTAACTTCTTTGATTACCATTTTCTAAAAGATATCAACATCACTTCCCTAATCGAATCAAGTAGATAAAGCATTTTGGGGAAGGATGAGGTTTTCATGATTTTGCTCCCCCTCAATATGTGCTTCTAGGTTTGAAAAGAGTTTTGCACATACTAGAGGGAACCTGCACATTGAGATAAGTGATCACGTTTCAAATCATAGGTTTTAGATAGATGCTCCCCCTCAACATGTGCATGGAAAATTTGAAATCGTTTGTCACATGTGGGAAGGATAGCATGTACATCCTTATAAAACCATTTACCGAATTATCAGTTTAAATCCAATTTAAATCACACATTCTCCCCCGATCACAATTATCAAATCATTTGAGATTTGTGATCTCTTATAGATTTAAATTGATTTTGAAAGCTTTTAAGGAGAATTGTGACTTGATTATGAAAGCGTTTTAACTGATAAGGATCGGATTTTAAAACTTTAAACTCCATTGATAAAACATGCATGTATATCTTTTGAAAACAATTGAATGCCAAATAACTTTTTAATTTAATTGAAATCATTCTCCCCCTCAATCAATGACATAGGTTGTTGATTAAGAGATTGATAGTTTGACAAGTAAGTCCAGATGATTATCAAAAATAGAGACTGAGTTATTTTTCAAAGCAGTTAGTTTTCAGCAGATAAATGTTTTATAGAATCAGAGCATGGAATTTTGAAAAACATGATAAAGAATGGCTCTGTTCTTTCTTTAAAAAGCGGGTTACTGCCTGAAATGACAATAAACCATAGTTTCTCTTTCTCCCAAAAATAACTTCTTCTTTTTTTTTTTTTTTTTTTTTTTTTTTTTTTTTTTTTTTTTTTTTAAGAATTCGAACAACATCTAAAGTCCCGTGTCATTCTTTGAATGACAGCACAAAGACCGTAGATATTGTCGAACCGAGAAAAAACATAACAAATTGACAATATTTTTTGAAGATTTTTCGATTTTTTCAGATTTTTATGGATTTTGAAGGTTTTATATTTTTCTATTTGATTTTTGAAGATTTTATAATTTTGTATTTTGTTTTTCGAATAGATATATACAAGAGATAGATGAAGATAGACCTTTACTCCTCGTCTTCCTCCTGAAGATGTTTGAGTGTTTCTGGTTGAAGGCTTTTCAAGCCAAGACGTGGAAGAATAAACTCAAAACGTTCTCTTCGAAGAGCTTTGGTGAAGATGTCTGCTAACTGGTATTCAGACCTCACAAAATAGAGTTCCACCACACCTTTTTCCACTTGTTCCCTGATGAAATGATGTCGAATGTCGATATGCTTAGCTCTTGAGTGTTGAACGTTATTGCATGAGAGAGCAATAGCACTTTTATTATCACAGTACAGAGGGATTTTGTTGAATACAAAGCCATAGTCAGTTAATTTAGATCTCATCCAAAGGATTTGAGCACAACAAGATGACATGGCTATGTATTCCGCCTCTATAGAGGAAATAGAAGTACTCATTTGCTTCTTTGATGACCAGCTCACAAGCTTATCACCCAAAAAATGAGCACCTCCAGACGTACTTCGACGAGTATCTTGACACCCTGCATGATCTGCATCTGCATATGCTGTTAGTGACATACCGGTGTCTTTTGGGTACCAAAGTCCCATATTGATGGTTCCTTGGAGATACCAAAAGACCCGTTTAACCGCTTCAAGGTGCTTTTTAGTAGGCTTAGCCTGGTATCTAGCACACATGCAAACAACGAACAAGATGTCTGGTCTACTAGCTGTGAGGTACATCAGGGATCCAATCATACTACGATATTTCGTTTGGTCTACCATGATCCCTGAGTGGTCCTCATCTAGTTTGGTACGTTCAATCATGGGAGTGTCAACAGGGTCACTTGAATCAAATCCAAATTTCTTTAAAATCTCATTAGCATATTTAGATTGATTTATGAACATGCCTCCGGGACTTTGTGAAATTTGTAGTCCTAAGAAAAATGACATTTGTCCCATCATTGACATTTGAAATTTAGAGCCCATTTCATTTGAAAAATGGTCACACTCATTGGGGTCAGTCGAGGCAAAGATGATATCATCAACATAAATTTGAACATGAATTAAATGTTTGCCTGACTTTCTGGTGAACAATGTTGGATCAACTGCTCCTTTTCTAAATCCGATAGATAGAAGAAACTTTGATAGCGTATCATACCATGCCCTTGGAGCTTGCTTTAAACCGTAAAGAGCCTTCTTCAAACGATAAACATGAGTAGGATGCTCTTGATTCACAAATCCTTCCGGTTGGCTGACGTAGACGACTTCTTTAAGACCTCCGTTCAGAAATGCCGTCTTAACATCCATCTGATAGACTACCATGTTCTTACTAGCAGCATTAGCCAAAAAGATTCTGATTGCCTCGATTCGAGCAACTGGAGGAAAATATTCTTCAAAGTCAATACCTTCCTCTTGACGGTATCCTTTAGCAACTAATCGAGCCTTGTTCTTCAACACATCACCATGCTCATCAAGTTTCACTTTGAAGATCCATTTTAGAGCAATGATCATAGCACAATCTGGAGCAGGTACTAACTCCCACACATCAAGTTGATCAAACTCATGAATTTCTTCTTGCATGGCATTGAACCAGCTATCTTCATTCATGGCGGTTTTAACATCTTTTGGTTCGATCTTAGAGAGTACGGAGTTGAAGAAGCACCATAAGGCATCGGTTGCAAGTCGTTTTCGTGTGGATACTGGACGAGAGGGATTTCCAATGATGTTGTCTAATGGATGATCGTGAGTCCATTTTCTGAGGTGTTCATGTGGTTGTAGTTGAGGAACTGAAGTAGCTGAATCGACTTCTCCTGATGAAGACGGTTCTGAGGATGATTCTGGTGCAAATATATTTTCAAACGGAGCATCTTCATGAGTAGCAAAGGGATTTTATTCATTGTTGATACCAGATACCATTCCCTGATGTACACTTGATGATTGATGATTTATTGATGAGAGAGAGTGATCAGCAGCAGGCGCTTCTTGGCTTAATGATATTGAGACTGAAGGATCAACATCATTTACTTGGATAGAAGCAGCCTCTGTTGTAGGAATTGACAGATCATTAGCACTTGGCTCATACTGTTCATCAAACATAAGATCAAACAATTTTCTTAAATCATCTTCTGATGGAGGTACATATGGAGCTGCTGGGGAGGGAAATGGTACAAGGGATGAACCAATAGGACTGTTTTGAAGTGCGGGTCCAGAACTGGATTGTCCAGGAGCTGTAAGACCACTGCGATAGAAACTCTCTCTGACTATCTTTATCAACCCATATGTAGACAATTTGAAGTGACCATTGATGAAGAAAACCTGATATACCAAACTTGAAACTGAAGAAGAATTCCCTGCATTTGCATCTTAAGCTTGCACTAATGTTGGAAGAACAGTGTCGAGAATTTATGCTTCAAGAAAATCTCTAAGTACTCAATACTCAACCAAAGTATGAGACTTTAACACCTCTTGCGATTATCCACAACGTCATTTTCGTGTGTCACTGAGTAAAACTACGTAACTCCTTAAAGTGATAGTTAACCAGATCTTCAACCATCCATCCCGACAGCTGGTAACTAGATAAACCAAGTCTTCAACTTAAAATTCTTAGACCCGAGCAAGTTATCAAATAAGAACACGCCTTTGAAATTTAACTTCAATCTCAAATAAGTGATAATTGATTAACTTCGAAGTAATCAGCTTATGTCAAATGCCCAACACGTGAATAAACGTACAACCGGATGTACGTCGATCCACTGAATGAACCGGAACAAATGATTTCTCGACATTAATTCATTCTTCCTAAAGGTATACATGTAGAGACTGATCTGGAAGATTCACCACAAATGTCTTCGAGCGAATGAGGTAGTCATTTTCCTTAATGTTCATGTGGTTGATTTATAGCGTGCACAATGAGAGGAACAATAATCCGTAAAGATTTGGCAAAGGAATACCAAAGAGCGGATCATTATCCATGAACAACAATCCGTGAAGATTTGGCACAGGAATACCAAAGAGCGGATCATTATTCAATAGTGCAACTTACAATATCATGATAGTCATTATAAACGCCTTGTGAAATAACTGGAGATAAGGTTTCTTGAGAATTCCAAGAAGTACTTCTTAGATGGTGAACCAGTTGAGTCAATAGAAACCGGAGCATGAGCTTCAGAAGCTGGATGATCAACATTCGTCGGAGGTTGAAAGTACTCATCAACCATATCTTTGAAAAACAATGAATCCCAAACATTGATTCCCATTTATCCTTAGTAAGTGATGCATTATGCGTTGGAGGAGAGTCATCAAAAATCAAAACAATGAATCCCAGTTATCCTTAGTATATTCACTCTTCATCAAAAAGAATATACACTCATCATCATCAAAAATTAAGTCGTATAACCATTATTCAAACATCCATCATCATGTAGTATATTCACTCTTCTCCCCCTTAAAAATTGCATCCGAAGTTGCCATTTTTGATTTAACAAGTGAATAAGAGTATAGACCAATGAACGTAGATCCACTTGATGACTGAATGAGCGTGGAAAAACATGAAGCTTGTTGATGAAGAATGTAGATGAGTATGGCCATTCATGAGAGAATTTCTCATTAGCTGAAGATAAAGCGTACAGAAGAGCGTACACTTTTCCTTTCTATGAGGAACGGGGCCTGAAGTGTTATTTGCAGACGCCATAATGATGAAGTACGAGGCCTGAACTGATTTGAACAGACGTCATTGTTAAGAGCCCAGTCATATGTTTAGAGCCGCCCGAATCCAAATACCAAGGGACGATTTGTACAACCTGCTTTGGACAACAGACGAAGACAGAGAATTGGAAACATTGGATCCCCACGTGCTGATGGGTTCCTTTTGGTTAGCACAAACAATCTTTGAATCAGCAGAAACCCTAGATGCAATGGCATTATTCCTAGGAGCTGAACTAGTAGAAGCATCGGACTTAGTCAAATGACATTCTGTGCTTAATGGGATTATTCTACCAGTTGGCTTCCAAACCTTAACAGGCACTATTCTAGGCATAGTGGATCTAGCTGAGGGGTAAGGTTTGCCATTCGTAAATATTCGACCTGTGGGCTTCCACTGAAATCCTACATTTGTAAACACATTCCCTGTAGGTTTCCAGGATTGCTTAATCTGTTTTGCTCTCCAAACTTTCTTAACTGGGTTATGAATCTTAGACCTCAGAAATAACACATCACATTTATCATGATTACCAGAAAATAAACATTTTTTACATGTTTTGCAGACAGCATGAGGCCTCGAATTAATTTCAGTAAGCTTAGAGCTAATACTAGAACTAACACGATTTTTTTTGTTCAAATCAAACTTCTTGTCCCTATGGTGTTCTTTCACTTCCTTATCATTAACACTTTTAGTTTGCGTAATCCTATCCTTCTTTGCATTGCTTCTAGGTTTTGACCCGCTAACTTTAGTGTCAATCTTAACATCTGTAGAAGTAACGATGGGAACATTACATGGTTTCACTGCTTTCTGCATTTCTGGTCTAGAAGTGCTGGGATATGAAATTCTAGGAGGCACATCAAAGGTTGCTTGCTTGAATTTTGACATAGAACAAGGAATATCAAGGGTCACATGCTTGGCTTTCGGCATAGAACAAGGCACAACTATTCTATCTCGCCTATTGCTAGATTTCGGACTTGTGACAATTACATACTCTAAGAGTTCCTGAGATCGTTTGGCATCCATGCAGGCATAGGCTATAGTACTATCAAAAGTTTTTTCTAATCTTTCATCTTCAACAATCTCACGGAGACCCTTCAAACTGTCATTAAGGTGTGAGAGATATGCTTTATGTGCAAGTTCATTATTCCTAATGGGCGGGGGAATATATAACATATCGATAGCATATTTATCACAAGCAGAAACCTTAGGAACAGAGTATTTGCAATTGGGGATTGGTAACTTTCCTTTCACCTCACGCTTCAGATTCTCAATATCGTTAAGTAAAGAAGTTATCTTTTCAATTTGTTTATCATGATTAACTTTAAATGAATCACATAACTCTTTGTTTTGATCATTAACCTTTGAAATTTCAGCTTTAAAACAATCATTTTCCTTTTGCAAGTTATCAATTATGTTTTGAAGTTGGAAATTTTGAGAATCTAAAGGTGGAGGCATATGGGAACCAGTCACATCCTTCTTTTCACCTTTCAGTTGTGAAATTTGGGCTTTCAATTTTCTGATCGTGTTATAATGAGCTCGAATTTGTTCATCACGTTTGCTAATTTCAAAAACTGCATCAAACTCAGGAGCATCAAAGGATGTCTTGATATTTGAGGTTTTAACATTTTCTTTGAGATGTTGATGTTTTAATTGCAAAGCAAGATGTTCAACTTCTAATTTAGAATAATGTTTAACCAAGTTATCATGATCATCCTGTTCTATTTTCTCATGCAATTTTGAATTTGTTGTTTCAAGCTCAATGACACGATCATGGGAGACTTTCAGAGCAACATATAATTCATGAAATTGAGAAGCATTAATGGAACAATTTGTAGAAGTGAAAAACACATCTTGAGCAATACATTCAGAAATCAGATTCTCATTCAGTGTATGCAAGTTCTTCCTCTCAATCTCTTTATATTTTAATTCTCTCTCATAGTCACTAACCTCAACAATCATTGCATCAAATTCCTTTTCTATTTCTTTAATATCAGAATGCATCCCTTTTTTAAGACTCTCAAATTGATCTTTTAGTTGTTTAAAGAAAGGCATGACCTCAGTTAAATAGCATTCTTTAGTTTGCTCAAAACCCCTTTCCCCTTCAGTTATACCAGTGGGTGTGATCCTTTTCTTACAAGTTTTCTCAAAATCAACAAATAGTTGAAAGATAACATATTGACTGATTAAGGTCTTGATTTTAGTGGCAATAGATCTAGGAACTAAGTGCATTGGTGTATTAGGAGGATACACAGTTGCTTTAGGCAGTTTCCTACATGGGGGATTCTTTTCAACAAGATTTTCAGCTTTTTGCATTTCCATATCCTTTTTCCAGAACACTTGTTCAGGGGTTAATAGAGTCTGAGGCTTAAACTTGTTCAAGGAGATCCAATTTTCTTTAGTGTAATTATGGGGTTTGATCGTTATGTTATTCTTTTTACACTCAGGATCTTCTAATTTCTTATTCATTTTCTCCCTAGTGACTTCATCAGATTTCTTATCTTCCTCAGTGCACTCAACGCAACTAGGTTTCTGCCTAGGCTTAAGGATTTCATTACCATCATAAAGCACCTTATGAGCATTTCTAGCCTTTTTAATTACCTCTGGATTTGGTTCCTCAACAAGGGGAATGCTATGCTTATCGCTTAAGACTCGATGCTTAGTGATCATGTGATCAGTTTGAATGGTATTCCCTTGTACGTACAACTTATTTTCAAGTTTGTTTTTCAAAGTTTTTAGATTGGAAAAATCATTCAAAAGTTTTGATTCCTTAGCCTTGAATTCTTGCTTAAGCATTTTAACATTTTCTTGAAGTTCGTGTTTTTGCTTAGCAGTTTTGGAAAGCTTTTCTTGTAAGGAGTTTAACTCTTGTTTTAATACTTCTTCTCTAAAATTACTTTTTCTAATAATTGTACGCATTTGGATATCCATCTCCTGCTCACGAGTGGTAAGTTCAAACTTAGCACGCTGTTCGTATATGGCAACTTGATCCTTATAGGTATTGAGCTCAGTGGTCAAGGAATCATCAGGCACAACTGCAGTGTACTCATGCAATTCATAATCATCATTTTGAGTAGAAGATGCATACCTAGGTACAGCAGAAACTTCCATGCAACTTTCCTCTGCATTAACGTGCACAGGTTGTGGCCGGTGCATCTCTATCTTGGGTACATCCGAAGCTTCCATGGAGCGTTTCTTTGCATTAGCTTGCACGGGTTGTGACTGGTGCACCTCTCTCTCTAGTGAACATGAGCATGAAGATTCTATTTTAGCATTGTCCGACTCATCATTATTTGCTTTCTCTAACATTCTGCATTCAGCAACACCCGATTCTTCCACAGATACATTACCTAACTTATCACAACAATCTCTCAACTGCACCTGACACTCATTCATTTTTTCATCCTTTTGTGTAGTTTCCTCAATGTACTTTTTCACATTATCCATGAGTTGGATAAATGTCTCAATAAATTCCTGAATTTCCATTCCAGTATGTTTTTTGAAGGAAATTCCAGTCAAGTGTTGATCGTAATCTGCTGAATATTCCCCACTGATGAATGGCTGAAATTGTTTGTAGATTACTTGAAGAGCTGCACTGGAACCATCCTTATGAACCTCTTCATTGGTAAGTTGCAGCTTTAAATGCTCTAAGTTCAACAGCAAGCTTCTTGTCAATGTAGGTAAGTCCTGGCGGAAAAGAGCACTACATGTTCGATCCCTAGCTATGGATAACAGCTGTATGAGGTGCAGATGAAGTAGATGATAGGGCTCAATGCTGCATTCCATTTGCATGGCATTCTGTAGCAGGTGCAATTCATTTTCATTGTACTCAGAACATGAAGATCTCACATCCTCATTGTTTAATTCAAACATCTTTAATCGTTCAGTGTAGCATTCATTAACATTATTGTCCACAGCATCATACAATTTAAGCACTTCTGAAATCACTGGGTCAGTAGAGTAAGACATGATGTGGAAGAATGCACGGGATTTTACAAGACTTATGATTGGTTGTAGGATTGGCTGACATGATGTGGAAGAATGCATGATTTTCTTGAGAAATTTTAGGTCTAAAAACTTAAAAACCTCAATAACTTCTGTTCGGAGCGGATTTAGACCTCGAGGATTGACCTAAATGAACTTTAGTTAATTCAGCGTGCCACTCTCCTCGTTCTCACGGTCGTTTTGATGGGTAGAACGCTGAAAACGGAGTTACGGTTCAAAAGTTATGGTCGTCTGAAGTTTTGTCGGGAAAAGTCAACAAAACGCTCCCAAGACAACTCGCACCCAAGACAATTCAAACTTTACCACTAGAATTTGTCCAAATGAATCAAACTCTCCTAAACCCTTAATACACCAAAAACCTTATGAAATCCACCAAAACAAAGAGCATGAAAGATGAGTGATCAAACCATGGCTCTTGATACCAATTGTAACATATTGGATTTCACATACACATCAAACCATTAACACAAGTAGGCGTACAAGAGTGTTTTAGAGAGAGAAAGTTAGAGGTTTAGGGAACTTAGTGAGAGAAAGTGAAACATATTATTATGAGCTCCAACTCTCTACCTTGGGAGGTAGAGAGTATTTATAGTCTTACATAAAACGCCACACAACGGGCTGTGGATCAGGCATACAGTGGGTAAAGACCCGTCCGTCCTCCACGGTGATACTTAACTAAATGCTACTTAGCTTGAAATAACTACGACTACGAGCTTTCTAACGATTGCATATACTTGAGGTGACCGACTCTTTAAAACCTGGAATTTCAAATTCCTAACAACTACTTAACCCATGAATCCCAATTATCCTAAAACTATATTTACACAAGATATAACTCGACTTAGAAACCATGTAATCAACTAGATAATTGAAGTAAGCATTGAACGTAATACGATAATGCACTAGACTTAGAAACTGGTACATCACGAGAATACACTCCTTCCCGTTAATCCATAAAATGCTACTTACCCATGAGTCGACTTAGCAACCATGTAATCAACTAGATAATTTAACTAAGCGTTAAACATAATATGATAATGCACTTGACGTAGAAACTGGTACATCATGAGAACCGCAGAAAGGTAGGCTCTAAAGGGTTAACTAGGGGTATCGTGTACTACAAAAGAGTACATCGGAAGTGTGTAAGGTAATTAGGCAACTGATGTGGCCAATGTAATTATTTAAACAGGTTTCAACAAGAGTTATCCTAATGCCTCTTATCATTTAGTAAATCCTAACTACACAAATGTAGTCTCACTAGCGATCTCGGAATGCATCACAAAAACAAGTTCTAGAGTCTATATACTACCGATACACTCAATAAGCATCAGAGATGAATGGTTTTTAATCTAAAGATCTAGGGGCAAACGTCACATTTTTGGGGTTGAATTTTAGTGGTTAGGGTTTTGTGCTAGTCATATAACTCCTATCCATAAGACGCTTTATTAAGACTAAAGTTTTGCTCATAAGTGTCGTAAAAAATTAAAATTTTGGTGCTAAAATTACCCTAACAAGTTGTAACATATTGGATTTCACAAACACAATATGGGCGTAAACTTTAGATGGTTTAGAGAGAGAAAGTGGGATATTCTAGAAAGAGAAACTCTTGGAAGGTTAGATTCCACAAAGAACATCCAACCCTCTACCTTGCAAGGTAGAGGGTATTTATAGGTTACAAACTAAACGACCTCCTGACGGCCTGTGGATCAGGTATATAGTGGGTAAAGACCCATCTTTCCTCCAGGGTGTTGCACTAGACTAAAACTAATCTAATAAATTACTAACAACTAACATAATAAACGATATGTCTAAGCTAACTTAAGCTAGATTATACTTGGGGTGACAGATGCTTCACAATAGAATTTCTAATTCCTAACAATCTCCCCCTAAGAGAGGTCACCCCATGAATTACATTGTGAATCCTAGCATTCTAATAAATCTTCAGTCTTGAGCTCATAGACTTCTCTTTAACAAAGTATTCAAACTATGTGCTTCTGTGGTGATTTCATCATTGTTCAACTACAATGTATGTTTCGTGGAGGTTATTGAGCTGATCCACCTTGATGACCTTTGAGCATTACTAGAGATCATCAGCTATAGTAAATCTCAGCATTGCCCATTGTTGTGTTGCCAGCATATGATGTTGTGACATTAAGACCGACATGCTCACATTCTGGATCATGATATTGTCAGCAGCGTAGTAGAAGCATGGAGTGAAAATATCAGAGTCATTGATGCACTAATCATGATTTCTTTGGAAATGAATGTGTTGTGTGAGCATGCGGCTATGGATTGACCGCTCCATTCTGATCAGCTGCAAGCGTAGGGTGTTCCTGCATAAAACAGTTAGCAATAAAGCGCACAAGAGTGTCTTTGATCACTTTTGTTGAATTGAGGTACACGGCCCACGGTTCCCCGCTGATCAGTACAAGTACTGCCTGTGATCAGGTATAATTCTGAAGAATTTCCTTGACAGGGTTTCGCAGCTGTTCTAGCCATTCTCAAACCGGAACGTCTCAAAGAAGACAACACGGAGTGAGTGAACCAGCGAATTGAGATTCACTGATTGATGAAAAGAGATTTGAAAGACAATCGTGTACTGCTCAATAGAAATTGTTTTTGCAATACAATGATGGTTTTTATGAAAATCAATTATCAATCATAAACACCTTTTATTTTGAAATATAAGTACACAATCGATGTGCTAAAGAAAAGAGTTTTTAAGCATAATGACCGGTTTTTTAAAGGTATCCATCAATCCATAACCTGAACCAGGATTGATTCAAAAGATTGAATCGCCCCATTGTTTCTGTTCAGTTGTCACATGGTTGATCTATTGGGTAGATCTCACATGCCACCCACCAGGAGCTTGTTTGATGTTGGCTCCAGAAGGCTTTCCATCTTCATTGTGAATATGTTTGCATATCACTCAGATGTTCTGGCAATACCGCAAGGATAATGCATAGGACTCATAAGATGTAATCTCTCTTTCCACATTGTGTGAAACAGAGAGTCTTCATTGAAAGTGTCCTAATGAGATTTATTGATGATCTCGTGGCTCTAGACTCAATTGTGCATATTTGGTTCCTATGCCAGAGACTAGGGAGAGGGACTCCTTCTTCAATATCAACAAACTCTAAGAGAAAGTCGATAGATTATGTCGGTTCCCTGTGAGAATGAAACAAGTCCTTTTAAGAGAAACTTGAGTGGTTCGGGAAGATGTAGTGCAGTGCGTCACTGGGTCCATGACGTCTTGTCTTCAATACCGATATTACCTAGGTAACCACCAGTAGCATATGAATTGAACCCGGTTTCTGCCCTAAGGTTGAATAAGTGGAGGGCTATTTCTTTTCACCCTTTTTCACATTCAATTCTTTTTTATTCTTCAACCTCTTCAGTGCTTACCGAGACTTCATAACTAGATCCTTGTTGGGTTTATTCTAGTACTAGTTTAGTCTCAGTCCGCACTCTTCCCATTTCTCATTTTTCTCCTTTTTTCATCATACCTAAGGACTCTACACTATCTAGTGGATTGTCCCTGGGTAGATCCCTCCAGTTCTGGCGGATCGTGGGAACGAATACCTAACCTAACCATCCTTATACCACCATGCATAAAGTTAATTGGTCGGTCTTTTGATATTGTTAATTCCTTCTTGGAAACCAATCGAAAAATCATTTGGAAAAACAATCAAGGTACTTGTGATTCGAGATCAAAGTATTTTGTACCTTCATAGTTTTGATCATTTAGAAATGCTCCCCCTCAACATGTGCATATGATTTTGAAATTGTTTAGCACATGGAGGCAAGAGATCTTTGAAATAGTTTCTTGATCACAATTTCCGTAGGAAAAGCCATTTGATTTTCTTGATAAATTCTCCCCCTCAATATGTGCGTAGAATATTTGAAATCATTTTGACACATAGAGGAAAGAGACCTTTGAAGTATTACCACGATTACCACACATTTAGAAGCCATTTAACCCACAATCAAGGTACCTTATATAAAAGCCTGTAAAACTTGGTACCTTGATGGTTTGAATTTGATTTTAAATGCTCCCCCTTAATATATGCTTCGAGGTTCGAAAGTAGTTTAGCACATATTAGAGAGCAGTATGCACTTTGAGACAAAAATGGTCATTTTTTATCAACTTTCATATTTATATCACATTTTCTACCCCGATCAAAAATTTCAAATCCTTTAAGATTTTGGATCTCAAGTGATTTAAATATGTATGAGACAAAACATTTGTTGGAGAAAAATGTGTCCAATTTTATATGATCAGAAATGGACAATACTGAAGTTCCCTTTTTAGACACAAAGGGAAACCACAGTACATAACCTAACACTATTACATGCATTATAGTTGTTCATAGTTTGTACATCACATTTTACACATAGATAATACAAAACATAAACTACTTCCGGAAGATGTCTTCATTCAGTTCTTTGAAGTAGTTTGTAATGACCTTTACGAAGTCTACCACCAACAAAACTTTCAAGGCTGCGGAAGATCATTCGAGTCTTAAGTCTTCGCCTGATTGCAGCAATGAAATCTTCACACCTCTTTAAGTCCTCATCAGACCAGAATTTTGTTTTGTTCCACGGTTTCAGATCAACTCTGATTTCTTTCACTCTGGAGTTCAATTCTTCTTCGACCATCTTGAGAGTGCCATCACTGAATTTTTAGAGCTCGCACAATCTCATCAAAATGAGAGTCCCGTATTTGTCGTGGAAGAGAATTGCTCTGGGGGTGTCAAGCACTCTATAGTCATGACGAAATTCATGTCCTGAGGCATCCCATTGTGGCCTTGTTAAGTTGACCCGAGTCTGGTAGCTCTCCATTCCAAGCTGAAAATCCTCAACCCATTTTCGGATGACTAAGCCTCTGATCCAAAGATTAACGGCGGCAGAGAGAGCTTTATTTTCACGAAAAGATAGGTGTTCAAGGTGTCCTTGAAGGTTCAGAAGATAGAGATCTTCAAAGTCACTTGGCAGCAGATGTTTAAAGTCGTTTTCTTCAATAACATGATCCTTCTTATCCGCTCTTCGAAGAACAATCTTCTTAATGTAATCATAGCCATAGATTTGGAAGATCTCTACACTGACAACACTTAAAATTCGCACCTTGGATCGAACTACTCTATGACTCTTATTAGCACTATGTCTATCAGTGAGAAATACCATATGAAGCGGCAATGTCATACTTTTGTTCTTTGTTAGCCCAGAATTGATCAGGAACCATCTGTTCAAGTCCCTGATCAGAGTAGGTTGCAGCTTTCATCTTTGAGATCGATAGAGCTGGTCTTATTTAAGTAGAACGAGCACACAGATAATCCAGGTCATGATTGAAGAAGAACTCAGACTGAATAGTTATTTGACCAGGTTCGCCACCGAGAGGAAGAGGCTTGTTCATATTCAATCGACTGATCTGCTCACTGACTTGATCATTGAACATCTTATGGCATTCTTCCATATGGTATTGGAGTTGGTTGGCATCTGAGTGAAAAACCTTGACAATTTCAAAAGCTTGTCCTTCAAGATCCTTTGGAGTGATGGACGATATTCCCTTCTGTTCACAAAACCATTAAATGAAACTGCGCATATCTCCAGTGACATGAAGGAGAGAGTCTTCATCAGGGGTTTCATAGTTAGTAGAAATTGTGGAGGCCCAGTTGTTGTCGGGGATTATCATGTCAGTCTCTGGGATGGACCATGAGGGTTCTGGAGTGTGAGGTCTCTCTTCAGTGAGCCAACTTCTGATGGTGTCTTTTGAAGGTGCAACTCTAGATGGGTTAGAGCGTTTTCCTGATACGTATGTATCAAACCATTCATCCTCAAACGGCTTGGGAATATGCTTGGTGGATGCATCATCTTCATCGGATTCTGATTCTGTCATGACATGCGACACTTCATGAATCACTTGATCTACAGGGATAGAGGAGACTGTAGGAGTGAACCTTGAATCAACCGTGGTCCAAGCTGCAAATTTCATCAGTGTACCCTGATTTCCGGATGAACTGGGTTGATTGGGAGGTTTTGGTGGTGATGATGGTGGTTGTGGTGGGGGTGTAGAGGGTGTCTTAGAAGATCCACCAGCTCCAGAAGTTCCCGCACCCCCAGTTGGAGGCGAGGGAGGTGGAGGAGGATCTTTAGGACCTTTACGCAATGTCTCCAACACCATGGTCCTCCTTTTCTTCTTAGCTTCTCTTTCTCCAATGTCCTTCAGAAACTGTTCATGATTGTCGTGCTTAATTGATTCTTCGAGAGCCTCATATAGCTTCTTCTGGACCTCATTCTTATGCTCGTTAGCCTCATACATCTTATTAGAAAAAACAGCTCTCATATCTGCAATGGGTAGATCTTTGAATCGTCTAAGCAGTGGAGCTTGCATTGCCCATTCCACAGCATCCCTAACTTCGCCTTCAATAGCGTCTGCATCCCCTTCATCAAAGTTGATGTGCTCCAGCCTATAGACACGATTCTCGAGGGCATTAAAAGATTTTGGAAGTTGTCTCTCAAGTGCTTCAATTCTTTTCACTGCTTTGTCGAGCAATTGATCCGATGTAAGAATTTAAGGTGGTGAAGCAGGTGGAGTTTCCATGTCTGTAACTGTAACCACTGGTTCAAGTGATTGATCATTAGTAGGATCAGGTGGTGGAAGTGTGGTAGTTTGAGCAGGTTTGGGCGGTGGAAGTGCGGTTTCAAGAGTAGAAGCTGACATAGGAGGGATGGTTTAAGTGTCTAGCTGGATGTTGACAGTAAACAAGGACTCTGCTTCTTCTTTGTCATTACCTTGCTTAAGAGTCTCAGTGTCTGAAGGTTTGTCATTAATAAACTGATCACCAAAGGAGAAGTCTGTATCAAGATTCTTCAATGAGGGTAGAGAGTCATTAGACAGATTTGGTTCTTCCAAGTGCCTGCACTCATCAGATCTTCACCCAAGGTTCTCCTGTGAGACATGTTCCAACTCTTCATCAACATTTTGCTCAGACTAGGTATCACTTGATGCATGAGTTTCTTCTTGTGCTTCGGATACCTCCTTTTCCAGTCCAGAATGTTCTTGAGCTGAAGATGATTCAACGCTTCTTTTCTTCAGCTCAAATTAAGTGGCAGTTCTTGATGGTGAAGAGGAGAAGATCAGAAGCATGTGAGCAGCTTGTTCTACACCAACAATCCCTTTCCCTTTTTCTTGTGTGATTGGTGTTGTTTGCTGAGGCACTTGTTCAGGTTCTCTTAGCACTACTCCTCCAACTGGTGCTCTCACATTCTGACTTTCTAGGCTTTGCTTGATTCCTAGTTGCAGAGCATCATCATCTTCATCAATCAAACTCGTATTACCCCTCGAAACCTCAGATTCCTCATCATTTCCCTTTCCCACTTCCTTTTTCTTTCTTTTCTGCTTCTGGGTTGTGGTGTCAGTAGGTTGTGACCTTTTAAGTCTCTTCTTAGGAAGAGCAGCATATGAGGATTTTGATCCTGAGGAAGACTTGGCAGCTTTGGTTTGTGGTGGAGTGGGAGAGACGTCAACATTAACAGTGGATCTGGAAGCCCTTTTCTTGTACAATTTAAAGTGATCCGTTTTCTTAATATCGTCAGTGAGAAGAGTATCAGGAATTGCCAGACCAAAGATCTCCTTATCCATACCTTTAGGAACATATTTAAGGTTACCCAAAACAAATTCTTCCTTGGCATTATGAAGGACTGATTCACTCCTAGGATTGAAGTTGTGAGTCTGTTGCAAGTACTGGATAACAAGCTTCGAAAATCTGATGCTAGGAATCACAAGTTTGTTCAGTTTCTTTTGTCCCTAAGCTCTATTATGAAAGTTTATTCTATCAGATATAAATGTGTTCCTTGACAACAAAAATTCTTGCCAGATAAGTTCTGAGACATTCACATTCACCCCATTGACGATACCCCATAGGATTTGCAAGATGGGAATTCTCACTTTATCGAATCCTGATGTTTTGCCAGATAAGCATAAGTTGAGAACTGTTGTCATTGCTCTCCAGAGTTGATACATGTGTCCGGTGATGATGTCAGAAGCCCTTGATATGCCAATCTGATATCCCAAACCAATTAGAAAGACTATTAGCTCTTCAGCACTAGGTGGAGGTTCAGATCGTATGTTGGGGTTACAGGGAGTGATTCCTAGGGCCTTGGTAAGAATGTCAGAATCTATCACAAATTCCCTATCATCCAGTTTACAGGAATATTTAGCTGTGATTTTGTCCCATTCAATGGTGTTCCATAATTGTTGTATGTAAATGGTGGGAATTGTGCATTGCTTGGTAAGGGCACTGAAGAAATTTGTGTTTTTGAGAATATCAATAGATACTTTGAGGATTGGATTTTGTTGCAACTTTTGCATGTCCACATAACAATTACTTTTCCCAATCTCTACCCATTTATCTTCAGGAAGGATCTCGTCGTCAGTAAGTACTTTAGGTGGAGCAGAAGATGAAAGGTTCTGAGACGAGGATGTGTTTGCCATCGAAAATATAAAGATACACACATACAACAACAATGATTGAAAGCTTGTTAGTTTAGATGTGGTTAGTTAAGCAATATTGGATCCAACCTCATGACATAGACACAGCAAGTAGCAAATTTGACAGAGTTCCCATAAGAAGATTGAAATAAATAGAGTGGCATTAGAAAGTATTCAAGGTGACTGCTTTATATGACACAGTTTTCATAAGACAAGTTGATTTTGAATCAAATTATTTAAAAACACAGTTACTAGGAAATAATATCATGAGACAAGATACTGTTATGGAGATGTTATAACAGATTATTTGAACCAAATTGTGATACCAAGTTGCCACAGGAGAAACCAAGTACACATTTGCTCAAACAATATATGTTATAGCAAGTCGCTAAGAGTATGATTGTCAATACAAGTCGCTATAGGAAAACCTGAATCAAGTCGCTTGCACATTGCCTTAAAATAATTTAATAAACCAAGTTGCCACTTGAAAATTGAACCAGAAAGTCGCTAGACTTGTAAGAACCAAGTCTCTATCAAAAATGATAGGACCAAGTCGCTACAAGTTTAACAAGTTGCAGACTTGTCAGAACAAGTCGCTACCAACATTGATAGAGATAAGTCACTATGAGTTACTTAGATAAGTCGCTAAATAAGTATAAGCAAACTAACTCGCTACCAAGAATATTGGTAAGTCGTTACCAAAAACACACAAACCAACTCGCTACGAAGAACACCTCTAAGTCGCTATCAAGAACATTTCAACATAATCGTTCCAACTCGCTACGAAGAACATATCTAAGTCGCTATCAAGAACATCATCATATCCACGCAAAACTACAAAGTCCAATCAATATCCTAACACGCACAGATCGCTACCAATAGCAAATACAATCTACGACAAACACAAACAAGTACACACGACCCTATCACAACATATTCAAAAGCAAATACAATATAACTCAAATCCATTAACATACCACAAAAAGTCTCAAGCCATTCCTAGAGAGCCTAAACATTCAACATATGCCTGTTAAGTGATTCCATTAGCGCTAATCCATTTACCAACCTAATAGAGGGGATCAAATGATGAGGTTCAGTTGCGCGGTGGGAAACTGTAATGGAAGCAGAGTTAGCATAGTATCTAAATCATATGTTTGGAAGTAAAAGAATAGATACTACACATACCAAGTCGCTAGGATGAATAAAACGCACGAGAGAGAGAGAAGAGAGAAAAGTCTTTTTGATATTTTTGAAAATGAAAAAGAAACTGTAAGTCGCTAGGGTAAAGGGATAAACATATACAAGAATACCATCATGACACTTTCGGACCCTATAGTTTTGAGACACGATAAGTAAGTCGCTAGCAAAGAAACAATCATGTCGCTATGGGATTACAAAGCAAGTCGCTAACTCAGTCTTGGTAAGTTTCTATCTATTATTACAAAAGCAAGTCGCTATCATATCACATTATGTATAATAGACATTTACAGTCCATGAACATATCAGATTGCAAACTAGCACATAGCACACATAGCATAAATAAGATGACATAATAGGATAAGCAACCATTGTGCATATATAAACGAGATAACTTGTAAAATTCTCCCCCTCAATCAATGTCACCAAAGACCATTGATTGAATTAACCCCACCCGTTATAAAACAAGAATATATCATTTGTTCGAACTTCATCTATGATCTCGTGTCATTATTGAATGACATTTCTAGGACCGTAGATGTTATCGATAACAAAGAATATATACTTTATTAGTATTAGGAAAATGACTAAAATAATGAGTTGAAAGAATGATTTTAATATATATATATATATATATATATATATATATATATATATATATATATATATATATATATATATATATATATATATATATATATATATATATATATATATATATATATATATATATTTAAACGATTTGTACACAGATATATAAGAGCGAGTCCTGATTCAAGACGAATAGGAGTCAAAATACGAGGTACATCAATTCTGGCAAGCTATAACTCCTGAGTGAGCAATATTCATCTCTGATGGAAACCAAGTCATGAAGTTCCTGATCGAATTGAGCATTGTACCTGAAAAAGACTGAGAATACATTGCACTGGAAGCACATGTATAATTGCAAATGGATGAGTTAGTGACATGAGTAATCTCACTATTGGATGTTTCACAGTTTGATCTAGGCGTATCATTAGTAGGGATCCCTTTAGGTTCACTATTTTTGAAGAGTTTTCCTGTGGGCATCCACTTAAAGCAAGATCTAGATATGTAAGTCAGTTTGGATCCTGTAAACTTAAATAGTCTGCCAGTGGGAATCCATTTGAAACAGCTGCTAGTAGATTTGGATTTGGGCACTTTCTTCTTTTGAATATTGGGTTTCTTAGGGGATTTATCTGCTATTTGATGCTTCTTATGAGAAGTAGATGAACTCCTAGTATTCCTGATCTTAGTACATTGAACATTAACCTTGGGTTTGTTATTCATCATATCGGAACAAAGTAGTGAAGTGACTGGTTTTGACAAAACAATGTTCGCATCAACATGGGAGGCAAACCTAGATTTCGATGGTTTAAATCTTTCAGTTCTAAAAGCATTCGGCTGCCTAACTATGGTATGTTTAGAGTTGTTCTGAACAGTTGACTTTCCCAAGGTCGCTGGTTTTGCAAACTTAGTGTTCACCCTATTTCCAATAGATTTCCTAAGCTCATTTTTTAAGGAAACAATATTGAAGCTCTTATCCTGAATTTGGGCTTTGAGGGCATCAATGTCAGTCAAAAAGGAATTTGTTTGATTTATCAATTTGGAATTGTTCTCTAATAAGTTCTTTCTTAAGGACTCATTTTCTCTTAATAAGTTGGATACACATAAAGTCAATTCATCATTCCTAGATTTAAGCTCACTACTCACCTTATGGTTAGAATTGCTCATCCTAAGATTGCATTTCTTATGCAGATCTGAGAGTTGACATTTCAGATTGCATATGGTTGAATCTTTGTCCTGAATCTGGGTTTTTAAGTGATTAATTTCAAAAAATTCTCGAAATTCTGGGAATTCCGGATTAATGCAAGATTTTGTAGCACGAAAACTTTCATCCTTTTGTTGTATTGCAATTTCCAGGGAAATACAATGTTTTTCAAGAATTGAGTATTTGTTTGAAAGTTCATCATGAACCCCTTTTTCAACCATGTCATTTGTTTTAAAGATTTTAGATTCAGACTCAACCAAGACACATTTATTGATATCATATTCAAGGATATGATCAGATAAGGGTACCTCAAAGCATGACACGTGTGCACCTTTTGATATGGCATATGTATTCACCTCATGCACAACAGGACGTACTGACATGCAAGTAATTTTAAGCTTTTCGGACTCTGAGCCTTTGTGTTCAGTACAGCCAATTACATCATTCATTTTTTTTTCTGAAATTCCGCAGTCAGCATCAGCATCATCCGTTCTTTCAACTGATCCATTTCTCAAAATATCACAATTTTTCTTTACTTTTCCATGACACTCATTCAACTCATTCAAATAATCATTCCTTTGAGCAGCATCCTTAATGTACACTTCCATACTATTCATAAGTTGGATATATGTGTTGATGAACTCATGAATTTCCATTCCAGTGTGTTTCTTGAATGAAATTCCAGTCACGTGTTGATCAAAGTCAGCAGAATATTCCCCTTTGATAAACGACTGAAATTGGTTGTAGATAACTTGAAGTGCAGCATTAGAATCATCAATTAATACCTTCTCATTGATAATTTGAAGCCTCAGTTGTTCTAAGTTTAGCAACACGGCCTTTTTCAACGTAGGTAAGTCTTGGCGGAAGAGAGCACCGCATGTTCGACCCATAGGAGTGTATAACAGTTGTGTGAGGTGCTGATGAAGTAATTGAAATGGCTCAATGTTGCATTCAGAATGCTTTGTATCATGGGTCATTGACAGGTGTGATTCATTGAAGTTTGAATCAGAAGGTGAAGAGTTTTGATCATAATTTGTTGATCAGAAACTCAATGATTAAACCGGGAAATAAATTCTTTCACGGGATTTTACTAAATCAAGGGAAAACCGTATTAAACACAAAAGTCAACCAAGTCGCTAAGAATCCTTGAACCAAGTCGCTAAGCACTAAGTTGCTAAGTAATAATAAGACAAGTCGCTAGGTTCCAAATCGCTAAGAATTTTGACAGCAAGTCGCTATGCACCAAGTCGTTAAGATGTCAAGTCGCTAAGTAGCAACTCGCTAAGGTCCAAATCGCTAACACCAAGTGGCTAAAAAACTTAAAGAACAAGTCGCTATCAAGATTGAAAGCAAGTCGCTACCTTACCAAGTCGCTACCCATAGTGGAGAATCCACTAAGTGTACTGTTTGTCAGCTTGTCTCAAAAGGCAAGTTGCTAGGACCAAGTCGCTACGAAAACTCACTACAACTCGCTACCTTTTACTGAAGCAAGTCGCTAGCATGAAAATCACTCCGAGAGCCAAGTCGCTACCAAGAAAAACTTTAAAAACACACTTTTCAATCCAAAACAAGCTCAACCACAGTGATTCTACCTTACCAAATCAAAACCCAAGCACTTACAATGATCCTAAACACAAAAGTACACCCAAAATTCAAACTTTAACACAAGAGGTGAACCAAATGATGCAAAAAACCACTAAACTTTTTCAAACTCAAAAACCATCTAAAAACCACTAGAAATAAAAGGATATGTAAGAGATGATCTAACCATGGCTCTTGATACCATTCGTAACATATTTGATTTCACAAACACATAAACAAACTCAATATGGGCGTAAACTTTAGATGGTTTAGAGAGAGAAAGTGGGATATTCTAGAAAGAGAAACTCTTGGAAGGTTAGATTCCACAAAGAACATCCAACCCTCTACCTTGGAAGGTAGAGGGTATTTATAGGTTACAAACTAAATGACCTCCTGACGGCCTGTGGATCAGGTATACAGTGGGTAAAGACCCGTCTTTCCTCCACGGTGTTGCACTAGACTAAAACTAATCTAATAACTTACTAACAACTAACAAAATAGTTTCTAATGTATCCCTTTTTTCCCTCCATACACTTAAACTGAAAATTGTCCCCAATTTTCCCTAAAAGTATCAAAGTTATGATAATTGGAAGTAAATAAAAGAGAAAGCAACTAATACTCCCCTGATTAGCTCACTATGATCTGTGCAGAATGACGGTTAAATCCTCCACCAAGAAGAATAAGTCAATCATAAATGTTGATTCCAATGTGCATTTGCATCTTTTTGTCAAATATAACATGTAAACTCTGGGAAAACGAACAAAATATAGAAAACGAGTAAGATATAATGCTTGAAAAATAGATGTTTGCAGGTTCCTAGAAAATTAAAAATTATGTAAATTTTCAAAAATTCATTTTTGACAGAAAAACAAAAATCTGGAAAGCTGTTTGCTATAGTGCCTGACGCCATCAGGTTATAAATCCTGACGCAGTCGCGATTGACCTGACAAAATTTTAAACTTTGTTTTCTGGAAAAATTCACATCACAAGAACCTGAAAAATACTGCAAAACAATTTTTGGAAAAATTCACTTCGTAAGAACTAGAAAAATATTGTAAAACACCCATTGTGACTCGATACAAGCATTTGACTCAAACAAATACAAAAATATATGCTCATCATGTACTGTTAATTTCATGTTCAATTTTGTTCTAATAAACATGTGTGATCTTTCCTACACTTATCTTTTTGCAAAATACCTTTATATGTAACTAAGACGAGGTCAAAAACAAAATAAAGCATTTTCACAATAGTATTTGAAACATGAAAATCAAAAAATAATGAGGCGGCATATATGATACACAAAACAAGCAAACAAATAAACACGGGTTGCCTTCCAATAAGCGCTTTTATTTATTTATGAGTCTTGTAGCTAGACTCGGAGTTATGCTTCTTACGTGCCTAGGTGAGTTGGTTCATCCTTGAGGACATCCTTTGGATCAAATTTATTTTTTAATTTCCAACTAGTACGTTTCGTTCCGAATGCTTTTTGAAACTTCTCACCATTTGGATCATAAATCGTCATTCTTATATGCCATTCTCCATTTCCTTCCTTAGGTGGCTTATCCTAATTCCAGTTATGCTTAGGCTTTGAACTCTCAACTTTCCGTCTATTCATGCAAAGATTAATTGGCAAGGCTCCCAGGAATTCAGTCATCTTCTTAAACACTATATGATCTTCAAACATATCCACCTCAATATCCCTAGTCAATTTTTGTTCTATGGAGTGTGTGTTACTCACAAAGTCTCTCTCTAGATACAATGACCGTTGAGGTCCTATAAAATCTCCATTAGTCCATGGTCCTTATCTAGAAGGTCTTATATCTAAATTTATCCAATGAGGTGTTTGTTTACCCTCATCGTCATAGGCATGCTTTTTGACATCATAGATTTACCTAGTACATCCTTCTCCTACCGCTATTTTAGACATCTTACAATCAGTTATAGCACTAGCGGTAACTAATAATCCTCTTCCAAATAACAATGGGCATGAAGTGTCACTAACCATATCAAGGACATGCAAATATACCAAAATTGTCAATTTTCCTATATGCTCTATCATGTCCTTCATTATCCCTACCGGATATGCTAAACTTCCATCCGCTAAACCAATTATTGCTTCTGTTTCTTTAAGTTATCCTAAGTTAAGGCTTTTATGGAGAGACAACGGAAGTAAGTTAATGCTTGATCCTAAGTCGGCTAACGTTTCGAAAGCTTTGAAACATCCAATGTTACATGGAAGAATGAATAAGCCCAGATCATCTAACTTCTTAGGTAGTTTATTTTGGACAAACACATACACATTTTTATCGAACTTTAACCTTTTTCTCATATTTATCCATTAACGCATGATAATAAGGTGCATGAGTTAAGACATCAAAAACCAGTTTCTCTTTGTAAAGCTCTTTGAATTCATCTTCTATTGTTATTTCGGGATTTTGATTAGTTGGTGTTTGAAGATTTTCGTTGACCGAAACTTGATTTTCATTATGTTCTTTGTCTTTTGGCACATTTTGAGTTTTCTTGAAACATTTTTTAATTGTATTTACCTAGTGAAATTAGGGATGTGATGGGCATGGATATGCACCTTCCTTTGTTGGACAAGAACTTTGCATCGATGAAATCACATTAACTTTTGGGTTCTTGATGGTATCACTTAGGAGTGCTCCTATTATTCAGTCATTGAAAACCTTTAAAAGGGTGTCAAGCTTATTATTCATATTACTTTGTTGTCGTTTGAAATCAGATTCAAACTTTGATAATCGAGCTTCTTGAGTTGACATAAAGTTATACAGCAATCCTTCAAGATTCTTGGACTTATTGGAAACGGAAGGATTGTTGTTAAAGGTACAGTTCAAATACAAACCATTTGGTTGAAAACCAGTAGGTGGAGTTGAATAATTGTTTTGAGATGGGTTGGGGTTTTTTTCCACCTAAGGTTTGGGTGATTTCTCCAAGATGGATTGTATGAATCACCTATGTTATTTTTCTCAAGTTTGAAGGTGTACCACTTCTCTCTCGCTCCATCGGTACGTGACGATGCATAGTCCGCAAAATCTTGTTCTGGGAGTTTCGTGCAATCACGAGTGTCGTGAGTACCACTACATAACTCACATGAAGTAAGTGATTTGGTTCACTTAGCGTGAAGGTCTAGGAGCTTTGAAGGAACTCATTAGGTAATTGACTTGATATTCAAGTTTAGGAATCCTACGATCAGAAGTATGTGACTCATTTGAAGGCAACGATATTGCCTTGATGGTTTTACTCAACTCTCGGGGGTCGTTCCAACGTAAGTTGTCATAAAGGCAAGGTCCTTTATTGTTCCCCATGATTCTTTCCGCAGTTAGATCACGAAGCTTACCACCGGCCGCTTGGTCAATGGTTTGCCTTGTGGAGACACCGACCTGATCATAGAAAATTTAGATTTGAAGCCAAAGATCAATGCCATTATGAGGAACTTTATGAAGTAAGTCCTTGAATTGAGTCCACGCTTCATAGAGAGTTTCAGCTTGAAGTTGTTGGAACATCAAGATATCATTCCTAAGTTTAGTAGTCCTTCTTGGTGGGAAGAATTGAACGAGGAAATGGGTAGTAAGATCATCTCAACTAGAGATAGATCTTGCAAGTAGACTCTCAAGCCAACTGCTAGCTTGATCACGTAGAGAGAATTGGAAGAGACGCAGTTGTGTTGTCTCCTGAGTAGCAACATCAAGGTCAATTGAATCGACAATTTTAAGGAAATCCTTGAGATATTGGTTTGGATCTTCGGAACGAAGTCCATCGAATGCACATCCATTTTGCACCAACTGGATGGTTTCGGATCGCAAGGTCATAGTTTGAGCTTGATGTGGAAGCTCAATGGTATTCCTATAGCCTTGATGGCGCAGTCTAAAGTATTCACCAAGAGTACGGGCTCTTGGCGGGTCTTGTTTGTTGTGAATGGCTATGCCTTATGGTGGTTGGTTTTGTTGTAGTTGTTGGGGATAGAAGAGGTTATCATCCACTGATAAGGATTTAAAACATACGTTTTTAGGGGGTCATTTAAGCCCTAAATCGATACATTTTATATCCGTTACTGCTTAAAATCGTTCCTTTTCACATTTTAGGTCTTTTGAAAGCAAAATACTGGAATGAAGCGTATATGGACGAAAAGGAGCGAGAACATGAAGAAAATGGAAAAGTCAAGATCAAAGGCACTCCAGCACACCTGACGAAGTCCCAACCAAAGGGTGACGCCGTCCCTATATAGAAGACTTGATAAAAAGTGCACATGAAGGCTTAGCGGAAGTTCTGGTCCTAAAGCCTGATGGCGTCACGCCTAAACTATGGATGGCGTCACTCACAACTTTCACACCAGACGCCCAAGATACAAGATTCAGACGAAGTCTCTACAGAAGACTGACGACGTCACACATCTCAACTGACGTTGTCCAAATGATGACTTGGCCCAAACGAAACCCTGGCAACCTGACGGCGTCACTAGCAAAAGGTGACGCCGTCGCGATCATAAATCTATATACATAATTCGATTTTTCTGTATTTAGTAGGTAGAATTTTAGATAGCAAACCCTAACTCAGTTGCAATCCGACTTGGATCGTATTCTAGGGTCCCATACTCTATTTTATATCACAAGATAAGTTTGTTTATCCAATTTATCATTATGTCTACCCCATGTTCAATTGATTATGTGTATGCTTTCTTGTTTAACATGTCTAGCTAAATTATTCTTGTGTATACCTAGATCTATGAAAACTATTTATTATTTTTTGTTAGGTTGTCTCTTATTTTAATTGGTAGATGCTAGATTAAGAAAAAATGGCTTATTCTTTCATTGTTGCGAGCTTGAACGTCCTAAATAGCGAAAGGCGTTTGAGTGCACATTAGGCCATTCATTGTGTTTATTGCGTAAATTGTAGCTTTAGGATACTAGTGTTTTCGGGGGAGATGCTATTGCACTTGCCGACCTCGGGTATTCTAAAGGAGAGTTACAAATCATAGAACTAGGGAATTAGGCACCACCCTACTACTAAATGGAATACAACGCACCAATTAAGATAAAGGAAGTGACAATTCAACCGACCAATAAAAGATAACTTGGGAGTAATAGCATCTAAGTGAACAAATCTTTAATCATCATACGAACACACCTAAATTAGCATAATCTATCTGTAGTTAATTATACCATTAGATAATTAGTTAAAGTAGTAAAACCGGTAGAAGTACCACCCCTCAATCATATACCCCGAGATTTTTACCCTTGCTTTCTAAAAAATATAAAAAAGACTAAAAAGAATCATCCTCAACCCCACCTTCTCGTCATATATCTCTTTCTAGCATTCCTATTCCCTTAGAGAACGAAATCAATCCCCGAGGCTTACCCCATACTACACTAAACCAATTAGGTTCACTACCAAGAGGGTTGAAAATCTTTCTCTTAGGAAAGGAAGTTTTTTCAACCCCGAACCCTGCTATCAAGTTTTTGGCACCGCTGCCCGGGAATAGAATAGCTAGTTAGATTTCTATCTCATTTAGGTCCACTCGCATGATTCCTATCAAGTGTGATTGTTTTTTTCCTTTTTCCTTAGCTTCCTTGTAGTCTATCCCCATTCTTTGTGTTTTTTTTTCATAACCTTGTCACATTTCACCATGGGTGACAATCCACCAAACAACAATACACCACCACACCATCCACCACAAAACTCATCACTTGATCGAACCTATGCCAACCAACTCCGCGCTCGTATCTTTAGTGAAATTTGGGAACTTAGGAAATTGAATAGGATAATTGAAAGCGCACTTGAGAAAGCACTTGAAGAAAAAACTAGTAAATAGATAGCAATTCCTCCATGAGTGATGATTCGGATGATGAACTTGAGGAAGGAGATTATAAAGTGCTAGAAGTTATGGAGGGTAATGAGAAAGAGGAACTGAATGAGCATTTTGAGTCATACCCAAATGGAAAATAAATCGCCTATCATCATAATGTAGTTAATTACTCGCGACCACCTTTCAAACCATGCATAAAAAAGGGTGACCCTAGAAACATTAAAGATACCGTGCATGATTGGGTATTTGTATAAGGATCAAACTTACATAGACTATAAGGCTCCCATGAACATAATGTCTACGCTCTATTACAATTGGATCATGAGTGAAAAGCTAGGACCAAGGAGAGATCCCTTTTAACCTAGGAAATTGAGTAACTTTGTTGGGAGAACTACAGGATTGCATGTCTTTGTAGGAAATTTCACATATAAGTGTGATTTCATGACCTTGGAAGATGTTAAGGGCATCATTGATGGATTCCTAGGATATGTAATACTTTGAAGACCATTTATTGAGGAATCCATGATAATTTATGATCAAAAGGAAGGAATAGCCAAATTCTCAAATGGGACCGAATGTGTTAAGTATGTAATGCCTTCCAAAAATATAAAGTTTAAGGGCATTGATGAGTAAGATGTGGACAATATTTTGGCTTTTGAGGTTGATTGTAACGATAAATTTTACTACACCGCTTGTCTAAAGTTAGGCCCCGAATATATTCATGATGAAGGAAGAGTTAAGGCATTCGAATGGGCATCTAAGATATGCGAAAAATAAGAGAACCACTTCGAGTCTAGCTACAAGATTCATAAATAAAGAAAATCGCTTCATGGGAGGCAACCCATGCTTAATTTCTTGCTTGTCTTGTTTTTCAATTTGTGTGTTTATATATCTTTTTTGTTATTGTTTATTTTCATGTTAGACTTTGTGAAAATGCTTTATTTTGTTTTTAACCTCGCCTTAATTACGTATAAAGGTATTTTACAAACAGTTAAGTGTAGTGAATATCATATATGTTTTTAAGAACATGAGCATGAGATTAACAATAATTGAAATTGATATATATATATATATATATATATATATATATATATATATATATATATATATATATATATATATATATATATATATATATATATATATATATATATATATATATTTGTGTTTGTTAGAGTCAAATGCTTGTATCGAGTCATAATGGATGTTTTGCAGAAATTTTTCCAGGTTTTAATGAGGTAATTTTTCCAGAAAAACGCAGCAGATCAGTTTTTGTCAAAACAACTTGACGGCGTCAGGATTCACACCTGACGACGTCAGGATTCACACCTGACGACGTCAGGCAATGTATAAACAAAATATTAGTTTCGTTTTCTATGTAATTTGTGATTTTTGGAAATTCCCAATTCTTAATTCTCCATAAAAACAACAAAGATCCATTCCACAAGCATTATATCTTACTTTCTTTCTAGTGTAGTTGTGTATTATATATAGTTTTACCGCTGATTTTACATGAAGGTTTCGTTTGTTTTCTTATAAGTATGCAGGTTATAATGGACAAGAAGAAAAAACACATATTGGATGAAGCTAACTTGGAGGAGGATTTAACCGCAACTTCACACATATCCTACCAAGCTAATCAAGGGAGTATTAGTTTCTTTCTCTTACTTACCTTCCTTTATCATAACTTTGATACTTTTGAGGAACATTTGGGACAATGTTCAGTTTAGGTGTAGGGAAGGAGAATAAAATGGGAGCTTAGAAACTATTCACTCACTTGAATATTTTTCTTGTCCTAGGTAATTTGTGTAATAAATCATAAGAAATATTTGTTAGGGCAATTTTAGCACCAAATTTAAAATTTTTATGACATTTATGAGCTAAAATTTAGTCTTAATAAAACGTCTCATGGATAGAAATTATATAACTAACACAAAAACCGTATACCACTCAAATTCCACCCAAAAAATGTGAGGTTCACCCCTAGATCTTTAGGAATAAAAGCATTCATCTTTAATGCTTAGTGAGTGTACCGGTAGTATAATACATTCTAGAACTTGTTTTGTGATGCATTCTGAGATCGCTAGTGAGACTACACTTGCGTAGTTAGGAGTAACTAAATGATAAGAGGCATTAGGATAACCCTTGTTTAAAACCTGTATTATAATTACATTTTACACATCGGTTGAGTAATTACCCCACACCCTTGCGATGTACTCATCTTTAGTACACGATACCCCTAGTTAACCCCTCAGAGCCTATCATTTTCGCGGTTCTCATGATGTTTCGGTTTTCCGAAATATCAATGAAGAGCATTGTTTACAATCCACCCCCAAATGAACACCCAAATCGCCTTATCCTACCTTGTATGCACTCATCTTTAGAGCATTATTGTTATCACTACTAAACCCTTAGTTCAATTATCTAGTTACTTGCATGGTTGCTAAGTCGAGTCATATCTTTTGTATACAGTTTTGGGACGATTGGGACTCATGGTTTAAAAGTAATATCTTATGGAGTAATGGGAAAGAACGATAAATTCAAATTCCATTTTTTTATGTAATTAAATACTCCAAGTGTTTTGATCTTTTCAAATAGGGTGTATATGAAATATAGCAAATGGAAATGGAAGATAAACACTCATTAACCAGTCATAGTACATAGATTACCATAAGCTTGAGACTAGATCAAACCTCCACCGCTTTGGCGTAAGCACCTAGGAGTAACAATCTAAGAGGTCTTTTAAAGGGTTGTAACGTTAGGCTTACGGTAGGGAAACAAAGGGTTTGGTTGGATAGGCGATTTAGTGGTGGAAAGTCAAAAATCTTTATGTTACTAGCATGAGAAGAATGGCATTGCTAAGCCAAGACTCGACTCTCTAAACTCTAGATAACTTTGAAACAAACAAACATAAATAAAAAGATAGATGTAGGATGGTAGCCCTTTTTTTTTTTTTTTTTTTTTTTTGCATACACTTTTACTCTACCATCCTCTACGATAACATCAAAATATAAGTGATTTATAGCACATCCCTACACTTGAGTTTTTATTACACTAATACTAAATTGACCCGAATTGAAAAGATCAAAACACTTGGAGTACATTATTACGTAAATAAAGGGAATTTGAATTTAACGTTCTTTCCCGTCACTCCTTAAAATTTAACTTTACTCATGAGTCACAATCATCCCAAAATTGTGTACAAAAGATATGACTCGACTTAGCAACTGTCACAATTCTCAATTTTTGGTCATTTCTTAAACTCTACATTCATCATATTAGCTCATGCATAGTTTTGCATTTTTCATTAAACGAATAATTTTCATATTAAATAAACGCTATCGCGTGAATATTATTTTGAATGATCCGACACTTCCAAAAATATTCCTAATATATTTTTATACTCATTTTAAGACTATAAAAATATTATTATTAGTTTACCCAATGTTTTAAATTTATTTCGTATATAAATTGTTATGATTATATAAATTACGATGGTTTCTTAAATTCAACCCGATAAATATTTATTCACTCAAATCTTTCAAGATATGTATTTTTATAATTTTTATGACCTCAACATATTTTATCTTGAACCGTGAAAAGTTATTTTTATCTAACGCTACCCTAGATACTCAAATGTGTATAAAAGTTACCATCTATCCCTAAATAACTATACATTACTAAACTACTTATACATTATATTATATTTAGCTAATGCTACATTTTCCTTTCTTTCTTTCATACATGTCTACCCACATGGGTTAGTCACCCAAAACTTTGTACATAATATCTACATATCCTATAATATTGATAGTGCAAGACTTTTTACACATACAAACTCAATCATTCAAAGTGAAAAGTCAAGTTTCTCTCCTCTTCTTCTTCACCTAGAACCGGCCAACCACAAGGTACCATGAATGGATCATCAAAATTTTCTTGTCAAGCTCATCACAATCTAGTAACACTCTTTGTATAGGTTTTGAAATAAAAACCTAGGGTGTTTAGGATAAATCCTTTGTTCTTATAACCTCATCAAGTAACTTGTAAGCATGAAACTTCATCTTTTACCTTTTCATATATATATTTTTCATACATTTTCATGAAGTCCTCATGGTCATATTTGATTTGTTGTGATTTTATTCATTATCATCCAAGATTATCACCCATATGTACTATATAAATATTTATAACAATCATGTGCTAGTTAAAGTTTATAAAAATGAGAAGTTTGAAAAATGATTTATCAAAGTAAGTTTTGATCTTTTACTAGTGAGGGTTTGATGTAGTTTATGCTTAATTACATGTTATAAGTAGTCATATAAACCTCAAAAATGGTCATTTTATTTATATTGGTTCGAATAGTATTTTATTTTTAGTAGGATTGGCGAAGTGTAGTTCAAGGGATTTTTGTGGTGTAGTTGTGGTTAAACAAGTAGAAAAATGGTAAAGTTTAAAATGAGCGCGGAAGCGCTGTCGAAATTTATAATTTTTCAGAAAAGTTAGTCATTTTTCTAAGTTTTATTAAAGTTTTAGAAAATAGATTTTTATCCATAAACGTGGCCTTTTGAACGGACTAAAACGGAGTTATAACGAAAAAGATACGTGGTTTTAAAGTTACGATTTAAAAACTACCATTTTCTGGAAAGTGTACATGCAGTCCCGATTTTTAACTGACCAAACAGTGTCCTTAAACTTTCTGTGAAATCTCCAAAGTTTAAAAATATATTAGTACACTTAATTACCTTCGCGTGGATATAAAGAACTTGAAAAACGGACTTAAAACGAGTGAGTTATGGTTAACCGAACTTTGAGTCGAAAACGTGCTGAAAACACTATTCACAGCATTAGTATGCTGTCAGGATTTTTAATCAAGGTTTTGAGGGCCTAAACGGACGTTTCGGGGGAAACGGACCTTAAAAACGAGTTAGTTTTCCTATGTATATATTACTTCAAGTCTAATGTAAACCGATTTTTCAATTACTAAAACCGTTACATAGTTTTAACTACATTTTCACCATTAGCTCAAAAGTAATTATTTTGACATGGAACCGTCACACATTCAAGTAACAATATTTTTATATAACTAGTTTTCAAGTGGCATATTGGGTGATACGTTTTCAAATCATGCATTCACGACAACATATCATAACTCAAGTCATAACATTCATTTTAGGTCGCGGATAGTTTCCGAGCCTCATTTTCGTGCACTTCATTTTGTTAGCATATCAATCATACCAGGTGAGTTTCATAGCCCCTACTTTTATACGTTTTGAATTACTTTTGGGGGAGATACATGCTCAAACTATTTTCATTTACTTTCACAAGTACTCTAAACTTTTATTGATTATCGTGAGTTTTCATAGCCCCACTTCCTATTAATTGTTTACAAACTTTTGGGGGAGATACATGCTCAAACTATTTTCATTTACCTTCACAAGTACTTTAAACTCTTACATATTACTGTGAGTTCATACCCCGCTTTTACTCATTTATATTCCTATAAACTATTTGGGGCGAAATATATGCTTATTTATCCAAACATTTAAACTCTTTTGCCAAACAACATTACTTATACTTTAGACTTGATTGCGTTATATACTTGATTGGGTTATACTTGATTTCATATGCATATTTGGAACAAACATACAAGAATTAGTGGCTCCAAATTAAGTTGTTGGAAGGCTATTAATTTACAAACATACAAGAATTAGTGGCTCCAAATTAAGTTGTTGGAAGGCTATTAATTTACAAACATCCCAATATTTATATGTTGGAAGGCCATTTATTTGGATACAGCCCAACGTGAGTCGTTGGAGGAACATCCCAATATTTATATGTTGGAAGGCCATTTTTATGGATACAGCCCAACGTGAGTCGTTGGAGGAACATCCCAACACGAGTGTTGGAAGACCCTTGTGGTGACATTTATACTTTTAACTACCTTGATGCGCATAATCATAATTGTCATTCTATTTTTAGCAGTGGGTTGTAAACACACAGGTTGCAAGTTTTGTATGGGCGGAACTTGGAACTGAGTGGATTTATGATGCCTTTGCTTTGTGGACTATTTTAAATGACCAAAAACTTTGCCTTTGTTACATGAACGCTCTTTTAAGGCTTTACTTGTTAACCAAACTCTATGAACTCACCAACCTTTGTGTTGACACTTTAGCATGTTTTATCTCAGGTATCTAAGGCATTCACTTCATGGCATGCATGGACATATCATAGAGTCGTGGTGACGACGCGTCACACATGGGATTTATGCATTTTAAAACAACGTTTGGCTTGTAACAAACTTATTTCCGCACAAATTGATTTCTATTTGGGAACTACATTTTGTAAACTCTGATTATTTTAATGAATCAAGCGATATTTTCAAAACGACACTTTAGGTCGTTCGATATAACTGTAACTTTGATGCTATGACAGTCATCCCCCAAGGTATTCCATTCCGCTGCAAAACAGGTAATTTGGGGGTGTGACAGATTGGTATCAGAGAATAGGTTATAGAGAACTAGGTTGCATCATTGACCCTAGACTATAACCACATCATCATAGCATCTCATCATATCATTATAAGTGCACATTCTTTATACATGCGGACTTATGACTCAACACCAAACATCATATGAGTCGATTAGTCCAAGCATTGCATAGTTACTCCTAAATTATACATAGCCGGATCACCTATGTCTAATTCAGGAAGAATCATGCAATGAAGGGAGTAGTAGTCTCATATGTGTAAGCAATTCCGTAATCAAGCCAAATTTTCAAAAGATTTTCTTCAAACCACTTGTTTCCAGTTTGATCCGAGCGACAGTTCTTGTTTGATGAGTTGCAAAGATCGAACTAGAAACAAGTCGTTACCTAAACCGATTTAGCCTAATCGTATGACAGTTCTTGTTTGATGAGTTGTGGGATTAAGTAAAAATCGGTTACCAAAAAGTCTTTTAAAAATTTTGCTTGAGAATGGGAAAGCTTGTCTCATCGAGCCTAATCATAAGAAAGCGTGTATTTAGGACGGGAATTGCTCACGATAGCACGGGAACGTACCTTGTGGAACGAGTAACTCATATGCATTAGCATTGACATAATCATTTAGACCATACATGAGCATAAACTTTTAGAACCCTTGTCGCGTTTTGGGCCATAGTATCATTAATCGAATCACGAGGACGTGATTCCTCTGACATGGGAAGAATGTCACAATTCTCAATTTTTGGTCATTTCTTAAACTCTACATTCATCATATTAGCTCATGCATAGTTTTGCATTTTTCATTAAACGAATAATTTTCATATTAAATAAACGCTATCGCGTGAATATTATTTTGAACATTTGATCCGACACTTCCAAAAATATTCCTAATATATTTTTATACTCATTTTAAGACTATAAAAATATTATTATTAGTTTACCCAATGTTTTAAATTTATTTCGTATATAAATTGTTATGATTATATAAATTACGATGGTTTCTTAAATTCAACCCGATAAATATTTATTCACTCAAATCTTTCAAGAAATGTATTTTTATAATTTTTATGACCTCAACATATTTTATCTTGAACCGTGAAAAGTTATTTTTATCTAACGCTACCCTAGATACTCAAATGTGTATAAAAGTTACCATCTATCCCTAAATAACTATACATTACTAAACTACTTATACATTATATTATATTTAGCTAATGCTACATTTTCCTTTCTTTCTTTCACACATGTCTACCCACATGGGTTAGTCACCCAAAACTTTGTACATAATATCTACATATCCTATAATATTGATAGTGCAAGACTTTTTACACATACAAACTCAATCATTCAAAGTGAAAAGTCAAGTTTCTCTCCTCTTCTTCTTCACCTAGAACCGGCCAACCACAAGGTACCATGAATGGATCATCAAAATTTTCTTGTCAAGCTCATCACAATCTAGTAACACTCTTTGTATAGGTTTTGAAATAAAAACCTAGGGTGTTTAGGATAAATCCTTTGTTCTTATAACCTCATCAAGTAACTTGTAAGCATGAAACTTCATCTTTTACCTTTTCATATATATATTTTTCATACATTTTCATGAAGTCCTCATGGTCATATTTGATTTGTTGTGATTTTATTCATTATCATCCAAGATTATCACCCATATGTACTATATAAATATTTATAACAATCATGTGCTAGTTAAAGTTTATAAAAATGAGAAGTTTGAAAAATGATTTATCAAAGTAAGTTTTGATCTTTTACTAGTGAAGGTTTGATGTAGTTTATGCTTAATTACATGTTATAAGTAGTCATATAAACCTCAAAAATGGTCATTTTATTTATATTGGTTCGAATAGTATTTTATTTTTAGTAGGATTGGCGAAGTGTAGTTCAAGGGATTTTTGTGGTGTAGTTGTGGTTAAACAAGTAGAAAAATGGTAAAGTTTAAAATGAGCGCGGAAGCGCTGTCGAAATTTATAATTTTTCAGAAAAGTTAGTCATTTTTCTAAGTTTTATTAAAGTTTTAGAAAATATATTTTTATCCATAAACGTGGCCTTTTGAACGGACTAAAACGGAGTTATAACGAAAAAGATACGTGGTTTTAAAGTTACGATTTAAAAACTACCATTTTCTGGAAAGTGTACATGCAGTCCCGATTTTTAACTGACCAAACAGTGTCCTTAAACTTTCTGTGAAATCTCCAAAGTTTAAAAATATATTAGTACACTTAATTACCTTCGCGTGGATATAAAGAACTTGAAAAACGGACTTAAAACGAGTGAGTTATGGTTAACCGAACTTTGAGTCGAAAACGTGCTGAAAACACTATTCACAGCATTAGTATGCTGTCAGGATTTTTAATCAAGGTTTTGAGGGCCTAAACGGACGTTTCGGGGGAAACGGACCTTAAAAACGAGTTAGTTTTCCTATGTATATATTACTTCAAGTCTAATGTAAACCGATTTTTCAATTACTAAAACCGTTACATAGTTTTAACTACATTTTCACCATTAGCTCAAAAGTAATTATTTTGACATGGAACCGTCACACATTCAAGTAACAATATTTTTATATAACTAGTTTTCAAGTGGCATATTGGGTGATACGTTTTCAAATCATGCATTCACGACAACATATCATAACTCAAGTCATAACATTCATTTTAGGTCGCGGATAGTTTCCGAGCCTCATTTTCGTGCACTTCATTTTGTTAGCATATCAATCATACCAGGTGAGTTTCATAGCCCCTACTTTTATACGTTTTGAATTACTTTTGGGGGAGATACATGCTCAAACTATTTTCATTTACTTTCACAAGTACTCTAAACTTTTATTGATTATCGTGAGTTTTCATAGCCCCACTTCCTATTAATTGTTTACAAACTTTTGGGGGAGATACATGCTCAAACTATTTTCATTTACCTTCACAAGTACTTTAAACTCTTACATATTACTGTGAGTTCATACCCCGCTTTTACTCATTTATATTCCTATAAACTATTTGGGGCGAAATATATGCTTATTTATCCAAACATTTAAACTCTTTTGCCAAACAACATTACTTATACTTTAGACTTGATTGCGTTATATACTTGATTGGGTTATACTTGATTTCATATGCATATTTGGAACAAACATACAAGAATTAGTGGCTCCAAATTAAGTTGTTGGAAGGCTATTAATTTACAAACATACAAGAATTAGTGGCTCCAAATTAAGTTGTTGGAAGGCTATTAATTTACAAACATCCCAATATTTATATGTTGGAAGGCCATTTATTTGGATACAGCCCAACGTGAGTCGTTGGAGGAACATCCCAATATTTATATATTGGAAGGCCATTTTTATGGATAAAGCCCAACGTGAGTCGTTGGAGGAACATCCCAACACGAGTGTTGGAAGACCCTTGTGGTGACATTTATACTTTTAACTACCTTGATGCGCATAATCATAATTGTCATTCTATTTTTAGCAGTGGGTTGTAAACACACAGGTTGCAAGTTTTGTATGGGCGGAACTTGGAACTGAGTGGATTTATGATGCCTTTGCTTTGTGGACTATTTTAAATGACCAAAAACTTTGCCTTTGTTACATGAACGCTCTTTTAAGGCTTTACTTGTTAACCAAACTCTATGAACTCACCAACCTTTGTGTTGACACTTTAGCATGTTTTATCTCAGGTATCTAAGGCATTCACTTCATGGCATGCATGGACATATCATAGAGTCGTGGTGACGACGCGTCACACATGGGATTTATGCATTTTAAAACAACGTTTGGCTTGTAACAAACTTATTTCCGCACAAATTGATTTCTATTTGGGAACTACATTTTGTAAACTCTGATTATTTTAATGAATCAAGTGATATTTTCAAAACGACACTTTAGGTCGTTCGATATAACTGTAACTTTGATGCTATGACAGTCATCCCCCAAGGTATTCCATTCCGCTGCAAAACAGGTAATTTGGGGGTGTGACAGATTGGTATCAGAGAATCGGTTATAGAGAACTAGGTTGCATCATTGACCCTAGACTATAACCACATCATCATAGCATCTCATCATATCATTATAAGTGCACATTCTTTATACATGCGGACTTATGACTCAACACCAAACATCATATGAGTCGATTAGTCCAAGCATTGCATAGTTACTCCTAAATTATACATAGCCTGATCACCTATGTCTAATTCAGGAAGAATCATGCAATGAAGGGAGTAGTAGTCTCATATGTGTAAGCAATTCCGTAATCAAGCCAAATTTTCAAAAGATTTTCTTCAAACCACTTGTTTCCAGTTTGATCCGAGCGACAGTTCTTGTTTGATGAGTTGCAAAGATCGAACTAGAAACAAGTCGTTACCTAAACCGATTTAGCCTAATCGTATGACAGTTCTTGTTTGATGAGTTGTGGGATTAAGTAAAAATCGGTTACCAAAAAGTCTTTTAAAAATTTTGCTTGAGAATGGGAAAGCTTGTCTCATCGAGCCTAATCATAAGAAAGCGTGTATTTAGGACGGGAATTGCTCACGATAGCACGGGAACGTACCTTGTGGAACGAGTAACTCATATGCATGAGCATTGACATAATCATTTAGACCATACATGAGCATAAACTTTTAGAACCCTTGTCGCGTTTTGGGCCATAGTATCATTAATCGAATCACGAGGACGTGATTCCTCTGACATGGGGAGAATGTCACAATTCTCAATTTTTGGTCATTTCTTAAACTCTACATTCATCATATTAGCTCATGCATAGTTTTGCATTTTTCATTAAACGAATAATTTTCATATTAAATAAACGCTATCGCGTGAATATTATTTTGAACATTTGATCCGACACTTCCAAAAATATTCCTAATATATTTTTATACTCATTTTAAGACTATAAAAATATTATTATTAGTTTACCCAATGTTTTAAATTTATTTCGTATATAAATTGTTATGATTATATAAATTACGATGGTTTCTTAAATTCAACCCGATAAATATTTATTCACTCAAATCTTTCAAGAAATGTATTTTTATAATTTTTATGACCTCAACATATTTTATCTTGAACCGTGAAAAGTTATTTTTATCTAACGCTACCCTAGATACTCAAATGTGTATAAAAGTTACCATCTATCCCTAAATAACTATACATTACTAAACTACTTATACATTATATTATATTTAGCTAATGCTACATTTTCCTTTCTTTCTTTCATACATGTCTACCCACATGGGTTAGTCACCCAAAACTTTGTACATAATATCTACATATCCTATAATATTGATAGTGCAAGACTTTTTACACATACAAACTCAATCATTCAAAGTGAAAAGTCAAGTTTCTCTCCTCTTCTTCTTCACCTAGAACCGGCCAACCACAAGGTACCATGAATGGATCATCAAAATTTTCTTGTCAAGCTCATCACAATCTAGTAACACTCTTTGTATAGGTTTTGAAATAAAAACCTAGGGTGTTTAGGATAAATCCTTTGTTCTTATAACCTCATCAAGTAACTTGTAAGCATGAAACTTCATCTTTTACCTTTTCATATATATATTTTTCATACATTTTCATGAAGTCCTCATGGTCATATTTGATTTGTTGTGATTTTATTCATTATCATCCAAGATTATCACCCATATGTACTATATAAATATTTATAACAATCATGTGCTAGTTAAAGTTTATAAAAATGAGAAGTTTGAAAAATGATTTATCAAAGTAAGTTTTGATCTTTTACTAGTGAAGGTTTGATGTAGTTTATGCTTAATTACATGTTATAAGTAGTCATATAAACCTCAAAAATGGTCATTTTATTTATATTGGTTCGAATAGTATTTTATTTTTAGTAGGATTGGCGAAGTGTAGTTCAAGGGATTTTTGTGGTGTAGTTGTGGTTAAACAAGTAGAAAAATGGTAAAGTTTAAAATGAGCGCGGAAGCGCTGTCGAAATTTATAATTTTTCAGAAAAGTTAGTCATTTTTCTAAGTTTTATTAAAGTTTTAGAAAATAGATTTTTATCCATAAACGTGGCCTTTTGAACGGACTAAAACGGAGTTATAACGAAAAAGATACGTGGTTTTAAAGTTACGATTTAAAAACTACCATTTTCCGGAAAGTGTACATGCAGTCCCGATTTTCAACTGACCAAACAGTGTCCTTAAACTTTCTGTGAAATCTCCAAAGTTTAAAAATATATTAGTACACTTAATTACCTTCGCGTGGATATAAAGAACTTGAAAAACGGACTTAAAACGAGTGAGTTATGGTTAACCGAACTTTGAGTCGAAAACGTGCTGAAAACACTATTCACAGCATTAGTATGCTGTCAGGATTTTTAATCAAGGTTTTGAGGGCCTAAACGGACGTTTCGGGGGAAACGGACCTTAAAAACGAGTTAGTTTTCCTATGTATATATTACTTCAAGTCTAATGTAAACCGATTTTTCAATTACTAAAACCGTTACATAGTTTTAACTACATTTTCACCATTAGCTCAAAAGTAATTATTTTGACATGGAACCGTCACACATTCAAGTAACAATATTTTTATATAACTAGTTTTCAAGTGGCATATTGGGTGATACGTTTTCAAATCATGCATTCACGACAACATATCATAACTCAAGTCATAACATTCATTTTAGGTCGCGGATAGTTTCCGAGCCTCATTTTCGTGCACTTCATTTTGTTAGCATATCAATCATACCAGGTGAGTTTCATAGCCCCTACTTTTATACGTTTTGAATTACTTTTGGGGGAGATACATGCTCAAACTATTTTCATTTACTTTCACAAGTACTCTAAACTTTTATTGATTATCGTGAGTTTTCATAGCCCCACTTCCTATTAATTGTTTACAAACTTTTGGGGGAGATACATGCTCAAACTATTTTCATTTACCTTCACAAGTACTTTAAACTCTTACATATTACTGTGAGTTCATACCCCGCTTTTACTCATTTATATTCCTATAAACTATTTGGGGCGAAATATATGCTTATTTATCCAAACATTTAAACTCTTTTGCCAAACAACATTACTTATACTTTAGACTTGATTGTGTTATATACTTGATTGGGTTATACTTGATTTCATATGCATATTTGGAACAAACATACAAGAATTAGTGGCTCCAAATTAAGTTGTTGGAAGGCTATTAATTTACAAACATACAAGAATTAGTGGCTCCAAATTAAGTTGTTGGAAGGCTATTAATTTACAAACATCCCAATATTTATATGTTGGAAGGCCATTTATTTGGATACAGCCCAACGTGAGTCGTTGGAGGAACATCCCAATATTTATACGTTGGAAGGCCATTTTTATGGATACAGCCCAACGTGAGTCGTTGGAGGAACATCCCAACACGAGTGTTGGAAGACCCTTGTGGTGACATTTATACTTTTAACTACCTTGATGCGCATAATCATAATTGTCATTCTATTTTTAGCAGTGGGTTGTAAACACACAGGTTGCAAGTTTTGTATGGGCGGAACTTGGAACTGAGTGGATTTATGATGCCTTTGCTTTGTGGACTATTTTAAATGACCAAAAACTTTGCCTTTGTTACATGAACGCTCTTTTAAGGCTTTACTTGTTAACCAAACTCTATGAACTCACCAACCTTTGTGTTGACACTTTAGCATGTTTTATCTCAGGTATCTAAGGCATTCACTTCATGGCATGCATGGACATATCATAGAGTCGTGGTGACGACGCGTCACACATGGGATTTATGCATTTTAAAACAACGTTTGGCTTGTAACAAACTTATTTCCGCACAAATTGATTTCTATTTGGGAACTACATTTTGTAAACTCTGATTATTTTAATGAATCAAGCGATATTTTCAAAACGACACTTTAGGTCGTTCGATATAACTGTAACTTTGATGCTATGACAGTCATCCCCCAAGGTATTCCATTCCGCTGCAAAACAGGTAATTTGGGGGTGTGACAGCAACCATGCAAGTAACTAGATAATTGAACTAAGGGTTTAGTATGATAACAATAATGCACTAAAAATGAGTGCATACAATGTAGGCTAAGGCGATTTGGGTGTGCATTTGGGGGTGGATTGTAAATAATGCTCTTCATTGATATTCCGGAAAACCGAAACATCACGAGAACCGCAAAAAGGATAGGCTCTGAGGGGTTAACTAGGGTGTAAGATATTGGATTTCACATACACATCAAACCATAACACAAAGTGGGCGTATAAGTGGAATTCTAGAGAGAGAAAGTTAGAGGTTTAGGGAACTTAGTGAGAGAAAGTGAAAGATATTATTATGAGCTCCAACTCTCTACCTTGGGAGGTAGAGAGTATTTATAGTCTTACATAAAACGCCACACAACGGGCTGTAGATCATGCATACAGTGGGTAAAGACCCGTCCGTCCTCCACGGTGTTACTTAACTAAATACTACTTAACTTAAAATAACTACGACTACAAGCTTTCTAACGATTACATATACTTGAGGTGACCGACTCTTTAATACTTGGAATTTCTAATTCCTAACAATCTCCCCCTAAGGGAGGTCACCTCAAACATATACTAAAATTACATTGAATACAAACAGATATTTCATTAACAATTCTTGCATTCTTGATGTAGTACTTTGCTCCGAAGCTCGTAGTCATTGATTCTTCTCATTGCATGTTTGGTTACTTCAGGTGGAGGTCTTTTACTGATCCACGTGATAATAAATTTGAGTCAGCTTTTGAGATCATCAGCTACTAAAAATCTCTAAGACATCCATTGTGGTGTTGGTATTATGTGATGTTGTGACATTTGGACCGACATGCTCACATTCTGGATCATGATATCTTCTCATCAGAGTAGTGGAAGCTTTCGTTGAATCATGATATTGGCAGCAGCGTAGCAGAAGCATGGAGTGAAAATATCAGAGTCATTGATGCACTTATCATGATTTCTTGAGAGATGAATGTATTGTGTGAGCATGTGGCTATGGATTGACCGCTTCATTCTGATCAGCTGCAAACGTCGGGCATACCTGCATACAACAGTTAGCAATAAAGCGTACAAAAGTGTCTTTGATCACCTTAGTTGAATTGAGGTACACGGCCCACGGTTCCCCGTTGATCAGTACATGTACTGCCTTTGATCAGGTATAATTCCGAAGAATTTCCTTGACAGGGTTTCGCAACTGCTCTAGCTGTTCTCAAACCGGAACGTCTCAAAGAAGACAACACGGAGTGAGTGAACCAGCGAATAGAAATTCACTGATTGATGAAAAGAGATTTGAAAAACAATCGTGTATTGCTCAATAGAAATTGTTTTTGCAATACAACGAAGGTTTTAATGAACATCAATTATCAATCATAAAACACCTTTTGATTTGAAATATCCGTACACGGTCGATTTGCTAAAGGAAAGATTTTTAAGCACAAAGACCGGTTTTTCAAAGGTATCCGTCAATCCATAACCTGAACCTGGATTGATTCAAGAGATTGAATCGCCCCATTGTTTCTGTTCAGTTGTCACATGGTTGATCTATTTGATAGATCTCACATGCCACCCACCAGGAGCTTGTTTGATGTTGGCTCTAGAAGGCTTTCCATCTTCATTGTGAATATGTATACACATCACTCAGATGTTCTAGCAATACCACAAGGATAATGCGAAGGACTCAAGATATAATCTCTCTTTCCACATTGTGTGAAACAGAGAGTCTTCATTGAAAGTGTCCTAATGAGATTTATAGATGATCTCGTGGCTCTAGACTCAATATGTTCATATTTGGTTCTTGTGCCGGAGACTAGGGAGAGGGTCTCCTTTTTCAATATCAACAATCTCTAAGAGAAAGTCGATAGATAATGTCGGTTCCCCGTGAGAATGAAACAAGTCCTTTTAAGAGGAACTTGAGTGGTTTGGAAAGTTGAAGTGCGGTGCGTCACTGGGTCCATGACGTCTTGTCTTCAATACCGATGTTACCATCAGTAGCATATGAATTGAACCCGGTTTCTGCCCTAAGGTTGAATAAATGGAGGGCTATTTGTTTTCACCCTTTTCTCATTCAATTCCTTTTAATTCTTCAACCCCTTCAGTGCTTACCGAGACTTCATAGCTAGAACCTTGTTGGGTTTATTCCAGTACTAGCTCAGTCTCAGTCCGCACTCTTCCCATATCTCATTTTTCTCCTTTTATCATCATACCTAAGAACTCTACACTAACTAGTGGATAGTCCCTGGGTAGATCCTTCCGGTTCTGGCGGATCATGGGAACACATACCTAACCTTATCATCCTTGTATCACCGTACATAAAGTAAAGTTGGTCGGTCAATTTGGTATTGTTCATCTGCCTTTGGAACCAATTGAAAACCATTTGAAAATCAATCCAGATACTTGTGATATATTATCAAAACATTTTGTACCTGAATTGTTTTTGATATTTTTAGATCAAGTGCTCCCCCTCAACATGTGCATCAAATGTTTGAAATCGTTTTGCACACGGAGGCAAGAGGAAGAATTAACTTCTTTGATTACCATTTTCTAAAAGATATCAACATCACTTCCCAAATCGAATCAAGTAGATAAAGCATTTTGGGGAAGGATGAGATTTTCATGATTTTGCTCCCCCTCAATATGTGCTTCTAGGTTAGAAAAAGGGTTTTGCACATACTAGAGGGAACCTGCACATTGAGAAAAGTGATCACGTTTCAAATCAAAGGTTTAAGATAGATGCTCCCCCTCAACATGTGCATGGAAAATTTGAAATCGTTTGTCACATGTAGGAAGGATAGCATGTACATCCTTATAAAACCATTTACCGAATTATCAGTTTAAATCCAATTTAAATCACACATTCTCCCCCGATCACAATTATCAAATCATTTGAGATTTGTGATCTCTTATAGATTTAAATTGATTTTGAAAGCTTTTAAGGAGAATTGTGACTTGATTATGAAAGCGTTTTAACTGATAAGGATCGGATTTTAAGACTTTAAACTCCATTGATAAAACATGCATGTATATCTTTTGAAAACAATTTAATGCCAAATAACTTTTTAATTTAATTGAAATCATTCTCCCCCTCAATTAATGACATAGGTTGTTGATTGAGAGATTGATGTTTTGACAAATAAGTCCAGATGATTATCAAAAATAGAGTCCGAGTTATTTTTCAAAACAGTTAGTTTTCATCAGATAAATGTTTATAGAATCAGAGCAAGGAATTTTGAAAACATGATAAAGTATGGCTCTGTTCTTTCTTTAAAAAGCTGGTTACTGCCTAAAATGACAATAAACCATTGTTTCTCTTTCTCCCAAAAATAATTTTTAAAATTTTTGATTTTTTTTTTTATTTTTTTTATAAGAATTCGAACAACATCTAAAGTCCCGTGTCATTCTTTGAATGACAGCACAAAGACCGTAGATATTGTCGAACCGAGGAAAACATGACAAAAAGACAATATTTTTGGAGTTTTTCAAGATTTTTTCAATTTTTATGGATTTTTGAAAGTTTTATAATTATCTATTTGTTTTTTGAAGAGATATTTACAAGAGATAGATGAGCATAGACCTTTACTCCTCGTCTTCCTCCTGAAGACGTTTGAGTGTTTCAGGTTGAAGGCTTTTCAATCCTAGTCGTGGAAGTATGAACTCAAAACGTTCTCTTGGAAGAGCTTTGGTGAAGATGTCTGCTAACTGGTATTCAGACCTCACAAAATAGAGTTCCACCACACCTTTTTCCACTTGTTCCCTGATGAAATGATGTCGAATTTCGATATGCTTTGCTCTTGAGTGTTGAACGTTGTTTCATGAGAGAGCAATAGCACTATTATTATCACAGTACAGAGGGATTTTGTTGAATTCAAAGCCATAGTCAGATAATTGAGATCTCATCCATAAGATTTGAGCACAACAAGATGACATGGCTATGTATTCAGCCTCTGTAGAGGAAATAGAAGTACTCATTTGCTTCTTTGAAGACCAGCTCACAAGCTTATCACCCAAAAACTGAGCACCTCCAGATGTACTTCGACGCGTATCTTGACACCCTGCATGATCAGCATCTGCATAGGCTGTTAGTGACATACCGGTGTCCTTCGGGTACCAAAGACCCATATTGATGGTTCCTTGGAGATACCGAAAGACCCGTTTAACCGCTTCAAGGTGCGTTTTAGTAGGCTTAGCCTGGTATCTAGCACACATGCAAACAGCGAACAAGATGTCTGGTCTACTAGCTGTGAGGTACATCAGGGATCCAAATTTCTTTAAGATCCCTGAGTGGTCCTCATCTAGTTTGGTTCGATCAATCATGGGAGTGTCAACAGGGTCACTTGAATCAAATCCAAATTTCTTTAAGATCTCAGTTGCATATTTAGATTGATTTATGAAAATGCCTCCGGGACTTTTCGAAATTTGTAATCCCAAGAAAAATGACATTTGTTCCATCATTGACATTTGAAATTTTGAACTCATTTCATTTGAAAAACGATCACATTCCATTGGGTCTGTCGAGGCAAAAATAATATCATCAACATAAATTTGAACATGAATTAAATGTTTGCCTGACTTCCTGGTGAACAATGTTGGATCAACTGCTCCTTTGCTAAATCCGGTAGATAGAAGAAACTTTGACAGTGTATCATACCATGCCCTTGGAGCTTGCTTTAAACCGTAAAGAGCCTTCTTCAAACGATAAACGTGAGTAGGATGCTCTTGATTCACAAATCCTTCAGGTTGGCTGACGTAGACGACTTCTTTAAGATCTCCGTTCAGAAATGCCGTCTTTACATCCATCTGATAGACTACCATGTTCTTACTAGCATCATTATCCAAAAAGATTCTGATTGCCTCGATTCGAGCAACTGGAGCAAAAGATTCTTCAAAGTCAATACCCTCCTCTTAACGGTATCCTTTAGCAACTAATCGAGCCTTGTTCTTCAAAACATCACCATGCTCATCAAGTTTCACTTTGAAGATCCATTTAAGAGCAATAATCATAGCACAGTCTGGAGCAGGTACTAACTCCCATACATCAAGTCGATCAAACTCATGAATTTCATCTTGCATGGCATTAAACCAGCTATCTTCATTCATGGCGGTTTTAACATCTTTTGGTTCGATCTTAGATAGTACGGAGTGGAAGAAGCACCATAAGGCATCGGTTGAAAGTTGTTTCCGTGTTGATACAGGACGAGAGGGATTTCTAATGATGTTGTCTAGTGGATGATCGTGAGTCCATTTTCTAAGGTGTTCATGTGGCAGTTGTTGAGGAACTGAGGTAGCAGAGTCGATGTCTCCTGAAGAAGATGGTTCTGATGATGATTCAGGAGCAAATATGTTTTCATATGTAGCATCTTCAGGGGTAGCAAAGTGATTAACTTCATCATTGATGCCAGAAACAGTTCCATGATGTACATTTGAAGAATGATGATTTGTTGATGAGACTGAAGGATCAGCAGTAGGCGCTTCGTGACTTAAAGATATTGAGACTGAGGGATTGACTTCATTAGTACTTGGATCATAAAGTTCATCAAACATAGGATCAAACAATTTCTTTAAATCATCTTCAGATGGAGGTACATATGGTGTTTCTTGAGAAGAGTTTGGAACAAGGGATGAACCAATGGGACTGTTTTGAAGTGCGGGTCCTGAACTGAATTGTCCGAGAGCCATTTGACCGGTCAGCTCATCAAACGTAACGTGAATTGTTTCCATGATATTTCGGGTTCTTTTGTTGTAGATTCGGTATCCCTTTTTGTTTGGTGCATACCCTACAAATACTCCAATGTCTGCTTTAGCTCTCTAAGTTTGCCTAAGTCTTGTCCCTCATTAGTTGGATAACACAATGCACCAAACACACAAAGGAAACAGAGATTAGGTTTTCTGTTGTGGACAAGTTCATATGGAGTTTTTCCATGAACAGTGTGAATCAGGGAACGATTTTGTGTGTAGCATGCAGTGGCAATAGCTTCAGCCCAGAGAAACATTGGAACCTTTGAGTAAATCAGCATTGTTCTAGCGGCTTCTACAAGAGTTCGATTTCGTCTTTCAACTACACCGTTCTGTTGAGGAGTTCGTGGAACACTTCTTTGATGGCTGATTCCAACGCTTTCATAAAATTCACTGAGTTGTTTGTTGTTCCATTGTCTGTTCGGATTATTCTGACTGTTTTGTTAAGTCGAACCTGCAGCTGTTTGATGAGTTTGATGATGATATCAGGAGTTTCATCCTTTGTCCTTAAGAACTTCACCCAGGTGAATCTAGAGTAATCATCAACCACAACTAACACATATTTCTTCCCAAAGATATTCTGCACCCTCATTGGTCCCCATAAATCCATATGAATCATATGAAGAACGTCTGTGACAGAGTTAGTAGGTTTGGGTTTATGGGCATACTTCTTGTTTTTTCCCAATTGACATGCTGAACAAAGATGATCCTTTTCATACTTGAGTCTAGGTAAACCTACAACTAAGTCCTTTCTGGAGAGATCATTGATGGTACCGAAGTTCAAGTGATTGAGACGACGATGCCATAACCATGACTTTTTTTTAGAGGCCTTTGACAGCAAGCAAATTGGAGAAGACTTCATCATATCTTCGATAGAGATGGTGTATAGATTTGAACCACGTGAACCTCTTAAAAGTTCCTTACCATCAAGTTCTCTAACGAAGTAGGTATGTTTTCTGAAGGCTACTTCTAGATCAGAATCGCAGAATTGACCAACAGAGAACAAGTTGTGACCAAGACCTTCTACATAGTAAACCCTGGAGATGACACTTTTGCCAACAACATGGTCTCCATAACCCATAATAGCACCGAAATGATCATTCCCGAATCTAACTGTCCCGATGAATTTTCTCACGAAGTTCATGAGCCGTGACCGGTCGCCAGTCATATGCTTGGAACAGCCTGAGTCCAGGTACCACAGAACGATTTGAACGATCTGCAGTTGAACACAGACAAGAATGGATAACTGGATAATTGGGATCCCCATGCAAGAATGGGTTCCATTTGGTTAGTAACAATGGTTGGAACACCCACATCAGAAATAGAAGCATTCATATCAGAAATTAAGGCAATGGAATCATTGTGAATAGATGCAGTACTAGTGTCTGTATTAGCCCTGTTCACAGTGTGCTCACTTCTTAAGGGAATAGTTCTACCAGTAGGCATCCATTTTCTAGTGGGCATTGTCTGATTAGTCTTATGACCAACAGGTATCCAATAATAGCCTATCTTACTAAATGTTCTTCCTGTGGGTTTCCACTGTTTTCTAACTTTCTTTCGTTTTTGCCTTTTAGCCTTCTTAGCATGAATTTTAGCATTAACAATATTAACTGGACAATTAACATCATTAGGCAAAACATTAACACCACATTCATGATTAGAAACAGAATTCAAGCAGACATCAATACAAGGTTTGCAAATAGTATCAGAATTCGAATTAATTACAGTACGCCTATGGCTAATACTAGAATCAACACGATTTGTTTTATTCGGTTCAAACTTAAAGTTCCTAGATTGTTCTTCTACTCTTTTCAAGTGCACATTCTTAGCTTGCGAGGTCCTATCATTCCTTGTATTGTCTTGAGACTTTGACCTGCTCCCTTTAATGTCACTGATTACTCCTGTAGAGGGAATGGGAACATTAGTTGGTTTTACTACTCTTTGCATCACCTGTTTAGATGTGCTGGGATCTGAACTACATGCAGGCACACTAAGGTTAACTTTCTTAAAACTAGAGGTGCTGGGATTTGTACTCCTAGAAGGCACACTTGAGTTCTCTTTCTTAGCATTGACAAATCTGGAATCTGAACTACTTAAAGGCACACTAAGGTTCACATTCAAAACATTGGGCATCGAATGAATATCATACTTGGCATTAGGCATCGAACATGGAATCAAAGGATTAACTCTCTCACCTAAGCACTTTGGGCATATTGTGATCAAGCATTCTAGGATTTCTTGAGATCATTTGGCATATAAGCATGCATGTCCAATTGCATTATCATGAGGTTTCTCTAACTTATCCTCTTCAATAATCTCACGTAGACATTCTAGGCAATCCTTAAGGGATGAGAAGTATGTTTGAACAACAAGTTTGTTGTTCTTGAGATGAGGAGGGACATATTTCACAGACAAAGCATATTTATTACAAGAGTGAACCTTTGATACACCATTCTCCCCATTGGTCATTGGCATTTTCCCTTTTACCTGACTCTTCAGATTCTCAATTTCCTTTTGCAATGAACCTATTTGTTCGTTATTTTTGTTACGAGTGACCTTTATTGATTCAAATAACTCATTGAAATGACGTTTAACCTTTTGTAATGCATTTACTATGTTTTGAAGATGAAACGTTTGAGAATTATGAGAATCTAAAGGAGGAAGCATTTGGGAGCCTGTCATGTTGTTCGTTTGACCCTCTAATTGAGAGATTTGGGCTTTCAACTTTCTGATCGTGTTGCAATGAGCTTGAATCTGTTCATCACGTTTGTTAATTTGAAAAACTGTATCAAACTCTGGAGCATCTGAGGATGTCTTGATATTTGAAGTTTTGATATTTTCTTTAAGATGTTGATATTTTAGTTGTAAATTAAAATGCTCAACTTCTAGCTTAGAAAAATGTTTAACCAAATTGTCGTGATCATCCAGTTCAATTTTCTCGTTTAGTTTAGAATTAGTTTTTTCAAGCTCAATGACACGATCATGGGAGACTTTCAGGGCAACAGATAATTCATGAAATTGGGAAGCATTAATGGAACAATTTGTAGCAGTGAAAAACACATTTTGAGCAATACATTCAGAAATCAGGTTCTCATTTAGTGTATGCAAGTTCTTCCTCTCAATCTCATTATATTTTAGTGCTCGCTCATAGTCACTAACTTCAACTATCATTGCATCAAATTCCTTTTCCATTCCCTTAATATCAGTTTCTATCCCCTTTTTAAGACTCTCAAAGTGATCTTTTAGAAGTTTAAAGAAAGGCATGACCTCAGTTAAATAGCATTCTTTTGTTTGTTCAAAACCCCTTTCCCCTTCAGTAATCCCAGTGGGTGTGATCCTTTTCTTACAAGTTTTCTCAAAATCAACAAATAGTTGAAAAATAACATATTGACTAATTAAGATCTTGCTTTTAGTAGCAATCGTTCTAGGAACTAGATGCATTGGTGTATTGGGAGGATACATAGTTGCTTTAGGCATTTTCCTAAGGGGAGGGTTTGTTTCAACAATATTTTCTGCTTTCTGCTTATCTAAGTCCATTTTCCAGAACACTTGTTCGGGAGTCAACAATGTTTGAGGCTTAAACATGTTCAAGGAGATCCAATTCTCCTTTTTGTAGTCATGGGGAGTGATAATTACTTTCTTCTCTTTGCATTTAGGATCATTTAGTTTCTTATTCATCTTCTCCCTAGTGATTTCATCTAATTTCTTATCTTCCTCTGTGCACTCAAAGCAACTAGGTTTTTGTCTAGGTTTAAGAATCTCATTGCCATCATAGATCACATTTTGAGCTGCTTTTGCTATCTTCCCGTACTCAGGGTTGGGTTTATCTATAATGGGAACACTATGCTTATCGCTTAGAACTCTATGCTTAGTGATCATGTGAGCAGTCTGAATGGTGTTCCCTTGTATGTACAACTTGTTTTCAAGTTTGTTTTTCAAAGTTTTCAGATTAGAAAAATCTTTCAAGAGTTTTGATTCCTTTGCATTAAATTCTTGCTTAAGCATTTTCACATTTTCTTGAAGTTCTTGTTTTTGTTTAGCAGTTTTAGAAAGCTTTTCTTGCAAGGAATTTAACTCTTGTTTTAATACTTCTTCTCTAAAATTACTTTTTCTAATGATTGTACCCACTTGGTCATCCATTTCCTGCTCACGAGTGGTCAACTCAAATTTTGCACGTTGTTCATAAATAGCAACACGTTCTTTATAGGCATTTAGTTCAGAAATTACAGAATCATCAGGGGCACATGCAGTGTATTCATCAAAAACATAGTCATTGTTGACTGAAGAAGATGCATCACTTGGTACAACTTCACTTTAACTTTGTTTCACATATTGATCATATGGGACAACATTGATATTACCCATATTTTCAATATTTGATTCAACAGTTTCAGTTGATAGTACTTTGTCATGCATCTTTTGCACATCAGCATCATCGTATAGTTTTAATACCTCTGAGATGAGTTTGTCTTTGGATGGGCCAGCTTGTGGTGAAGATGAGACCTTGGGAGAAACCATTGGAGAAATGCTAGCCATAAAAATTGTGTGTGCAGTAGGTCCATCATCCACATCAGAGTCGTATGCATCACAATCAGCGACTTGAAAGGCATTCTGATGATTGTGACCTATCTCCTAAATAGGCTGCTCATCCACATCTGCATCATAGGTCTTGGCATTGCCCTCAGCAAGAAACAACAATTCCTCTTCATCCAAAGCAGCACCATTATCCTGAGCTTGTATAAGCAGCATCTTATCTCTGAAGTAATCAGCATTCTGTGGACGTTTTGGAGATGTGCAGTTCCTTGCAATGTGTCCCTCACCACCACAGTTATAACATTTGATCGGCTTAGCTTGACCTTGATTACCATTCCTTCCTCGATTCTGATTACCAACATAACCTCTACCATCTCCACCTCTTCCCTGATCATATTGTCTTTCCTGAACTGGTTGCACCACGATCCTCCCATCTTTAACAGTAGCTTGATTGTGTGGGTTAGATGCTGTTCTGAGGTTGTTGTTGGTTTGTGGGAGAGAATTCATGTTTTGACTAATCAGAAGAGCTAGTTGATTAATGATGTTACCCACGTGTGCATCAGCATCAGCTTGTTTGAACATAGGATCAGGAATGAGTTTGTGATTACCATTACCCATGGGTATGACTTGTGAGGCTTTGGTTGTGATTCCGATGTTTGAGTAGAAGGCAGTTGAGTCATTAGATGAGCTTGTCTCTCCCTGGTTGGTTTTGAACTGATTAAGAATCATTTTTTCAAACATAGCATGTCTCTCATTCTTAAGGAGGAAGGCATAGAGTTTCTCATAGTTTGTATTCTTCAATCCTTTAGTGAGCTTCACAGAGGTGACAAACTTGTGCCATTCGGGATTCATGTTGTTCACAAATTTTGAGTTCAGCTGAATGTTAGGCATAGTCATTCTGATGTTCCTCATATCATTCACCAGCTTATGAAATATCACATAGTACTCATAGACACTCTCATCTGGTTTCATCTTGAAGTGTTCAAATTCGTCATAGAGTTGTGATTCTCTGTCTTCCATAGTTAATTCAGAACCTGAGAGAAGCATCTTGACATTATCCCATACTGCCTTTGCTTCGGTGTTGTGATTGATCAGCTTGTAGATGTCTTTAGGAAGACCTTGAAGAACAATGTTAGAAGCCCTGATATCAGCATCGAATCTCTTTTTCTCCTTATCATCAAGCTCATCATACATCTTTGGTCTGTCCATTCCGTAAATCAGAGTTCCATCTTCAGCAGTATCAAGTACATCTCTAGTCGTCTCAACCCGATACGGTCCTTCATCAATGGATTTGAGAATGTTGACACCATTTTCCTTTCCAAGACAGTACAATCTGATTCGTTGAGCCCAAGAATCATAGTCAGTTCTGTCAAGCATGGGTGGACGAGTATCTGAACCAGCTGCTTGAACATCCTCGGCAACACTGGAGATGATTGTAGAAACGTTGGTAGACATGATGACAAATTAAACGGGATTTTATAACTCTATGATTAAACCGGGAAATAGATTCTTTCACGGGATTTTACTAAATCAAGAGAAAACCGTAAAGAAATCACCCAAGTCGCTAGAAAATTATGCACCAAGTCGCTATCTTCTAATTCGCTATTCCAGCAAGTCACTAAAGTCCCAAGTCGCTAAACAAAAGACAAGTCGCTAAATAGCAACTCGCTAAGCCTCTAGTCGCTAGCAAAATTTTGGCAGCAATTCGCTAAGATACAAGTCGCTAAGGAATTAAGTCGCTAAATAGCAACTCGCTACTTACCAAGTCGCTAACACCAAGTCGCTACCCGTATTGGAGCATCCACTACTTGTACTGTTAGTCGCTAGGCCTAAGTCGCTAACTCCACAAACTGCAACTCGCTACAAAAATGTAAAGCAAGTCGCTAGCAAGAAAGAAATCCGTAGGTCAAGTCGCTAGCAAGAAAACATCACAGACATCACTTTTCAATCCAAAAACAACCCAACCAAGATGATTCAAGCTTACCAAATGAAAACCTAAACACTTGTGATGATTCTAAACATAAAAGTACTAACAAAATCCAAGCTTTAACACAAGAAATCAACCAAATGATTCACAAACCACTAAACTTTTTCAAACTCAAAAACCACCTAAAAACCACTAGAAATCCAAAGATGTGCAAGATATGATCTAACCATGGCTCTTGATACCAATTGTAAGATATTGGATTTCACATACACATCAAACCATAACACAAAGTGGGCGTATAAGTGGAATTCTAAAGAGAGAAAGTTAGAGGTTTAGGGAACTTAGTGAGAGAAAGTGAAAGATATTATTATGAGCTCCAACTCTCTACCTTGGGAGGTAGAGAGTATTTATAGTCTTACATAAAACGCCACACAACGGGCTGTGGATCAGGCATACAGTGGGTAAAGACCCGTCCGTCCTCCACGGTGTTACTTAACTAAATACTACTTAACTTAAAATAACTACGACTACGAGCTTTATAACGATTACATATACTTGAGGTGACCGACTCTTTAATACCTGGAATTTCTAATTCCTAACATAGGGGTATCGTGTACTAAAGATGAGTACAACGCAAGGGTGTTGGGGAATTACTTAACCTATGTGGAAGAAGTAATTATAATACTGGTATCAAACAAGGGTTATCATAATGCCTCTTATCATTTAGTTATTCCTATCTACACAAGTGTAGTCTCACTAGCGATCTCGGGATGCATCACAAAACAAGTTCTAGAATCTATTATACTACCAGTACACTCTCGAAGCATTAAAGGTGAATGCTTTAATTCCTATAGATCTAGGGGCGAACCTCAAATTTTTGGGGTGGAATTTGAGTGGTAAAGGGTTTTTGTGCTAGTCATATAACTTCCTATCCATGAGACGCTTTATTAAGACTAAAGACCCACTCGTACAAGTCATGAAAAATTTTAAATTTGGTTCTAAAATTACCCTAACCGATATTTCTCATGGTTTATTACAAAAATAAAATAGGACAAGACAAATTTTCAAGGATAAGTATAGTTTCAAATTTCCCGTTTTATTCTCCCTCCCTACACTTAAACTGAACATTGTCCCCAATTTCCCCTGAAAGTATCAAAGTTATGATAACGGAAGGTAATTAAAAAAGAAAGAAACTAGTACTCCCCTGATTAGCTAGGTAGGATCCGTGCAAAGTAGTGGTTAAATTCTTTCCAAGAAGAATATATGCGTGAAAAGCTCCATCCAATCTTATGTTTCTTCTTCTTGATAAATAAAACCTGCACACTTTAAGAAAATAGACGAAACCTTCGCGTAAAATCGGCGGTAAAATTATATATGACTCTACCAAACTACGATATAATGCTTGTGGAATGAATGTTTGCAGGTTTTCTGGAAAATTAAAACCTGTGAAATTCCAAAAATTTATAAGTAGCACAGAAAATGAGAGAAAGTTAGATAAGCTGTTTCTGCTCCTCCTGATGCCGTCAGGTTGCATTCCTGACGCCGTCAAGTTATCCTGACAGAAACTGGTCTGCTGCATTTTTCTGGAAAAATTCTCGAGAAATTACACCTTTAAAATCTGGAAAATTCCTGCAAAACATCCATTATGACTCGATACAAGCATTTGACTATAACAAACACACACATATATATCATTTTCAATAATCGTACTTCTCATGTTCACGTTCTTTTAAAAACGTGTGTAATCTTCCCTACACTTATCCTTTTTGTAAATTACCTTTATATGTAATTAAGACGAGGTTAAAGACAAAATAAAGCATCTTCACAAATTCAAACATGAGAATAAACAATCAATGAAAAGATATATGACACATAACCAAGCAAACAATTAAGCATGGGTTGCCTCCCACGAAGCGCTTTTATTTATTTATGAGTCTTGTAGCTAGACTCGAAGTTGTGCCCCTACATGGTCTCATGCACGCTTACGTGCCCATATCTAAGCCATTCCAATGTTCTCTCACTTTTCTTGTATTCATCTCCTAACTCTAGGAATTTTTTATAGTACCTATCATTCTTTTCATAAGTATGCCTAAGTCCCCATTGTTTGTCTCTTTCACTAAGTATTGGAATGTGAGCCATCCGATTACATGCCTCTATATCTTTGTGCTTAAACCTAGGATGCGTACGGGGCATTTGATAGACAAAATCTTCAACTCCATCAGAGAAGGTGATTAGACCATCAATCATCCATTCATTCAACCTAGTCATTCTCTTAAAGTTTGTTCCAAATATTACTTGAGTGAGGCTCCCATCAATGAATTCTCCTAAATCTTCTAGGACCATGAATTCAACAACATAGGCAAAACTTCCAACAAACACATCCAAGTTAGTGACCGCATCAACAACATTATCCCCATGATAGGCTAATTCATTTACCTTAATTTTGTTATATATATTTCTCGAGGTTAAGTTTAAACGTAAGAATGAGTGCAAGTTAGCATCAAAACTTTCAAATCCTATCTTATAAGGGAATTGCATGTTAAAGGGGCCATCAACCTCAATTCTATACCTAGGATCAAAGCATTGGGAGAAGTCTTCTTTCATTTCAAAATTAACTTCATCGATGTCCTCCTCGTTATCAAGTTCCTCACCATAGTCAAACTCCTCATCAGAATCCGAGTCATAGAAAGGACTATGGTGTTGCCAATTTATTTCATTATTCCCTAGGTGATTTCCAAAGTGATGAATGAGTGAAAGGTTTTGTGGGATTGTGTTTTATATTTCGGGATTAGGAGGAGGGTTGGGGGCGAGATTTGGAGCGGGTAGTGCAAAGTTTCTACAGCGAAAGATGCGAATCATGGTGAGTGATGGGTGTTACGAACAAAGTCACGAAGAAGGGGGATAGACTACGAGGAAGCTAAAAATTGAGAAAAAAGCTTACTTGATAGGAATCAAGCAAGGAAACCTAAACGAGATAGAGATCTAACTAGCTATTATATTCCCTGGGAACGGCGCCAAACACTTGATACGCGTACAACGCGCGTTCGGGGTCAAAGAAAACTTCCTTTTCTTCGAGCAAGTTTTTCAACACCCTAGGCACTGAACCTAATCATCGTAGTGTAGTATTAGGGTAAGCCTCGGGGATTGATATCGTTCTCTATGGGAATAGGATTGCTAGTGAGAAATTACTACGCTAAGGTTGAGGTTGAGGAAGATTATTTTTTTATCTTTTTTATATTTTTTTATAAAGCTAAGGGTTAAATCTCAGGGTATTGGATTTGGGGTTTTGGTACTTCTACCGATTACTCTACTTATTTAATTATCTAAACTAATGGGTAGTCTATGTCTTTTTCAAGTGTGCTCGTATGATGATTAAAGATGTGTCTACCTAGATACTATTACTCCCTAGTTATATTTTATTGGTGGTTCAATTGTCACGTCCTTATTCTTAACGCGTTGTGTTTTCTAAGGTCGTAGGGTGTACTTTTATCCCTAACTCTTTGAAGCTACCTTAAGGCTAACGACTACGAAATCTCTAGGATTCATAAACTTAACACTAAGGTTTTCTTTGGATGTTTAGCCTACAATTTCACTAGTAATTATAAACTAATGTTCAACAAAGATTAATCAAGCATTAAAAACACAACGATGGCTTTAAGCACTCCTAAGCCAATTATAATTAAGATAAGAGACAACCAATCAATATTTAATAACTAGGTTTCATAGATCTAAGCAAACACACAAGTAAATTAGCCGGACATGTTAAACATGCAAGCATACACACATTCAATCGAAGACATAATGAAATCAATGGAATAAATAACTTATCTCGATGTAAAATAGGGTATTAGAACCCTAAAATACTGTCCAACCCGGACTACAATCATTTTAGGTTTTTACTCCGCAAGTCTACCTCTAAAAAAGTCTGAAAATCAAATTCTATATATAGTTTTACAACGGCGACAACGTCACCTTGTAATTGTGACGCCGTCAGATCGCCGCCATTAGAGTTTCATCTTGGCCAAGTCAACTTTGGGACGGCGTCACGTTGTGGTTGTGACGCCGTTAGCTTCAGCTCTGACGTCGTCTAAAACTGGATCTAAGGCGTCTGGGATGAAAAGTCTTCGTGACGCCCTTACTCTTCAAATCCTGACGTCGTTAGGTGTAAAATAGCAATTTCGCTATTGTTTCGTCACAAAATCAGGGACGGTGTCGCCCTTTGTTTGGGACGCCGTCAGGTGCATTTCTAGCGGCTTGAGTGTCTTGATCTTGACTTTAGCCATTTTCTTCACATATGTACTCCTTTTCGTCCAAATAAGCATCATTCCAGCATTTTGCCATCAAGAGGCCTAAAAAGTGAAAAGGAACGAAATTAAGCAGTAACGGATATAAAAGTGGGTGATTAAGGGCTTAAATGACCCCTTAAAAGTGTACGTTTTAAATCCTTATCAGTCCTTATCAAGGAAAGGTCAAACCTTTTCTTAAAGGCTAAAGACAAATAGCAGTGTTATCACTACTATTCAGAAAGCACCATTGTCCTATACCCAAAGTAGTCATTTGTAACAGAGAAAAAATACGTAAGTATATTGTCCAACATAGTTTATGTCATTTTTGTCTTCTTTCTGATGGTAGTACATTATACTTGTGTATAAATAAGATCATAATGTATGAGTAAAGGTTATCGGGTTTGTGCACTTAATGCGTACACACTCACAAACAACTTTTACTCCTCCGAATACAACTAAGTCCCTCAGGATAGCTCAGTTGTTTATAATAGTTTTACTTAAGATTAGCTTAACTTTAGAGAGGAGACTACCATACTTTTCACTCAATCCCAATTGTTGTTCCGCAAACACTTTGTCTCTTTTACTTTACGTTTATCTTTTAACAAAGTATTTTTATTACATTTCTAAGTCATGGAGCTTGGATAGATTAAGTTTGTAGTTAATTCTAACCAAGTTTACGGGAACAACAAGTGGTATCAGAGCTTTGGTTTAAAAAAATTTAAATAACAGAGTCTGAAATTTTTTAAAATCAAGATCCTACCATGGCTGATAGTGATGTACCCCAACTAGTCGACAAAAAGGGAGGAAGCTATTCAAATGTTGCCACCCGACTTAAAGTTGGGAAATTAGTGGAAAAAGCGCAAGCTTTGCCACTTAACTGGAATGGAACCATACTACATTACGTGTATTAATGATGGTTCATTTTTCCCTAAGACTGCTGAAGGTTTACCCAATCCTGAAACCCAATGGACTACTGATGAGAGAAGGGTGGTCAATCCGGACCAACGCCTCAAAAGCATCATTATCTCTTGTCTCCCTAACGATATAATCATTCATTAACTGTAAAACAGCAAAAAAAACTTGGACTGACTTGGTTCATAGCTATGAGGGTCCCTAAGATACCAAGGAAAACATGATAATGGACTTGAAACTTGAGTATAACACTTTCTGAGCCAAATATTCTGAAAGACTCTCAAAGACCTATACTAGTTATAAGACATTGCTTAATGAGTTGTCCAATGATGGCGTCACCCTTTCTAAGCATGAAATTAATGTTGGCTTTTACAACAATCTCCCTGAGAAGTGGTTAAGCTTCTCTCAAGGTCTTAGAATTCTAATCACATTCAAAATCTTGAGCTACCTTAAATCTATGGGAAGTTTGTCTATGAATAAAACTTGATCTTTAGGAGATACCCTGATTCGAAAAAGGCTCAAGAGACAAAAAATGCACTGAGTATTGCAACCATATCAATTGTATTCTTTTCTAATAGTGTTGTGCAAGATTTTTAAGAAAACTCTGATGATGAGGCTAACGAGAGAACCAAGAATACAAACGCAAGTCCCCGGCAGCGGCGCCAAAAACTTGATGTGTTCGCACGAGGTTTTAAATTTTTAAACAAGAATTACCGGTTAACTAGGAACACATTCGGGCAAGTATACCCTAGTCAAGTTGTAGTATAGTATATGGTAAATCAAGGTCGTCCCAAGAGACTTGGTTGCACTACAAGTGTTGTTTGTTTGTTTAAGCAAGTAACAAGTTGATGGTTATGATTCTCACATATCAAACCAACAAGAAAAGCAATATAAGAACAAGCACGTATCAAGGTCGTGGTTATGATTGTCACGGATCAAACCACTAAGAACAAGCACACAAAGAACATACATGTTTAGACAAATGATCACAAGGATATTAGGATGTTTAGTTTGGAAAACATATTATCAAAGATAGAACCTATAATAATAGTTTGGTGTTTTATAAATCAAATGTGCATAAGCCTCAATCAAGTGGTCATGTCATGAGCCTTATACCAACAACAACAAAGAATCCTTTTCGGCCATAGACTTTGATGTTATTAATTTGTAAAGTTCCATTTACTTGAAAGATAATGAGAACACATATTCAAAAGATTCCTTTCGGCCATAATCCAAATTAAACCTTTACTTGTTATGTTTATTAATTCTCTTGCACAATCATCACAAAGTACAAGACCAAAATCATTTGTCACTAATGAATTGAAACTAACCATTGTTAAGAATACTTTCGTCCATTGAACTCAACAATGATCAACCAAAACAATAAACAAGAACAAGTTCCAATTCAACCAAATATGATGTTATCAACATATTCCAAACAAACACTACAATTATCCAAACATCCTTTTATCGCAAGTTCTCATATGAAATAAACAAGTATCACATAATCAACACAACCAAAGAACCAAACATGAATCATAGCATTCAACATCATAAAAGTAACAAGGATTTACCCAAAGTAAGATTACATTAGGCAATGGTGAAGGATTATAGCACTCCTTCAAGCCTCCAATCAACTACAACTTCTAACCAAGCATACTTCTGGAAATGGCAGAGGTTTGTGGTCTTTTGGGAGAGATAAATTGGTGGAAATTCGTCCTTAAGGGTGGAGGCTAGAATTACACACACAAAACTAACCAAAAATGGTCTTATTTATAGGTAGAAGCCACCCTTAGCCACCAAGTAAGTTTCTTGGGCATAAAGTGTCATAAAGTAGCAGGTTTAGGAGTTATTAGAGCCATATGATCGGACTTGAGGCTTAATGGCACTTAAGGATGCATTAAAAATTACTTGGAGAGGTCAGCTTGGCGTAACCGATTCGGTTGGGCCCCCAACCGATCCGGTTGCGACTTTCTGACAGAAAAGGTCAAAAGCCAAATTTGTAAATCTTTCTCTTAGCTTTCCGTGGCCGCAAACGGGGGGTCAAACGGAGTCCGTATGCAAAAGTTATGGCCAAAATGGTGAAGGTGTGTCGGGAACAACGAGGCTTCCAATATTTCTTCGTTTAAGCTTCTTTTCTTCATTTCTTTCTCGTTTTCCTTCTTGAACTTTATTCTTAAGTCTTTGGACCACTAACTTGATGACTTTATCTTCTCGAATATACTCCACAAGTCTTGCTTTTGTCAGGAATTCTTCGTATATGGAGAAACCTTCGTATTTTACTTCTTTTTCCGTCTTTTTCTCCACTTTCCTGTACTTGGCTACAAATGAACTAGCAAACGCACTTTGATACGATTAAGCAACAAAAGCATATGATTATAACCAAATAACACACATAAAAGCACGGATAACGCTACTAAAAACATGCACAATTTGAGCGTTATCAAATTCCCCCACACTTAAACTTTGCTTGCCCTCAAGCAAATCTAAGAAAAGAAAAATGAAAGACAAACCTAAATGACAAAACAAAAAGAAAAATAAAAATAAAAATCTTTTTTTTTGGTTTTTTTTTTTTTTTTTTTTTTTTTTTTTTTAATATATATATAAAAATAAGCGAAAAATGAGCGCAAACTCCCCCACACTTAAGGTTTTGCTTGCCCTCAAGCAAATCTAGAAATTAAGAAAAATAAATCCTACATGGTGCATGAAAGATGATTAGAAAAATGCGATGCAAATCTACCAAGTACAAGTACAAGATATGATTCATCGTTTTAAGCTTTATGAGGTGAAAAATCGAGATGTTTGACAATACCCCATGGATTCTCTCGCTTGATAACATGGCTAAGCACCTCACGAAAAAGAACGGATGTATAATTCACTCAACACTCAATTTATTTAGTGATGGATAGTATTAAGGAATAGTACACTCATATTGCTCAGTCATGATCTAAATATTACCATAGGCTTGTACAAGAAACAAAACTCCACTGACGTGGCATAAGCACCAAGTGTAAACATCTAAATAGGGCTTTTATTCGGGTTATAACGTTAAGGCTAAGGTTTCATAAAAGGTATGGATAAGGCATGGGATTGTTAATGAAATTGGTGTTAAAAGAAAAATAAAAGTCAAGTCTAATACCCATGTTGCTAGTTACCGAACAATCCGCGAACCCGAAAATGATTATAGTTACAATCTTCTCCTCTTCAAATATCGATCACCAAATATATATATCACGTCTTAGCACATTGGCTAATCGATATCTCAAACATACTTCCTCTTCCTAATAATATAGCACATTGTCATCACATATATTTTTTTTTTCATTTTTTTTTCGATGACTTATTCTTTTTTTTTTTCAATTTTTTTTTACGTTTTTTTTTTCAACACTTCTTCTTCATACATCAAATCTCCCCCACACTTCGTATAAGCATACACCACAAAAATACAAATAAGAAGTTGCGCACATTCATCTTCGTCGGAATGGCACACACGAATGGCAAAGTGTGGCTAACTCATAATCATAAAAAACAATCCAATCATACCAAGTAACTAACAACCAACCGTTTAGACATTGACAAAGGGTAGGCTAAGGTTTAAAGTGTAAAATATTTTTGTATTTTTCTGGATGCAACAAAAAGAAAAGGATGGCTCAATGGGGTGTACTAAGGGTATCTAGCGCTAAAGATGAGCGCTAACAAATGGGTCCATATGGGTGGTTAACTAACCGATGTGGTTAGCTAATATATCATTAGATGTAAACGGAAGGCCATTTGGTTTTATTCCTAAGGTTGCCTCTTTATCACACGAATACACTTATATCACACGAATGCGATCTTACTGCGGTCTGGTAATGATTTACAAGCACAAGTTCTAGAATAAATAAAATCACCGGCACACTCAAGGAAAAAGATCCAAGCATAAAAGATGTATGCTATTAAGAAATAGGCTAAAATCCTCACAATTTAGTGGAAAGGGCTATAAAATGCGCTAGCAAATGTTATCGATCCCAGAATGGATTGCAATATTAATCGGAACACATCTCAAGTTTTTCAAAATTACCGATTTCACCAGTGGGTTGATCCAGTTATTCTAATATATCAACCTATACGCGTGAAAACAACTAGATCATAAGGGCAAACAAGTTCACAAAATTAAAATTTGCCCAAACATTTTGGATTTTAAAAATGAGTTTCGCTTTTCTTATTTAACTTTCCCCCACACTTAAGTTAAGCATAATCCTCAATATGAAAAATAAACTTCAAAGCATGTAAGATAGGGAAAATGAAATAATAAATCCAAGAGAAACGAAACCTCCCGGGCCAAAGAAATCGCGATCGAACTCCAAATGATAAGATGCTAAGCAAAGGCTAGCATAAGCGTGTGAGATCAATCGATTTCTCTTTCAACCAAACATGTCCAATCAAGAGTGAAAGGTTCACGATCCAACCAATCCTTCCTCCAAGAGTTTATTCAATCTGCAAAAATAAACTAAACTACAAAACGCGTAAAATCCTAAAACTCTCTTTCGTAGGCATCACGGTTGCATTTAGCGTATGCAACAAGCCTTTAAACCCCTCGGTGGCCCGAGTGGACGAGTTATAGTCTCGTGAGGGTTTCCAGTGAACATACCCACAAAGTTCAAAACACTTTTATTTTTAAAAAAAAAACAAGTACTTATTTATTCACAATGTACCAAATTAACAAAACTTAAAATGGAAAAACCAAATAAAAGAAATGATACTCTTGCAAAAACGAAAAGACACTTAAACTTATTTTATCAAAACACACAAAAACAAAAAACGAAACGGATTTTTTTTAAACAGATTAGTCCAGCCGAATCGGTTACGGGGTGTGACCGATCGGTTGGGGACGAACCAAATGAGACAAACCTTCCAACCGATCCGGTTACGGGCGATGACCGATCGGTTGGAGGAAATTTTTAAAATTTTTTTTTTTTTTTTTTTTTTTTTTTTTTTTTTTTTTTTTACAAGTTTTATTTCAAACCATTTATTGATAAAATAAAGTAAGGACACAAAAGGTTACGAACATAAAACTAAACACAAGTAATTAAAACACATATTAACTATCACGAACATAAAACAACACTTAAAACAAAATACGCATAAACAAATAAAAGCACGATTACAGAAAAATAACAATCACATAGACGCAAGCAAACACAAATAATCACGTAAAGCAAATCAAACAAGATAATCTAAAACAAGATAATCTTATTCAAAATTAATACGAAACTAATATAAACAAAAATAACAAAAACAAATAACATAGAGACATGCAAGAGATCATATAACATATAAAACATAGAACACAAGAAACAAGAAAAACACAAAATGGATTTTTTTTTTTTTTTTTTTTTTTTTTTTTTTTTTTTTTAACAGAACACACAACCGGATCCGGTTACGGGTAGTGACCGATCGGTTGTAGTGGTTTTATTAAGTACGAGGCTTCCAACCGATCCGGTTGGAGTGCCAACCGATTCGGTTAGAGTGATCTGGGTGGTTTTGGTGGGTTTTTTTTCGCAAACATTTTTCGAGCAACTTAGAAAGCAATCATTGAAATGAGCATTTTAGAACACATGAAACGAAATCCCAACATCAAAAACTTGATTTTTGATGCAAAGATCATTTGAGCAATTATGAGAAAATGAGAGATTTTTAAGAAAAAGACAAGCATTCAAGCAAACATTAAGAGCAATCAATTCAACAAGCAAACAAACACAAGAATACAAACGCAAGTCCCCGGCAGCGGCGCCAAAAACTTGATGTGCTCGCACGAGGTTTTAAATTTGTAAACAAGAATTACCGGTTAACTAGGAACACATTCGGGCAAGTATACCCTAGTCAAGTTGTAGTATAGTATATGGTAAATCAAGGTCGTCCCAAGAGACTTGGTTGCACTACAAGTGTTGTTTGTTTGTTTAAGCAAGTAACAAGTTGATGGTTATGATTGTCACATATCAAACCAACAAGAAAAGCAATATAAGAACAAGAGCGTATCAAGGTCGTGGTTATGATTGTCACGGATCAAACCACTAAGAACAAGCACACAAAGAACATACATGTTTAGACAAATGATCACAAGGATATTAGGATGTTTAGTTTGGAAAACATATTATCAAAGATAGAACCTATAATAATAGTTTAGTGTTTTATAAATCAAATGTGCATAAGCCTCAATCAAGTGGTCATGTCATGAGCCTTATACCAACAACAACAAAGAATCCCTTTCGGCCATAGACTTTGATGTTATTAATTTGTAAAGTTCCATTTACTTGAAAGATAATGAGAACACATATTCAAAAGATTCCTTTCGGCCATAATCCAAATTAAACCTTTACTTGTTATGTTTATTAATTCTCTTGCACAATCGTCACAAAGTACAAGACCAAAATCATTTGTCACTAATGAATTGAAACTAACCATTGTTAAGAATACTTTCGTCCATTGAACTCAACAATGATCAACCAAAACAATAAACAAGAACAAGTTCTAATTCAACCAAATATGATGTTATCAACATATTCCAAACAAACACTACAATTATCCAAACATCCTTTTATCGCAAGTTCTCATATGAAATAAACAAGTATCACATAATCAACACAACCAAAGAACCAAACATGAATCATAGCATTCAACATCATAAAAGTAACAAGGATTTACCCAAAGTAAGATTACATTAGGCAATGGTGAAGGATTATAGCACTCCTTCAAGCCTCCAATCAACTACAACTTCTAACCAAGCATACTTCTGGAAATGGCAGAGGTTTGTGGTCTTTTGGGAGAGATAAATTGGTGGAAATTCGTCCTTAAGGGTGGAGGCTAGAATTACACACACAAAACTAACCAAAAATGGTCTTATTTATAGGTAGAAGCCACCCTTAGCCACCAAGTAAGTTTCTTGGGCACAAAGTGTCATAAAGTAGCAGGTTTAGGAGTTATTAGAGCCATATGATCGGACTTGAGGCTTAATGGCACTTAAGGATGCATTAAAAATTACTTGGAGAGGTCAGCTTGGCGTAACCGATTCGGTTGGGCCCCCAACCGATCCGGTTGCGACTTTCTGACAGAAAAGTTCAACCGCCAAATTTGTAGATCTTTCTCTTAGCTTTCCGTGGCCGCGAACGGGGGGTCAAACGGAGTCCGTATGCAAAAGTTATGGCCAAAATGGTGAAGGTGTGTCGGGAACAACGAGGCTTCCAATATTTCTTCGTTTAAGCTTCTTTTCTTCATTTCTTTCTCGTTTTCCTTCTTGAACTTTATTCTTAAGTCTTTGGACCACTAACTTGATGACTTTATCTTCTCGAATATACTCCACAAGTCTTGCTTTTGTCGGGAATTCTTCGTATATGGAGAAACCTTCGTATTTTACTTCTTTTTCCGTCTTTTTCTCCACTTTCCTGTACTTGGCTACAAATGAACTAGCAAACGCACTTTGATACGATTAAGCAACAAAAGCATATGATTATAACCAAATAACACACATAAAAGCACGGATAACGCTACTAAAAACATGCACAATTTGAGCGTTATCAGGGGGAAGGGAGAAAGGCACTGAAAGACCAACTCCTTCTCATACTAAGGGGGAGACTAAAGAACCAAAGGCGGCTATTCCCTTCTCATCCTTCAAGCCAGATCCTGAATAATAGATCCCTGAACAACCAACGTCATCAACAGTTTCCAAGAGGAAAGGAAAAGGGATTGCAACCACATCAGAGCCTGAACAACTCAAACATATAAAAGCTTCATCGATTGTCCGCCAGGATCCTGATGCACTTGTTAGGGTGCCTTTATGAGATCAATGGAAAGATATTCTATCTGGCAAATGATTAAATCAATGCTCATCTGGAGAAAAAGGAAGAATTAAAAAAGGCTGCTGAAGAAGAAAGGAGACTAGGACTAACAAAGACTGAAGTGATCAAGATCGTTCAGGAGATGACGAGACACTTGGCATTGACCCAAAGAAGATCACCACTGACAATGTCGGAGTCAAGTTCTTAAAGTCTTAGGATGAAGAATTAGAGGCTCTCAAGAAAAACACTCAGAAAAGGTCAAAAGAATGGTTGAGCTGAGAAAGAAAAAGATTAAACAGTACAAATGGACTATGACATAGAGACTAAGGCCTGGACCCATCACAGATGTGGATGTTCAACCCATGACCAAGCCTGAAGCTCTCTGGGTCTATAAGGGTAGTGATAAAAGGGAATTTGAAGTACATGATCCATTCAAGTTCTTTGACTTTGGTATCACTGAGCAAGATGAATTGGGTCCAAGTATTGAGAAGAAAGGGAACATTATTGTCAAGGACCTGATGACATCACTGAGAAACATGTACGAAATACTGAAGAAAATGCCTGAAGATCTTGGAATTCAGTCTGCCATTCCTACTCCTACTTCTCAAAAGTCTCAAGCTCAACCTTCAGGAAGAAAGAAGAAACAAATTGAGCTTTAACCTGTAATCAAGGTTCCTGGACATGATAGCAATTGTGTCCCTCTTGAAGGAGTTCCCTTTGTTAACAACATGGTTATAGAAGAACCTGAGAACGAACTATTCTTCATCGATTCTTATGGGAATCCAGCCTTCCAAAGATGGAGTGACATTGAACTTGCAGGGATTGATGCCTTAGTTGGATATCTAGTAATGGCATCAAATCTCAAGACCACATAAAATGCAAAGTTTTGCATGAGCTTGAAGAAAAAGATACTTGATCATCATAACCAAGAAAAGCTCGAGTCAAGGAGAGTAAAGCTAGAATCATTGACATACTATTTGGACTAAGGACGTTGTATACACTATCTTTTTAGAAATGTTTAGGACTAATGTAATCTATGAACAAATAATGTTTTATACTGAATGAGTGTTCTTTATTTGCTTTCTTGTATCATCAGTGTAAAAATAAGACCTTTGCTCACTTACACTGTTCATAATCACTTAGGCTATATTTATATCCAAATAGGAGGAGACTGTTCGGTTCACTTAGTACCCGTGTATCATTAAACTATGACTTGAATAGAAAATATCCTAAGTGTTGAATATCCGTAAACATCTACTAAGTCACTACGTAAAAAGTCACTCAGTGAGTCATCTTCAGGAAGCTCAGGGCAAGCCTTAGAGAAAGACTTTCAATTCAGTGAGGTGGAACGCAGTGAATGATACATGAGCCATAGAAGAAGATGATATGTTTAGTTAGTGATGAAAATAACTCACTAAACCCCAAGTCTCCTCAACAGCTATCAAGAGTAAAGACTTAAACTGAAGACCTAGAGACTAAAGGCTAAACACTAAAGTAAAGGCGGGACAAGGAGGGATAAATTTGAAACGAATCAGGGGAAGTCCTTATCAAGCAAAGGTCAAACATTTCCTGAAAAGCTAAAGAACAAGAGTAGTGTTATCACTGCTATTCTGAAAGCACCATTGTCTTATACCCAAAGTAGTCATTTGTAACAGAGACAAAATACGTAAGTATTTTGTCCAATATAGCTTATGTTACTTTTGTCTTCTTTGAAACGGTAGTACATTATACTTGTGTATAAATAAGATCATAATGTAGGAGTAAATGTTGGCGGGTTTGTGCACTTAATACGTAGACATTCACCAAACAACTTGTACTCCTCCAAATACAAGTAAGTCCCTCGGGATAGCTCGGTTAGTTTACCATAGTTGTACTTAAGTTTAGCTTAAGTTTAGAGAAGAGGTTACCATACTTGTCATTCAATCCCAAGTGTTGTTCCGCAAACACTTGGGTATAATTCTTTGTTAATTGCAAATAGATTTAAACATTGAAAAACTGTGTCTCTTTTACTTCACGTTTATCTTTCACAAAAGTATTTTCATTTCATTGCTAAGTCATGGAGCTTGGATAGATTACCTTTGTAGTTAGTTCTAACCAAGTTAACGGTAACAACAAAAATATTTTGGGTTTTCCATGTCTGCTTGCTTTAATACAACAACCTTCAAAGTTAAAGCACATGCATAAAGGTTAGTATAAAAAATATGGACAACAAAAATACTTAATAGTTGCAACTGATATTGAAAAAATTCTGATGCATATGGATTATCAGCATTGATAAATTCATCAACGTTATACGATTTGTTACATGGCACATTGGAAACAAATAAAGACATTGCTAATTTTTTATTACAAAGAAACGTATAAACTTGTTCAACATCCTTTTTGACCGAGTATATATACACATCTTACCTTTGAAAAATGAAATCAATCAACGTAACTTTACCTGTGATCATAAAAAGAAAAAAAATACTAATGAACGATGAACAATTAGAATTAGGGTTTCATACTTAGAATATTTTCAATGATTCTGATGATCATGAAAAGATATCGGTGAGGATAACCATCATTTTTAAAACTTTTTAGAATGTGCCTCTCATATTTGGAAACACGTCTCTGATACCCCCAAAAGTTCCACGACACCAAAGTTTCAGAAAACACACCCGGTTTCTCAAAGGTTTTTTTATTTGCGTTTTCGGCACGTTTATGTTTCGGAGCCTTTTAGAAAGCACCTCAAACTGCCTGACTTTTTTTCAATAAAAATCTCAATTAACCAATGGGAGAGCTCAATTTTACAATTGAGCCCTCTCAGTTGTTAATCGAATCCCATAATTTGATTTAAAATGAGTTCTCTATTATCTAATAGATATATATCGATGATCGATGCATTTATCTTATTTTCCGGACACAACGTTTGTGCATTAAATATCTAGTTTAAGTTAATTTTTAGTTGTGCAAGAACTTTAATTTTTATAATTTTAAATAAACTCGGTAGCTTTACACATATCTTTGTATTGGGAACGTTGTTATGAATTTTGGCGTGTAATTGTGTAAGGAATCGCTTTGATCATGTTAATACCATACTCAGTGCCCATCTTATTCCATTGCATCATGTGATCAAATTTAACTTAATATAAAAAGATCATTTTCTGTGGTTTTTGGATGCATAAGATAGCGAATTAATTGGAGGGTCCAGCCGATGACGGCATCGTATATCTACTTATTCTCATTTGTGTGCTTGCAACTTTACTTTTAATAAAGTTTTTGGTACCTTTTAAGAAAACAAAATTTTTTTGTTGTGCGTGTTTTTTGTGGTTGAAAATTCTTAGGAATAGACGATACCGACATGGGATTAAACCACAAATGCCTTGTACTAAGTGTAACGGTGAGCAAACATAATCGGGTTAATGTGAGCTTATCTATGCAGTCAAGCACTTTATAAAGAGGAATTTCATTAATAATTTAAAAATATTATATCAATAATGCAAATAAAAAAAATTACAATAAAATACACTTAAAATGAAATTAAAGATTATTGTTCATTTGTTCAACGTCAAATATGTTTTACTAAATCAGCTTTAAGGCTTACATGAGCTTCATCGTTAACTAAATCTATAAAAATACAATATCTTCACCACAATGTTGCTCTTATTGATAAAAGTTGTAAGAGATTACATTCCCTTTGTCTTTTATAATCATAGTATGTAATATGATGCATGTCTACACCATATCCGTTATTTTATTAAGTGACATCGGTTGTGTTGGAATTTTTATTATATCCCACTTTTTTTTATAGCATGTGAAATGCTCTTTCCACATCTTTTCTTCCTGCTTCATATTGAACGTTTTGCCATGAAAGGATGTGATATGTTTTGGAAAAACGAAGAAAGAACCTGAGGTAAATTGGGCAATTCAAGATCTTTACTAGAGTTGGTCCAGTAGCTTACCGACTTGAACTTCCGCCAGAGCTTAGTAGTGTCCATAATACATTTCATGGTTTCAACCTAAAGAAGTGCCTATCGGATAAATCACTCGTAATTTCGCTGGAGGAGATTTAGCTCAAGGACAAGCTGAACTTTGTTGAAGAACCAGTAGAAATCATGGACCAAGATTTTAAACGCTCAAAGCAGAGTCAAATTCCTATCTTCAACGTTCTTTGGATATCTCAAAGAGGGCTTGAGTTTACTTGGGAAAGAGAATGCGAAATCTGTCGCAAGTACTCACACCTCTTCACCGACACCATTCCGGCAGATCACATAAACTGAATTCGTGACAAAATTCCTTTAACTGGGGTAGATTGTAGAACATTGTATTTTCCACGTCATTACTTGTCCTTAAACTCAAAACAAGTTACTTTGAACATTTAAATATTTACTTTTACAAATAACCGTTATGTTAAATAGCGTAAATCGGTAAGCGACATTTAACGTAAACCGAAACTAGACTAAGTTTAGTCGACATTAAACATGTACCATATGACTTTTATAAAGGTATTTTATAATTCATTGCAATTGGTTTTGTAAGTTTTTCGTAAAACACATACGTTTTATATTTTAGCTCATGCATGCATACAAATACCCAACCAATTCACCACCTTAAATATTACACTATTATACACATGAAATAACTAAAAATTTAAAAATGCCACCCCACCCTCTACCCTACATCGGCCCCTTCACACATGCGCAATCCATACATTTTTGTTTTCTAACTAAACCATTTCTTACACTCTTACACCATGTACAACACCCTTGTTTTCTAGCTAATACTTACACAATTTGTAATATTGTCTAACCAACTCTTACATCTTTGTTCCTTTGCCTAGAATGAACATACACACTCTTACATAGTATTGATGCTCTTTCAATTTCCCAAGTATTACACTACAAAAGAGAAGTCACCTAGCTTATGTTTCACACACAACAAATCTCTCTCTCTCTCTCTCTCACACACACACACACAATACTCATGACAGAAAAGGGTTCAAACAAGAGGGTATTTTTAGTTCTTGATATCTTGGGTTAGGCAATTCGCAAGAAAGATTAGTTAAGGGTTTGAATAGTTAGGGTTTAGTTGTGGTTTTGGTTGATTTTGGGTTCTTATTCATCCATACACTCACTAACACTTGGTAAGTTTTCAAAAACCCTTTTTCAAACTTCCTACCATGTTATGAAATCATTCATGTTGTTATATATCCCTCATCTATACTTTTTGTGTTGAAAAATTGAGTTAAAAATAAGTTTAGATCATGTTATTAACTCATTCATGTTGTTATATATTGTAGGTCCAAAAGTTTATGGATCTAAGTAGCATTGAATGACTTATAGTAAACTTAAATAAATCCAAATTCACTATGTGAAGAACTTTTAACAAGATCTTGATGTATTAATGCGGAATCTTAACACACAAAGTATGAAGAACACAAGAATAAACTAACTTCGTATTTTCTAATAATTACTTTGCTCAAAGGTTAAGGCTTACAACTTGTACCATTAACCGAATACCTTAGGGATCCATTATAAACTAAGGAAATCCTAATAGACTACAAGACTTGTAGAAGGGTAAAGATATTGTTGGGTTTTTTGTTCTGATAACAAGAATGACACTAAGTATGGAACCACTGCCAGCATTAATGAAACCACAGGTCGAAGGATGAAACCACTGCTAGTAGAAGACTGAAACCACGGCTAAAACATTGAAGCACTGCTAGTATTGTTTAGGTCGGTTTCATTTGTAATATTCTAGAATATCTTGAGTAGGTCGTATTGTATTGGAGGTGTACTTATCTTGTTGAATACGTTATGTAGATTGTTGATGAGTGTGTAAATACTCATCATTTTTGGGTCAATATGAACTGCAAAACGTCTAAAAATGCTCAGAAATGCATCAAAATACTAAAAATATTCCAAAATTGCATTTTATATGTTTCAGATGCAAAATGTTTAAAATCAGATGAAAAATGAGCTAAGTTTGCATAATTGGCAGTTTCAGTCCCCCAAGTTTCTAAAATTGTCAAAAATAGTCCCTGAGTCCTAATTTCAAAAGATAAATCACCAAAGGTCCCTTTTAAAATCATAAGTTATCAAAATTAGTCCTTTGGTGAAAAATATCAAAAGTTTGAGAAAATTACAAAATTAGTCCTTTAAGTTTGAAAATTGGCAAAAATGGCCCCTGGAAAATTGGAAAATGGCAAGTTTGGTCCTCTTACTTTTTGAGATTTTCACTTTTAGCCCTTGGAACAACTTTTCAGAATTGGCAGCCTAGGTCCTTGAGTTTTCAGAAATTACAAAAAGAGTCCTTGTTGATTTAAACCCTTTTAAACCTTTGGACCTTGTCTAAACCCTAAGTGACCCCTGCCTTATTACTTTTGGACCCTTACCATTTTGACCCCCTTCATAATACTACCCAAGTCAATATCTGGTCAAACCTAGCCCCTACCCGCCTTTTTCCTTCTTCCCCGACCATCCTGTCTGCAACCCTTTTTCTGCAACCCAACATCACTCCACCCTACTCCACACTTTGTCTCCCCCCTCCTCATCATACCTACCTCCAACCCCCCCTAGTTGCTAGTTTCAACCCCAACTGTCAAAAGCCCATTTCCCGCCAAAAACCAATCAATGGCCAAGATCATATTTTTTCATCCAATGGTGGAGATTAAAGATGGGATTTATTCAGAACAAGTGGGAGAAGCATTTTGCATATAAAAGAGAGAAGAGTTGCAAGAAGGAAGGAAGTAGCTAGTTTTAAGTTTTTTTTTTAATGTCGTTTTTTAAAATTAATGTTGTAGTTTAATCAAAATGTTGTAATTTTAGTTTCCAAGTATCACATTCAAGTTAAAAAATCATTGTATTAAGCTTTTGAGTATCAATCCAAGTTTTCTTATGAATTTCAAGTTTGTTGTTCACTGTTGCACTGTTACAGTTTCAAATTCTATTTTCAAAGTTATTAGTATCATATTTTAAGCTTGAACAAGTTTATCTAAGCTCCTTATAAGCTTTGTATAAGATCACATTACAGTTTCAAATAATATGGGTTATGGTCAACACAAGTCAACTGTACATCAAGAATGGTATGGAAATGGTGTTTTGGTGATGCAGTGAGTGGAATTGGGTTGGATTTAGTTAGGTTAGAGTAGTTTTAGTCCTGGTTTTAGCCTGCTACATGAGCTGGACCCAAGTAAGTTTGAATTTCATTTTTCAATTTCTAGCCAGTTTGCATTTTGTACTTGTATGTGTAATCTATAGCCATTGAGTATCTTAAACTTGTTCATTAGTTGTAATTAGGTTATCTAATCTCAGTTTAGTCCATAATATTGGATAATGTAGTGTTTAATCTCATTCAAAGTTCAAAACAGTTGGTATAAAGGGTGTTTGGATTGCTGATTTAGCTGTCATTTAGGTTAGTGCAGTGGTGGATTATTGTTGCTTCATGTTTGTTTAACTCTTATATATCCAATGCTGTCTTAAATTTGCATCTACAAACACTCATAGTCAGAATTCCCATTAATCTGTCCCACAAGCTTGTCTGTTGTGATTTTGCAAGATTAAAATCTTGTTTTGTGTTTGTACATCTTAGATATAGCTTGCATTAGCCTTGTTTCATCATTTAACATCAATTGAAGTCCTTACATCTAGAATCAAAGTTCAAAATAGTCAACTTTTCATAATTGCTCAAAAAGTCAAATTGCATAAAAGTCAGTTTTGGCCAACCTAGGAGGATTTTTCATTTACTCATTTCTGAGCCAAATTAAGAGAAACTTGTTGCTTTAAAAACTTCTACTGGTCTAGTTTATTGTTATGATTTTTGTGTATTTTTGGAAATTTTCTATGAGCTTCATTTGAGCTTGTGAATGAGGGCTTATGTGCCCTGTGCAGGGCACTGAGACTGCACAGGGCTTGTGCAGTTTTTGCAACTCTTGCACAGAGCTCATCTGAGCACCTCTAGGTCTAGTTTTTAGTTTTAAGGTTCTTGGCCAGGTCTTCTCCTAGTCCCAAGTACTGGTTTTCCTTTTCAGCTTATTTGGTAGCTTGTGCATAAGCTCAAAGTTGCCACCTAAAACTGTTTTTAGCTTATTGTCTCAAAACACCAAATCTGTTCAATCAGTTATCCAGAGGTTATGGCTTGTTGATTTCAGTTGCTTTAGAGTTATTTTAGCTTATTGTTGCCTCTGTCTCAGTTTGGTACCTTTTGGTGTGCTTTTGGCTTATCCAAGTGCTTATTCTTAAGCACATTCCACTTCAGTTTCAAATTCCTCCACACAAGCCATTGTTTTTCCATTTTTCCTAGATTCCTCACATTATTTTAAGCTTTTCCTGAAATTTTCATATTTTTCCAAGCTTGTTTGCTATTTTTCTTAATTTTAATTAGTTTCTAAGCATTTTTAATTAGCTTTAAATACAATTAATTAAGAAAAAAAATAATTTTTCATTTTTCTTAAGTTTAGATAAATATAAAAAGTCAAAAAAATATTTTTCTAGATTTTTCCTAGTTAAATTTGTATTTTTAACTAATTTAATTAGTTTTTAATAGTATTTAATTCCTAGAAAATCCAAAAATATTCAGAAAAATACAAAAATAGTTTTGAAAATTCTATTTTGATATTTTAGATTTTTCTAAGTCTTAATTTTATTTTTCAAGCTTTATTTCATATTTTCTTTCATTATAGGCTATTATTAAATAGTTAGAAATAGTTTTTAATTAATAATAATTAATTTATTAGTTATAAAAATAATTTTCTTTTTCTATAAATTTTCTTTTATCATTAGGTTTGTAAAAATGTCATTTTCATATTTTTAGGACTTTTATTACTTAGATTTCACTTTTTATTTTGTACGTTTACGTAATTTTTATTTAAACGTAAGTTTTAAGTTTTAAACGTTCATCATTTTAAATATAGTGATAGCATTTATTTAATATTTTTTATCTTTTTAATTTCCTTTAATTTGCATTTAAGCCTCTGTAATTTGTGGCTTTTTCTGTAGTTATAATAATTCACAATCTCCTTTTTCGTTCAAATCTCTCGATCACTATTCGGAGGGTGATCCATTGCATAGCTCGCTGGGACATAACGACCCGGGGAAACACTATACTCCCCTGATCTTCATTGCATTCGTGCTTGAGCCGTTTTAAGTTTGTTACGGTCTGCCATTCACAAGTGGCAGACTTGAGTGATAAAACTTGACTGTTTGGCACGCATCAAATTTTTGGCGCCGCTGCCGGGGAGCTGTGCTGATTATCTTCCGTCTAGCAGATTAGTGATTTGGATATTCAATCCTTGTTTATACCATCTATATGTATTTATATTTTCTTATAAAAATCAAAAACCCAAAAAGATTTTCATTCTTTGTTTTTACATCATGTTTATCCAAAAATCCAAAAATATCCATCTTTACCCTCTCACATCTTTGATTCTTCATCCCTACCCCTCTGAAAACATTTGATTATTTCTATGTCTTATCCTCACCCTCTTGGTTGTCAATGGTGTGGTAGTCCTTATAATGGTGGCAATTGCCCCAGTTGTGGCATGGTGGAGTTAGGAAACGGGTCTGTCTATAACCAAGATCCCTATTCTTACCATAACACAACTGATTTATTCCATCAGCTACCACACTGTGAGACTCAGCAGTTTTACTGTTGTGAGTACTGTGGTGGTTCACACTCCAGTTCTGATTGTCCATTGGGAAACACGCTTGTCTATGAGCAGGTTCCTGATAACAATTATGACTACAACACATATGACTCACAGCCACATCAGTTTTACTGTTGTGAATATTGTGGAGGTCCTCACTGTAGCTCTGATTGTCAAACAAGGAATCCATTTCCTTGTAACAATTACGACTCTTCGTATCATGACCAACCTCTACAGTACCAAATGAATCAGGCACCACCTCAGCCTGAGCCACTTCCTCAAAATCTTCTCCTTGATCTTTTGGATTTAGTGAAAGATTTGAAGGAATGTAAACATTCCCAAGATAATCCAAAATCCATGGAAGAATTGTTAGCTGAAGAGCAGGCTGCTAAATTAAATTCCAAAATTGCGTTTGAAAAATCTATTAGGGAATCAATTGCAAAAGAAAAAGCAGCCAGATCTAGCTCTCAATTTCGTTTTATTCCTGATGACAGTGATGATGAGGATACACTTGATATCCTTCAATTCTATAAAATTCATCAAGTTCATCAAATGATATCCCAGCAGTTGAGATTCCTTCTCAAACAACTGCTATCACACCCGAAGCTCCCACTCACTCTCTGAACATGGGGGATGAGCATCTTGACACTGTTCCTGAAAAGGAATCGGACGAATTCATAAAGTCTAGTGTTGAGGACCTTGTCCCAATCCCGAGAGAGTCACAGGGAACTTTTGATCATATGTGTGATTCTCTTTCCCCTCTTGAGTGTTCAAAAGATCATTTTGAAACTTTCTCCGATGTTAGCGAAGATTGTGCTTCTTATGAAAACATCGAGTATGTTGAGGCATCGCTTCCAGTCAAATTGCATAAAAGTCAGTTTTGGCCAACCTAGGAGGATTTTTCATTTACTCATTTCTGAGCCAAATTAAGAGAAACTTGTTGCTTTAAAAACTTCTACTGGTCTAGTTTATTGTTATGATTTTTGTGTATTTTGGAAATTTTCTATGAGCTTCATTTGAGCTTGTGAATGAGGGCTTATGTGCCCTGTGCAGGGCACTGAGACTGCACAGGGCTTGTGCAGTTTTTGCAACTCTTGCACAGAGCTCATCTGAGCACCTCTAGGTCTAGTTTTTAGTTTTAAGGTTCTTGGCCAGGTCTTCTCCTAGTCCCAAGTACTGGTTTTCCTTTTCAGCTTATCTGGTAGCTTGTGCATAAGCTCAAAGTTGCCACCTAAAACTGTTTTTAGCTTATTGTCTCAAAACACCAAATCTGTTCAATCAGTTATCCAGAGGTTATGGCTTGTTGATTTCAGTTGCTTTAGAGTTATTTTAGCTTATTGTTGCCTCTGTCTCAGTTTGGTACCTTTTGGTGTGCTTTTGGCTTATCCAAGTGCTTATTCTTAAGCACATTCCACTTCAGTTTCAAATTCCTCCACACAAGCCATTGTTTTTCCATTTTTCCTAGATTCCTCACATTATTTTAAGCTTTTCCTGAAATTTTCATATTTTTCCAAGCTTGTTTGCTATTTTTCTTAATTTTAATTAGTTTCTAAGCATTTTTAATTAGCTTTAAATACAATTAATTAAGAAAAGGTTCAAAAAAATAATTTTTCATTTTTCTTAAGTTTAGATAAATATAAAAAGTCAAAAAAATATTTTTCTAGATTTTTCCTAGTTAAATTTGTATTTTTAACTAATTTAATTAGTTTTTAATAGTATTTAATTCCTAGAAAATCCAAAAATATTCAGAAAAATACAAAAATAGTTTTGAAAATTCTATTTTGATATTTTAGATTTTTCTAAGTCTTAATTTTATTTTTCAAGCTTTATTTCATATTTTCTTTCATTATAGGCTATTATTAAATAGTTAGAAATAGTTTTTAATTAATAATAATTAATTTATTAGTTATAAAAATAATTTTCTTTTTTTATAAATTTTCTTTTATCATTAGGTTTGTAAAAATGTCATTTTCATATTTTTAGGACTTTTATTTCTTAGATTTCACTTTTTATTTTGTACGTTTACGTAATTTTTATTTAAACGTAAGTTTTAAGTTTTAAACGTTCATCATTTTAAATATAGTGATAGCATTTATTTAATATTTTTTATCTTTTTAATTTCCTTTAATTTGCATTTAAGCCTCTGTAATTTGTGGCTTTTTCTGTAGTTATAATAATTCACAATCTCCTTTTTCGTTCAAATCTCTCGATCACTATTCGGAGGGTGATCCATTGCATAGCTCGCTGGGACATAACGACCCGGGGAGACACTATACTCCCCTGATCTTCATTGCATTCGTGCTTGAGCCGTTTTAAGTTTGTTACGGTCTGCCATTCACAAGTGGCAGACTTGAGTGATAAAACTTGACTGTTTGGCACGCATCAATTGTATATGAATCCTTAGTCATTAAAAGGAGGTCCTAGGTTAGAGTTAGATATACGTATTGGTTATGTATAAGAGTCGATACACTTCAAGGTTGTAAAACCCTAATACTATCCAGACTATTCGTATAATAATATATTGAGGTGTTTAGTGATAATCATCGTTGTTCTTCTTAAGGTTAAACATTAAATTCCGTGTAGTGTTTAACAGATTATATTATTTAAGTCAACTTCTATATTAGATCGTTTGCTCAACTGGGATCAAGAAGTGGTATCAGATTTTGTGATCTAGAAGCTGTGATCAAGAAGAAGTTGTGTTACTCAGATTTATACTAATTCAACAAGTTCAAGATGTCTGACGAAACTCACATAGTTATTGCCTCCAAGGTGCCCATGCTGAAGCAGGGAGAGTATCAAGTTTGGAAGATGCGAATGAGGCAATACATTCGCATGATTGACTACAACATCTGGGAGGTGATTGAGAAGGGTGATACTTTACCCACTAAGGGTTCTGATGGAAAACCTGTTGGAATTGTTAGTGAACCTCACAAGGCTCAAAGGAAGTTGGAGATTAAGGCTCATAGTATTCTCAGTATGGGAATATCTAATGAGTATGCATTGGACTTTCAAGAGTATGAGACTGCTAAGGAATTGATGGACGCCATTGAACAAAGATTTGCTGGTAATGATGCTACCAGAAAATCAATGAAGAATATACTCAAGCTACAACTTGAAAACTTCACTGCTCTTAGTGGAGAAAGTCTTGATGGCAGTTATAACAGACTAGAGAAACTCATCGGTCAATTGAAGTTGGTGGACTATAAATTTGCTCAAGAAGACATCAATCTCAAGTTCATTAGAAGCTTGTCACCTGAATGGGTTATGCACACAGTTGTTTGGAGAAACAAGGATGACTTTGAAAAGATGACTTTGGACAATCTCTACAAAAACTTGAAGGTCTATGAGTCTGAAAAGAACATTGCTGGCTCATCCTCATCTACACAGAACATAGCTTTTGTGTCTACCAACAACAAGAGCACTTAGGAAACAACCACTGCTACATATGAAGTTTCCACTGCTAATACTAATGTTTCCACTGCTTATGACAACATTAGTGATGGTGTTATCTGTGCTTTTATATCTGATCTAACAACCAGTGTTACAGTGTTAAATCAGGATTTGGATCAAATTGATCCCGATGATCTTGATGAAATCAATCTTCAGTGGCAGATGGCAATGCTCACCTTGAAAGCTAAGAGATTTTTAAGGAGGAATGGAAGAGAGATCAAATACAATGGTCAAGAAATGCTGGATTTGACAAAAGCAAGATGGAGTGCTACAACTGCAAAAATAAGGGGCACATTGCAAGGGAGTGTAGGGCTCCAAAGAGGATGGGAGAAAACTTCAAGAAGACACGTGAAGAACCAAATCCTTCTTCAACTTTATTGGCTCAAGATGGACTTGGAGATTATGACAGGAGTGACCAGATTGAGGAAGGACCCAATGCTGCTTTCCTTTCCAGTGAAGCTTCCAAAGTGCATAACTTTGCACTTATGGCCTATGCTTCATCATCTTCTGGTTCAGATTCTGAGGTATCTAACAATTCTAATAGTTCTGTATGTGCTTATAAGTCATGTCTGGATACCTTAGAAGGTCTAAAAGCTGTAGTAGAAAGTCTTAGGAAAGAAGTTGAAAGACTTGAATTTGATAACCTAGATTACAAAGTTGGTCTTCAAAATGTAGAAGAAAAACTTAGATATTGTACCAAGTGTGAGTTTGAGTATGTGGATAAGATAAATATACTAGTTGGTGAGATTGACATTTAAGATAGAGAAATTAAGGTGCTTAAACAGAAACTTGAAAAAGGTGAAAGTGTAAAACAAGAAGACCTTGAAGATAAAGAGAAACATATAGTTAAGGTTGATGGATCTAAACACACATCTTGTGTTAGTGATATTTTTGAGTTATATTAATAAGCACGCGGAATATACTTAGTAATACTTAGAAGACAGATTATATGATGTAATGTAAGTAAGAACAATAAACATAAAGCTCCAATATTATTAAGAAATAATACGAGTTATCTTGCTTATCACTAGGGTTACACCTTGAAGCTAATATGAATAATACGTTATACGTCCTCTAAGCAATGACCTAGGATCTCCTTTTATAGCACAAGGAGTCCTTTATAAGATAATTATAAACCTAACAATATAGAATATACACAAGATCTTTTCTATACTTATCAATACACGGATACATAACAATTATCCTAACAGCAGTGGTAATATTTGTATTGGCAGTAGTAATGAGTTTCCACTGCTAGTGTAATCTTTAGCAGTGTTAACGACAAGCATATCAGTGGTAACTATTATCTTTATTCCCAAAAAAGGTTGATAAATTAACTTATGCTTTTGAGGTTGTTAATAAGTCTATTGTAAGAAACTTAATGAAAAAGGGTTATGGGATAGGGTACAATGATGTGCCACCACCCATGCTAATGGAGCATGCACCACCTAGTACTGAGTTGTCATTTAGTGATGAGTTTAGCTTTAACAAACCTGTAGGTTAGAATAGTAAGTCTGTGTCACCTAAGGTAATGTCTGATAGGTCATCTGATGGTCCAATCATTGAAGATTGGGAGTCAGATTCTGAGGAAGAAAGGTTTGAGTCAACACAGTCTGATAAGTTAGAAAATATTAAAATTGTTGATTCAAAACAAGCTAACTTTGGTTTACCTAGATTTGGAGCATAGATCTCTAAGAAAGTTGTTGAGCACAATGAGATTCCTAGAGAGCAAATGAGAATATACAAACCTAGGGATAATCAAAGAAAATGACTTAATCTCAAACAGATTAGGAGATGAGTTTAAGTATGTTAAAAAGGCTTGTTTTAAGTGTGGTAGTTTTGAGCATCTACAGAGAAACTGTTATAAAAACTAACCACCAATTTGGAATCAATGGAGGAGGGTAAATCATAAAAAAATTTCAAAGCAAACAATCCCTCACCCAAACAGAAACATGGTTCCTAAAGCAGTGCTAATGAGGAATGGTAAAACAAAATCTATAATCACTGCTGCACCAAAATGGATTCCAACCACTGTTAAGCAAAATGTTTCCACTGCTAAGCAGAATATCACCATTGATGAGACAAAAGAAGTTTTAACTGTACCAAAGGTGAAACCAGATACAGTGGTTGGAAGCCATTTCTATGCTGTAAAGGCCTCAGCTAGCTGGCAGTGGAAACTAAAAGCAAAGGTTTTACAAAATGACAGTAGTGCATCAATGGACTTAAAGAAATTTGATTATGTTGATGCACAGGGCAGACCCAAGTCCATATTGGCTTGGGTCCACAAAAGAAACTAACTGTTTACTTTCATGTGCAGGGCAATTTACAGGATGAGCTAAAGGATAAAGGAATATTTGACAGTGGTTGCTCTGGGCACATGACTTGGTATGGGAGCAACCTTGAGGATTTTGAAGCTTATTTTGGAGGCTATGTGGCATTTGGCAGTGATCCAAAGGGAGGCAAGATTGTTGGCAGAGGAACAATCAGAACATAGAAGTTGGACTTTGAGAAGGTTTATCTGGTAAAGGGACTGAAGTACAATCTATCCAGTGTTTCCCAAATGTGTAATAAGAAAAATTGGGTTCTTTTTGGGGAAACTGAATGTGTGGTGTTATATCCTGATTTTAAAATGCCTGATGATAAGTATGTGCAGCTTAGGGTTCCTAGGAAAGAAAACATATATTGCTTTAACATGAAAGATGTAATTCCTAATAGAACCTTAACCCGTTTGTTTGTAAAGGCATCAGTAGATGAGTCAAAATTATGGCATAGAAGGCTAGGTCACCTAAATTTCAAAACAATCTATAAATTAGTGAAGGGAAACTTAGTAAGAGGGTTACCTTCTAAGGTTTTTGAAAGTAAAGAACTTTGTGTGGCTTGTCAAAAAGGTAAACAATTTAGAGCCTCTTGTAAGGCCAAGACTGTGAACACCATAACTCAACCACTGTTTATGCTTCATATGGACTTATTTGGCCCTACCTTTGTTAGAAGTTTGAACCATAAGCAGTATTTCCTAGTTATTACATATGATTATATAAGATTTTATTGGGTATACTTTTTGGCATCTAAGAGTGAAACTAGTGAGTTACTCAAGAGTTTCATAACTAAGATAGAAAATCAGTTAAACCATAAGGTCAAGGTAATCAGATGTGATAATGGAACTGAGTTTAAGAATGATGTCATGAATCAGTTTTGTGTGGCTAAGGGTATAGAAAGACAATTTAGTGTTGCTAGAACACCTCAGCAAAATGGAGTAGCTGAGAGGAAAAATAGGACATTAATTGAGGCTGCAAGAACAATGTTATCTAAATCTAAGTTCCAACTACCTTTTGGGCTGAAGCTGTAGGAACTGCATGTTATGTGCAGAATAGAAGTAAGGTAGTGAAGCCTCATAACAAGACCCCTATGAGCTGTTACATGGTAGGAAGCCTATGATAGATTTCCCAAAACCTTTTGGTTGTCCTGTTACTATCTTGAATACCATAGACCACCTAGGCAATTTTGAGGAAAAAGCAGATGATGGATACTTTATTGGCTACTCTTTCAACAGTAAGGCTTTTAGAGTATACAATAGGAGGACCAGAATAGTTGAATAGAACCTACATGTTAGGTTTAATGAAGAGACTCCTAGTGTTGAGACAAAAGGACCAGAGTGGCTGTTTAATATTGATATGCTAACAAAGTCAACAAATTATGAGCCTATCAATGCAGGTACATCTACTAATGTTGATGCAGGTACACAAAAGGATTATGATGCAAGAACAAATTCTAAGGAAGTTGAACCTTCAAAGGAATTCTATTTGATTGAGAAGTGGAAAGCTGGTTCTGTCAAACCTGTCATTGAGAAGCAGAGTCCCTAAGATGGTGATGATTTGGATTCAGGAAACAAGGTTGATCATCATCAAGATAAGGAAGAGTTGTTACAAGAGAACTCAGTGTCGGTAAAAGAAATTGAGAAGCAGAAGAAAGTTGCTGAAAGCACTGCTTGGCCAAATTCTACCACTTCTAGTTCAACTGAATCCCCTGCTGCAAGTTCATATAGCAGTACTTTCTTTGGAAACACTGCTAAGCCACTAGTTGATTCTGAAGAGTATATATGATCCTAACATGCCTAATTTGAAAGAAATGGATACTCTCACTGATGATGAGAGCATGGATGACTTTTTCAAGGATGCAGATGTTAGAAATTTGGAATCAGTCATCATAGAATGTCCAGTTCCTACCACCAGGATACACAAAAATCGTCCCAAAGAGAAAATACTTGGAAATTTGAATACACCAGTTCAAACAAGAAGCATGACTCAAAACTCTAAAACCTTCCCTGAACAAGGTTTCTTTGCAAGGTCACTTCACAAAAGGAACAGTCATCAAGACTTGCAAAACTGTTTGTTTGCTTGCTTTTTGTCATAGAAGGAGCCCAAAAGAGTTGAAGAAGCATTAGGAGAATAATGTTGGATTGAATCAATGCAAGAGGAGCTGTTACAATTCAAACTTTAAGAGGTATGGACATTGGTTGATCTACCTAATGGCAAGAGGGCTATTAGAATTAAATGGGTATTCAGAAACAAAAGGGATGAAAGGGGGATAGTGGTTAGGAATAAATCAAGGTTGGTTGCTCAAGGATACACACAAACTGAAGGTCTTGATTATGATGAAGTATTTGCACCTGTTGCCATAATTGAGCTATAAGATTGTTTTTGGCATATGCTTCATTTAAAAACTTTATGGTGTATCAGATGGATGTAAAGAGAGCCTTTCCATATGGTACTATTGAAGAGGAGGTTTATGTTTGCCAACCTCCTGGTTTCGACGATCCTAATCATCCTGATAAGGTTTATAGGGTGAAAAAGGCTATGTATGGATTGCATCAACCTCCAAGGGCATGGTACGATTGCCTTTCTACCTATTTGTTGGAAAATGGTTTCAAGAGAGGTTTGATTGACAAGACATTGTTCATAAGGAAGCACAAGGATGACATTTTGCTGGTTCAGGTTTATGTTGATGACATCATCTTTGGCTCAACCAACAAGGAGCTATGCATAGATTTTGAGATACTTATGCATGATAAGTTTCAGATGAGTTCTATGGGTGAACTCACTGTCTTTTAGGGGCTACAGGTTTAACGAAGGACTGATGGAATCTTCATTAGTCAAGATAAATATGTAGCAGATATCTTGAAGAAGTTTGGATTTCAGGATGTCAAAAGTGCTAGTACACCTATGGAGACACATAAACCACTGCTAACTGATATGGAAGTCCCAGAGTGGATGTGAAGCTTTATAGATCCATGATTGGATCCTTGATGTATGTCACTGCTTCTAGGCCAGATATAATGTTTACAGTATGTGTGTGTGCAAGACTTCAAGTTACACCTAACACATCACACATGAATGTTGTGAAGAGGATTTTTAGATACCTTAAGGGTCATCCTAAATTGGGCCTTTGGTATTCTAAGGATTCAGCTTTTGATTTGGTAGCCTATACAGACAGTGATTATGTTGGGGCTACTTTGGATAGAAAGTCTACTACTAGAGGGTTTCAGTTTTTGGGAAGCAGGCTAATCTCATGGCAGTGTAAGAAGCAGACTATTGTGGCCAATTCCACCACTGAAGTTGAGTATGTGGTTGCTGCAAGCTGATGTGGTCAAGTGCTTTAGATTCAGAATCAATTTTTGGACTAAGATTTACATTGACAATAACAGTACAATATGCATCATTTAAATCCAGTTTTGCATTCTAGAACTAAATATATTGAGATAAGGCATCACTTTATTAGAGATTGTAGAGAGAAAAGGTTAATTCAAATGGTTAAAATACATACTGACTTCAATGTTGCTGATCTACTCACTAAAGCTTTTGATGTGGGGAGGTTTCAGTATCTTGTAGTTAGTATAGGTATGATAAATCTCTAAGTCTCAAAATTTGTTTTGTAAAAGTTTGTAAAAGGAATGTACTGCTATTGGTAGATCTTAGTACTGCTAGTTTAGTTTTTATCCATTGCTTGTTATTCTTGTTCCCACTAACAATTTTGCAGATCAAAAGTCAAATCACACTTAGTATGTAGCAATGGAAAGAAAAGAAAACAAGGAAAGTTTATTCATTAGATAAACTACATCCTGAAGATGCAGTGATACAACCATTACTATTCAAACAACCATCATCATAGGAACAGAAAACATTACATCAAACCATCAAGGGTTAAAAAAGACTACCATAAAAAAACTACAACATAAAAACATCCACAAACAACAACTACTCCCTTGGCCTCTTTCCCCTTCCAAAGGCTAGTGCTAGTGGTGTAGGACATGAGGCTGTCACAGGTGTGGGAGGTGACATGATTGGAAGGGCTTCCACTACTGACTCAGGCTAGGATGCTGAGCAGGGCAGTGGAATCATAAATAAGACCAAACATTTGGTAACTCCTAATGTGGAGGGTTCTCTTGAGCTCAACACAAGTGGAGGAATCCCCAACCACCTGGCTAATTATGGGACATGGATGTTCAGGCTAGCTTTGATGCCATGTTTACTTCACCCCATGATTCACCTCTCGGACCAGTTAACACAGGTCGAAAGGATGAGGGTAGTTTGGGACCACAACATGAATTGACGGGTAGTGATTCTGTACATGATGACATTTCCAAGGATCCACCTCTTGGACCAGTTGACACAGGTCGAAGTGGTGAGGATATAATGGAACTTTTACTTGCATTGACGGCTAGATGCATACAAATGGAGTCAAACATCACCGGTCTTCAGGACTTGGCAAGCTCACAGGCTGGAACAATTAGGAGGTTGCAGCACAGGGTGTCTGTTTTTGAGAGACTCAGGAGACGAGGGATTGTTGCATACAGGAAAGTGAAAAAGATGGGTAAGAAGGCTAGCTCCTCAGGGAATCAGAGTTTAGAGGATGCATCCAAACAGGGGAGGAGTAAAAGCATAGATTCAAGGGAGGATTTGAATTTGGATATGGATAGTACAAATAATAGTGATGATTATATGGTGACTGACAAGGAAGGAAAAGAAGCAGTGATTGAAGAATCCTTGAGAGTTGTAGTTGAAGAAAAAGAGGAAGAAGTGGTGCAGGCAACAACCACTGCCAATGTTGCTTCATCCACTTCTAGTACAGAAGAAACCACTGCTGCAACTAATTTTGAGGTAATTCTAACCACTTTTACTTCTCAGATTCCCACTGCTATCACAACCACTGCCACTATAATCACAACCACATTAACACCACCACCAAAGACATATAAAGCTAAGAAGGAGGTTTCTAGTACATTGCTGAACCTAAAACAATCTCTACCTATCCCTGAACCCATCACTGTACCTGTCCCTACTATACTTAAACCAACTAGACCTAAACCTGTGGCTAAAAGTTTGAAAATTGGTGAGCTTATGAAGTTAGTAGTTCCTCAACTAGTTATTGGAAAGGGTAAAGGAATTTCAGAACCAGTTTTGAAGTTTAAAAGTAGACAGGAGCAGGAGGCTTATGATTCAGAAGAAGCTTTAATATTACATATGGAATTAAATGTTGAAGAACTTGCTAAGGAAAAGAAAAGGCAAGAGGATGAGGAAGCTTCTCTGAAATTAATTGAAGAGTGGAACAATGAACAACCACTATTTCAAGCTTCTGAAAGGATGCAAAGTGAGATGACAGAAACTGAATGGGGTCAATTATCCCTTGACACAAGATCTAAAATGCTGGTTCAGATGATGAGAAAGATGAAGCAGGAAAGAGCTTTTAAAGATTATCAAGCAAAGAAGAACAAACCTCCAACCAAGCAAGAAAAGAGAAATCAAATGATGAAGTTTATCAGGCATATGGGGATGAATGTTTCTGTAAATTTGAGGAATTGCTCCTATGAGAAGGTTGAGGAGATTTACAATACTTTCAAAAGAAGATGAGATGACTTCATTCCCATGAATTCTGAAAGAGAGGATGAGATGGTAAGGAATAATCAAAAGAGAAAAGAAACTATTCAGGAGGAGTCTAGTTCCAAGAAATAGAAGATGAATGATGAGATGGAGAAGGAAGAAAGATTGAAACAATATCTTATGGTGTGTGATCAACCTGAAGAGCCTATCAATCCTACACCCTTAAGATATGTTCAACCAATTGTGGATTGGCAAATTGTCACAACAAATGACAGAGAAGTCATTGAAATTACAAGAGGAGATGGATGGAAAGATCAACACTTTAATTTTGGGTGTTTGTTGTGGAGTAGTACTAAGATTGATCTAGAACAGCTATGGAAGGTCATGGATTTTAGGTATGGTAAATTTGGACCAACAAGAACATTATCTAGGTTTGTGTGGACATCTGTGAAGAACATGTTTCAACACAATCCAGAAGATAAATTTTGGGAAGACTGTGAGGTTATAGAAAGGATGCTACAGCAGCCTCGTAGATTACATGCTGTTCAAACTGCACAGGAGAAGATATTCATGTTCATTGATAAAGATTATCCATTGTCCAAGAATGTAGCAAGGAAGATGTTGGAAGCCAAGTTTGCACCACAGGGGACTAAACCTACAAATCCAATGATTGACCAGTTGTTTTTGAAGATTGAGAAGATTGCTGATCTACAAGGTCCTCTAGTCATTAAAGGCAAGCCTCAAGGAAGATTGAAAAGAATGGAAAATAGATCAAAGGCTGCTGATGAAGAGTCTGGATCTGATAAGGAGAAAGAGGAGACTATTGGGTGTTTGGATACATCCTCCAAATGAAGACATTGTGGGCTTAAAAGAAACTTGATGATTTTGGTTGAAAATATCAAGTTTAGGGGAGGATTGTTGGGTTTTTGGTTCTGATAACAGGAATGACACTAAGTATGGAACCACTGCCAGCATTAATGAAACCATGGCTAGAAGGATGAAACCACTGCTCAAGGTAGACCACTGCTAGTAGAAGACTGAAACCACGGCTACAACATTCAAGCATTGCTAGTATTGTTTAGGTCGGTTTGATTTGTAATATTCTAGAATATCTTGAGTAGGTCGTATTGTATGGAAAGTGTACTTATCTTGTAGAATACGTTATGTAGATTGTATAGGACTCATTAGCCTATAAAAAGAGATCCTAGGTTAGAGTTAGATATACGTATTGGTTATATCTAAGAGTCGATACAATTCAAGGTTGTAAAACCCTAATACTATTCAGAGTATTCGTATAATAATATATTGAGGTGTTTAGTGATAATCATCGTTGTTCTTCTTAAGGTTAAACATTAAATTCCGCGTAGTGTTTAACAGATTATATTATTTAAGTCAACATCTATATTAGATTGTTTGCTCAAATGGGATCAACAGATATCTCTTACCAAGATATCTCTATGCGTACATATCTATTCCTAATATAAATCTAACAAACTATTTTGTTTTTATCATAAACAGACTTAACTATCAATTATTTGTTCTGCAAGACTTAACTACATTAGTACTGACAGACTTAACCACTAACAGACTTAATTCTGGCTTACAAGACTTAACTATTTCACTACCAAAATTAATACTATGCAGACTTAAACAAACTTAAATCTATTTTACAAAATATAATTCCCTACAATCCTCCCCGAACTTGATCTTCACTTGTGAACTTCAAGTTCTTTTGAACACCTTGAGGATCCTGGAATTATCTTTGAGCTGCATCTTTGAGCTTTCTTCATTATGTGTTCTATGCAGCATCATAACACCAACTTATCAGCACTCCATGGTCTTTTCTGCAACTGTGACTGTATGTACATCTATTCATAAAAGTTTCGTACTATTCTCATCACATTCAGGTTTGTTAACTCCTATGAGAGGTGAATCATAGAAAATTTAATGGATTTTATGTCTCTTTACCAATTAGCCATTACTATTCGAGTAGCCAATGTTTTGGTGTATAAGACCATGATACATTGATAACCATCAGATTTTTAGCAAACCAACAGCTATCAACAGATTTGATTAGTCTTTACCAAAAGTTGTACCCTTTTGGACTAGTCATGGTTTTCCACTGCCTTTACCACAAGCCATGAACTTATGGGCTAGCAAACTCTTCATCTACACAGATATGGTGAGTTGAGCTCCATACAATTTTGGAAAATTGTCAGCCGTTTGCTCATAGATTAGTCAGTTCTTGTGTGGGTTAGACATGGTGAACTGATAACCATTTGTTGCGACAGTGCAAAGCACTTTCACCAATTGAAAACCCTCAAAATCCATTTATACATTTATCAACTTATAAACATAACACTCAACAGCTTATGAAAATTCTTCCAAACATTTTTAAAATTTATTGTTGTTGAGATTTTGATTCAATCAATTTCAAAAGCTGATAACATGCATTATCTTTTACCTCACCTAACAACTTTTTATCAAGCATTTCCCTACAAGTCTTACTTGAAAGTGGATAGTCCACTTCTGTTAGCATATAAACAATCAAATTTTCCAACTCCAAACAGTGAACCTGACATGTATGAAAGTACCTCCATCTGATTATTTGTTCTTGACTTGCCAGCTTCCACATTTCATTGTTAGCAACTGGTGGCTCAAACATTGTCTTTAGATCTACCCAGAGGACTCTTTCGAACTCCTCCTCAGGTCTTTGCTCACCATGATTTTCCATCATTAATTCATATAATGTATTCAGATCATCCCTAGACAAATCACTTAACATACCAGGGAAATTTACATATACAGTGTCAGCATAATTTTCGCTTACCACCTGATACGGTGCCTTTCTCCCAGTTTTTATGATCTGGATTTTTGATATCTTTGCAGCTACTGGACCTTCAAGAATAGTGCCCATAGTGAATTCTTCAGATGGAGGTTCTTCAACCTTGTCCTCCATATAAGCATCCACCTCCTTTTTCATTTCAGACTTATTTGTCTTTGTAAGCTTCTTTCCTTTAGACTTCTTGGTGGTCCACTTGATGATAGGCTTTGTAACTTCAGCTTCTTCCTCCTTCTTTACAATGCTAGGCTTATCAGTAGCAACTTCTTCAACTCTCTGCTTCTTAGCCTCCTCAGATTGAAGATTAAAAGTTTTCTTTTAAATTTCGAAGCTTCCAATTCTGAGTCCATGGGAGCAAACATTTTAACCTGTTCCATTCCCTTTTCAAATTCTGCTTTAAGCACATCAGACTTCAACTTCCTTAGTTGAGTTATCTTCCAACTGGAATGATCTTGACTCTTGATATAGTTGATCATGTATTTTCTTTGTTCTCCCTTGGTCATAGGTCTGTGAATCCTTTCCCTTTGCCTTTGTTCTCTTAGCAACCTTTTCTTCTCATTTATCATTTCTACCATATTTCTAGCAAAATCCTCAGCTCCAATATCTGGTAAAATTTCCTTATTCACTTCAGTTTTTGCTCTGATGGTATCCCAGTCGTCATTAGTATAATACTTGGTAGACTCTAGAACTTTAACTTTTCTTATCCTTTGCTCATCAGTTAGTTCTGGTGGTTGCTTCAAGTTTCTAGCCAGGAGCTCATCATCCATCTTTTGCTTCTCAAGCTTGGCTGCTGCAGCGTCCTCTTCTGCTTTGATTCTGGCAATCTTTGCCATGCTTGCTTGATCTTCTCTAATTTGTCTTTTGGCTCTCTTAGGCTCGGAAGACTCTTCCATTGTCCCCTTACCTTTCCTTTGAGTGAACTCCTCACCAGACATAATGGGAACACTGGCAGACTTAACCTCAGTATCACCACAAGACTTAACTTTAGATTAAAAACCAGACTTAACTGCATCATCACTAGCAGACTTAACATCAGAACATGTAGCCTCCTTTTCTTATTTCTTCTTTTGGCTTAAATTCGTGACCAAGATTTCAGCTGCTTCTAATCCCTGAGGACTAAATGTCTCCTTAGAAGATTTCTTTGTGGTGTTATGAAGTATAATCCACCCTCCTCCTCCATATTCCTCCCCTGTTTGGGAGAATTTTATTTACCTTCTGAGTCAGTGATGTCTATTCCCTTAGCCTTGAAATTCCCTTCCAACCTTTTAACCCTCTTAACTAGTCTAATCACAGCTTCAGCTTGAGTCTTCTTTGACTTCTGTAGATCTCTTTCCGATTTCTCTATTCTGGTTAGTAGTTTGGGAACTAGATTGAGAAGCTCCTCTTGAGATAGGGAAATTGGATCTGCTGTAGTAGTGGGTGTTGGAGGTTGTATGTGAGGAATTTCTGGTAAGTCTTTCTCATACGCTGGTGGGGAAGGTGGAGGTGGAGTTGGTGTTATCTATGGTGGTGGAGTGGGTGTCCTTTGTGCATGCTCTGGTGATTGATCTTGTGCCTCTGATGCATCAGCATCATATGTACGTACAGGGTTAGCAATAGCAGGCAATATAGCAGGAAACAATGGCATATGAATCCCTTCAACTCCCCTTTTCATATTTACAAAGATCTTTTTAGTGAAAGGGACAACAATATATTGTTGCTTCTTTGCAGTTTCTACATTTAAAATTATTTTCAGAAACCTAGGGTACAGTAAAAACTTTTTCTCTTTATTAGCATTTGTAACCATAACATCAAAAATCATTTTAGAAAAGTTAATGAGTCTACCAGTGGATAGACAGACCAATGCAGAAGCAATAGTGCTTCCAAATTGATCCCATCCACTACTTTTAGGACTCATACAATGAAGGAGATGATGCAAAAAAAACCTCTATTGTGGTGTAAAAGTGCTTTTCCAAAAAGTAAATTATCCTTCAGTTGGATATCCAATATTTTGAAGTCCTTGAAAAAGTTCATCATTTGGCAACATTGTGATCCATGAGGCATCAGCTTATTGAAGATAACTTCTGACTGATTCCTCAGTGCCTGAATACTCTAAGGTATTAATATTTGCACTTAATTCTAATGTCCCATCAGCAAGAGTTCTAGCAATAGAAGTTTTCCAGAACTGTTTGACTAAGGAGTTCTAGATAGTGGGATTGTGAGTGAGGCCATACCTAATATAGGTACCCTTCAGGAAGTCCACTATCTGTTCGAATCTGGTGCTTTCATTTGGCTTCTTGAGGAATCCCACTTGATTGTGCTTATCATTGAACTTTAATTGAGCCATAATCATGGTGAATTGTAAGTTCTGGTAGTGTGACGCGTGTTAGGGTTAATGCTGGTGAAAATACTTTACCGCCTAAGAGTAGGTAACGGTACTATTGATACAGTAAAAATGGATTTTCCCTCGACCAACACTAACGGTAACATTTTTGCACTACCAGACTTAAAACAGACAAACAAACTTAAGTATGATATCACCAGAATTAACTTTGAATTGTAGCAGATCCATCAGCATAGCTTTCATACCTCCCCTATTTTTGAGAGATATTGCTTTTCCCTGAAAAATTTAGTCTAAAACCAATACAATCGGTAGATCTTGAAATCAGAATTAACTCAAATAGTCTATCAAAATTAATTCTTAGAACAACCAAAAGTAACTGTTCAAGCACTCCAAAAATATTATAGCAAACACATAAATCCCTTCAAAGATCTTCTAAAACTCACCAAATCATACAAACACAAAGATGTTTATAATACTTCCATTAAAATCTAACTATCCATTGAGTAGCCTTTGCTTCCTCAAAAAGTAACAGAACCTCCTTGGACTTCCTCAAAATCTTCCAAGTGATCCCTGTTACCAGTTATATGCCCAGAGCATCCACTATCAACAATTCCTCTACTTCCTAGCTTCTGGTGTGGATGTTCCTGCATGTCAAAAAGAGAAATTAGTTTCTCTTGGGGACCCATGCCTATAGAGGCTTGGGTATGCCTTGTAGACCATGAGAATTCAAAGTATAAGATTGAAATATTTGAGCAGCATTATTAACTATAGGTCTTCTCACAGGTGAATGTGAACCATAATGAAATCTTTGGTTGATTGGTTCACCTGTGGTTTTCTAAACTTCGAACTGGGTGAAGGACTGGTAGGTTTTGATTTAACATTCATATACCCAGAATTAACTCGGGCTTGACCAGATTTAACACGACCAATATTAACCCTAGACATGTTATCAGTATTAATGTTTTGCCTACTAGTATTAATTTGTACACCAGTACCCACTTTTGGCCTAACAGAATTAACAAAAGAACTAGCAGTATTAACAGGTACTGGTCTTGTGACAAACTAATTTGCATGATTAATTCTATTTTTATTATTCCACACTATTCTAACTAACCTATTTCCAGTGTTTGCAACCATTTTCTTTCTTAACTCAGCCTCCTTAGCCATCCTTTTCACATGATAGTCACAGTCTCTTATCAAATGACTTAGGCTACCACACACAAAACAACTTTTCTTTGTGAAAGAGTATCCATCCTCAAATCCTCTTCGCATTAACCCATTCCAGTTCTTTCTGTCTACTTTAGGTGTCTCAGGTTTAACTTGTTGCCTATAAGTTTGGACACAACTAGGTTTAGCTGTTTCTGGTTTACACACATAAGGATTACTTATCAAAATAGGTTTAGAAATCTTTATGGGTTCAGATTTTAGCTCTAGAGAACATTCAGAGAAATTTTCAATGGATCCCTCACTGTCATTAGATTGACAGGTGGAATACTCACTAGTTTTGTCTTCTGAGATACCGGTTCCAAGACTATTCTCACAAAATCCTTTACTGTCATGGAATTGACAGACAAAAAATTCAATGGAATAGTCTTGAGAAGCAATTGTTTCAGGATTTTTCATTTTGCTGTAATCAGATAAAGAATCATCAAACTTTTGTTCAGTTTTAGGTGTGTAGTCTTCATTAAGGGGTGGTGGAACTCCTTTATAATTATCAGTTTTAACAAATCTATTATAAAGTGGTTTACCGACATAGTCTTCTTCTGAACTACCAAAAATACCAGGTTTCATCTGTGCTTCATAACTTAAAACCTCACTATCTTATTTAATCTCATGGCCTAGACCCAATTTACAGTTGGAGCTCATGCCAGAATTAATTAACCTGTGTCGATTTTTAGAAGAATCTCCCAAAGACTTAACTATTTTCTTTAACTCATCTCTTTCTTGTTGAGCTTTCATACCTATTCATCTATATTTCTTTAGCTTTTCATCCTTAGCAAAATTATCATTAGCTTGAATCATTATTTTTTCATTTAGAGATGAATTTTGCTTTTGAATGTTTGAAATTTATGTTTCTAAGGTTTTGACAGCATTGGAATAAGCTAGAATTTGAACTTTCTGTTCTCTCAACTGAGTTAATTGCTCATCACTTTGTGTTTTAATAAGATTATATGAATCAACACATAGTTTTGAACATAAAGATACCTTGTTGTTAGAGCCAATGGCCATGAAAGCATAGTGACTGGTAAACTTCTCATCAGCATGTTCTTCCCAATTGATAGCACCTCCATCCATGGTCAGCAACCCAACCTTTTGATTTTCCTTCTTCTCAACTTCCTTTTTATGATAGGGAGACTCCTTCTTTTTTCTTATCATTTGCAGCAGGAGCCTTACATTCCCTTGCAAAGTTCCCAGTTTGATGACAGTTATAGCACTCAAGCTTCTTTTTAACAAAGCCAACTGGAGTCTTTGGATCATAACCAACTCTTCTACCATGTCTCTTAAAGAACCTGTTCATCCTGATAGCTATCATGGCTATCTTCCAATTAATATCCATCTCTTCAATATCTGCATCATTGATCTCCTCTAGATCTTCATTGAGCAAATCTATTTCTTCTGATGATCTAGCAAAGAGAGATTAGATAACCTGATCAGAAACTCCAGCAGGTGCCCCTCTTTCTATAGTAATTATTGAAGAAGTACTATAACTACTACCAGACTTAACATGGTTAGTGTTGTTCTTGCCATGTGATACAAAAGCAAGATTCTGAGAGCTAGAAGAGGATGGTTTTAACACATTATTGATCTCCTGTTCAAAAACCCTTAAGTTTTTGTACAGAGCACCAATTGATATGGTGTCAATTTCAGGTCTGGTCCTCATGGTCATTGTCAGACTTGACCATTCTTTTGGTAAAGAACTGAGGAATTTGTGGTTTGCATCCTCATCAGAACACACCAGCACCATGGGCCTCCAGTTGTGACAGAAGTTGTTGAAACCTGTCATAGCCCTTCTCTAATCCTTTAGAACTGGAAACGGTAAAGGCCTCAAATTGTTGTTTGTATACAGCCTTTTCCATCTTTTTGGAGTTGGCCTTTCCTCCAAATCTTACCTTGATTGGCTCCCATGTTTCCCTTGCATCATCCATCCCTTGAAAATGTTTGATATGCTCCTTGGGAAGTGCCATTAGCAAGATGCTTTTGGTCTTCCTCTCCTTCGCTACAGTGAGGATCTCAGCAGTAGTGACAGGTGGCACCACAGTATAAGTGCCGTCTTTTCCTTTGGTAACTCTCTTTTTAGAGTTTCCCTTCTGTATCACCTTCCAAACTTCATTGTCTGTATATTCTAAGTAATGCTCCATCTCCATAGCCCATAAATCATATTCATCTTTCTTTAGTGGTGGAAGCTTCATGTTGGAGATGTTCGTGATTTGGGGTGGTTTGAGTTGAGAGTTGTCTGCTCTTTCTTCATGGTTGGATTCTTCATCATTGGGATGTTCATAGTAGGTTTCAGTTTCCTTTTCACTTAGTTTCTCAGATATGTTTGATGTTTTATGGTTGGAATGAGTGTTTGTTTTTGTGTATCTTTAACAGCAGAGTGCTTCTACATGATCTGATACCACTTGTAGGTCCAAAGGTTTATGGATCTAAGTAGCCTTGAATGAATTATAGTAAACTTGAATAAATCCAAATTCACTATGTGAAGAACTTTTAACAAGATCTTGATGTGTTAATGCGGAATCTTAACATACAAAGTATGAAGAACACAAGAATAAACTAACTTCGTATTTTCTATTAATTACTTTGCACAAAGGTTAAGGCTTACAACTCGTACCATTAACCTAATACCTCAGGGATCCTTTTATACACTTAGGAAACCCTAATAGACTACAAGACTTGTAGAAGGGTAAAGATATCTCTTCTTAAGATATCTCTACGCGTACATATCTATTCCTAATATAACTCTAACAAACTATTTTGTTTTTATCATAAACAGACTTAACTATCAACTATTTGTTCTGCCAGACTTAACTACATTAGTACTAGCAGACTTAACCACTAATAGACTTAATTATGGCTTACCAGACTTAACTATTTCACTACCAGAATATACAAACAGACTTAAACAAACTTAAATCTATTTTACAAAATATAATTCCCTACATATATTACTCATGTATATTTGAGGTAAAAATAAGTTTAGAAGACATGTTTTTGTCCCAAAATCACAGCTATATAAATCGACGTGAAATTCTATTTTAATAATTATTCTGGACATAACCAATTTTTACATACATAGATATATATCTTAGGATATATATTATTACCGACTGTTAGTCAAAGTCGATAAGATTTTGAGTTTCATTTATAATTTAGGAAAACGACCAATTTAGACCCTAGATGAGTAAAAATGGTATGAATAACTATTGTAGAAGACACTTATACCTATCTAGAGAAATTTGGATGTAGTGTGACGATAAGTAATGAAGGAGATACAACCCCGAATTGTTGTCAAAGTTTTCTGATTTTTAACAGCTTTGGTATACATGCTTTCTTTAAATTTTATAAAATAATTGATAAGGAACTGAGTCTGGTGGCTTGCATATTTAGAAAGTAGACTAAAAAACAAAGAACCTAGGCTTTTGAACCAAATGGTATCTTTAGAAAACGAGTGAAAAATAACCCAATTTTGAAAGAGATTTCCTGAAAAAGTGCTACAGCAGGTCACAGTTGTTTTAATATCAACCGACTACCAAAATTATTTTCACGAATGAGGAGTTTGAAATAATAAAAGTAGACATGTTCAACTTCGTTTAAAGTGTTTAACAAAAAAAAGGCCTAAAACGAATTAGATGCGCTCAAATGAAGATGGGTTAACTTAATAAAACATAACATGTAATTAAGGTTTCTTTTAAAGTATTAAACAAAAACATGAGTGGACACTTTTGGGCATGTTATCGAGGACCTTATGCTTAGATTCATCAATAGTGGTAGTTGAACTTTTACATCCCTCGCTGCATATTTGACACTGGAATTCGAAACGACCCAACCCGATAAGTAAGAAAGAAGTTATGACCCTCTAAACTTGAGCAAAACTCGATTTTAAACACTTTTGAAAACTTAATATTAAAATGTGAAATTTGTGTTTTACGTTTCAGTTTTAAAACCTCATTACAAGCATATAAGGGTGATAACACATTATAAAACTCATACGCATTTAGTACATGTTGCATTTTCCCTTAAACGACTTATTGTTCGAGGTCGCACTTAGGATTCCCGGTTGTTATTCTACGATATACATTTATGAACACTTTCATCCCTTGTGGTGAGTTTCATAGCCTACTTTTACTTGTTCTACTATTTATTTTAAAATATTTTGGGGTGAGAATACATTACTCTTTTACTTAAACACTTTACTTGTTTACTTAAACACAATACTCGTTTTATTGAAATATATTGCTCGTTTTACTAAAATACATTCTCGTTTACTTAAATACATTGCTTGCTTTTACATACGGACACAAGTGCACAAAACATTTACATATTTCCTAAGTTACCACATTAGCCATAAGTCCCCACATATCATGAACCGTTAATTACTCATAAGCGCGAATGTTATGAATAAATCTATTGGGTTAACACCCCGTCCGGGTTGGTCGCACCAACTGAGCAAACGGATGCATATCATTTAGGAACATTAGGTGTTTGGCTAGACACCTACACGGGCAATCATATATTTGTGCAAATCGCATAAAGATTAGGTTACGGCTTTGAAGTCATGAGGTTAGGGCAATAGTAACACTTTTTCTATGACATTGTATTTGCTAAAATGGTTATACATGGAACTCTTGTGGTCCGCACTTGGTGTATACATTTACACAAACATATGAACTCACCAACATTATTATTAATATTTTTAGCATTTATTTCTCATGTTCTTAAGGTTTGTTTGGTCTAGCCTACACGAAGTCCACACATAGAGTCACCATTCGCGACCACATTTTAAGATTTCAGCATGGAATTAATAATATTTGATGATATTTTCAAATACTATATTTATGTTACTGCGAAACTTGAGAACCTTTCATATCTTTCTAAAACGGCTCATATAGAGATCGTTTTTTATATTCTTAACTTTGCGCTATAAAGTCATGCCCCTGGTTACCATTCCGCTGAGACATTTTAAGGGTGTGATAATTTTGAACAGTTTTTTTCCAGGATTTGCGTCTGCATGCTTCTGCTGTTCTAATTTTGTGTGTTTTATTTGATTTTTACAGTTAAAAATGGTTGGATTTTGATGTTTTTTTTGTAGTTTTTGAAGTTTCTAGAGAGAAAAGTGATTTTGGCGTGTGTGGGATTGCAAAGATTTTGTGATAACGAAAGGTGAGTTATGATTGGCTGGGTAGCGTGAAGTGAGAAATGATCGGGTGGGTAGGGTGGTGGGTGGTGTGAATTCGAGTCAAAATTTACAATTTTAGTCCTCCCGTACTTTATTTTTTTTCTTAAATGTTGTCTCTTATATTAACGGACAGATCAATCCCTCAGTTTCTAGTGTTTGATAGTTTGCAAAATAGCTCGACTTATCCTTATAATGTTCTTGACATTTGCATAATTTTTTAAAATGAGTAACAATATAAAAAATGTAAGATAAGTGGTAGTTTGGTGATTTTTTGAAATTGTTAATGTGCATCCTTTAATTTCATTAAATAACAAAAATAAATTACAGATTATTGTTGGGATTCTTGATTTGATGAGACAAAGAAAGTAAGAGAATGAAACAAAGGGACTTAAAGTGACAAAGACGAAACCTACTAAAAGATGGAGGGACTTGCTTGCAAAAGAAGATTTATTATTTAGTCCTTCGTAGAGATTTGTAAACCCTAATCCTCTAGTATATAAAGAGGACATGGGGTATCGATTTCATAATTAAGTCTTCTTTAATGTAGTCATTAAAGGGGTGTATGTGTCCTAGGCGTATAGTCTTATAAATGCTTAGGAAAGTAGTTTAGTTATATCTCCAAGATCGAAGAAGGCTTTGATCCCTGTTATAGTTTAGGTAACACGTTATTGTTCTGATCAAATAATAAATGGGGAGATGTGGAAAAACCTTGTGTCAATAACATAGGTATTTATTCTATTCCGCTGCATATCATACTATATTGTCTATGTTATTGTTGAACCCTTGATGCTCTAAACGGTCCAAGGAGTCTAACAAACTTCACAATTGGTATCAGAGCTCGGGGAGCTCGTTACGCATGGTTTTACAAGGTTTTATTTGTCGAATAATGGCGAAAAGATAAAAAAAATTGAATCTGAAAACTTTTGGAAAAGTTTCTGCAGGACATTTTTCAAACGACGATAACTTTGTCGTTAACCGTTGGATCGGGCTATAATTTGTTCTGGAGCATCTCAGTATATCCATCTAACTTTTCACTGAATGGATTGTCAATTCGAGATCACATTCAAAAATTATTCAGTGTCGAAATTCGCTGCAGAAACAAGGTAAAATTTTCGAATTTTAGAGTTTATTTATGGTTGAAAGTGGTTAACTTGTCGTTTTCTCATCCTTGAACAATTAAGAAAAATCCAATTCGTAGCAAAACGATATATAATTATAAGATTCTTGCTTTTGTTCTCGGAGATTGTGCATAGAGAATCTACAAAGGGTTTTGATTTGTATCTTGCTTACTGATGTGGGTTTTTGCATTGGACAACGTGGTTTGAAAGATTCATGAGCATAAAGATTGATCCTGTTGATTAATATAACATGTTACTACTACCGTCTTTGCATGAGTACTTGATGAATAAGTTACATAACTGTTGCTACGAATTGTAAACAGTCATGTACTTACTACTGCTACTTTGTATCTACTGCTTGTTCTATGTTATCTTCGCTACTGGGATTACGATAAAAGGTGAGTTTAGCTACTTTTGAATGACTTGTTATTGTGTTCGAAACAAGGATCGTAGTTACTACTGCTACTTCACTTTGTACTGCATTCTGAAGTTTATTTGATCAGCTGTGATGAAAGCAGTTTGTACTGCTTGTAGTTGCTCGTTTCTACTGCTCCAAGGTTAGTTTGTACTGCTCGTTTTGGATCTATTATCAATTTGTACTGCTTCCCTTTCATGCTCGTTTCAGTTATGTACTGCTGGTCCCAAGGGTTTATGGATTGGAATTGGAGTTTATAATGGTCCAAAAAACAAGTTTGGTATTGAGATAACACACATAATGGTTCGAGTTTTAGATGTTGCTCGTTTTATTGCTCGATATGATGGTTATTTTTGTACTGCTTTCGTGATCACGTGCGACTACTCGTTTGATGTTTAATGCTATAAATGGAATGATGAGCTGTTGTTTAGTAATAAAAGTCGATTGGTTGATATTCTATACTTGGCGACAAAGGTAACTCAAATTGAAACACTGCATTTATCCATTGTCATTTATTGTATGAATTGAATATACAAGAATTCTATTCTGATTGGTATACAAGATCCGTGCATGGTTATTATTGGTTTAAGTGATTGTGTATATTGCATGGTTTGGATTTTTATTGATCGATCTTGGATATTTAGTTGGATTTTTAGAGGTAGTTGATTAGTCATATTGGTCGTGTACAAGCGTGTCTGAGGTGCACATTTGTGATTAGATATTGATATAAGTTATTTGTACTGCTAACTTTGTCTGAGAAGATTAGTTTCTATCGGTAGTTTTATTCGATATCGGATGTACATGGTTTTTGGTTTTCGGGTGAGATTTGAAGGATGTTGGACGACAAACACATGGGATTTTGGTTCACACACACAAGGATATTGCGATTTGTTCTTAAAGGTTTTAAAAGGCTCGTATTTGGTTTTTATTGAAGAATTGATTATGAAGGAGGTTACTTATCAGTTATTTGAAGGTGAACTTGGATTTTGTAGATGCTTGTTCTTATTTTTGTGCATTCTTATTAAAACGAAGAATTGAGAAACATTTGAAGGAGTTACGTTATTGTGCTCAGTGTTTTCATCAAGGGATTACAGTCTCCTATACATTAAGCTGTATACGTTCAGAGTTACGTGGTTAGTACAAGATATAATAAAAGATACATCTCTTGTTATCGATAACATCTACGGTCCTAGAAATGTCATTCAATAATAACACGGGATCATAGATGAAGTTCGAACAAAAGATATACTCTTGTTTCATAATGGGTGGGTTAAATTCAATCAATGTTCTTTGGTGACATTGATTGAGGGGGAGAATTTTTCAAGTTATTCGGTTATCCCATTTTCATATGCACCATTGTTGGACATGTATTGTTTTCGGATGCATATATTGAGGCGTCCTCTGTGTTGATTGCTTATCTGTTTCATGGTGTCCTCTGTGTTAGTTTACTTATCTTATCATGTTATCTGTGTTTGTCTGCAATCTGATAAGTTAGTGGACTAAATGTGTCTATAATACATAAAATGGTAGATAGCAACTTTCGTTTAACAGAGTTAGCGACTTGGCATGTAATATGTTCTCTAGCAAGTTGCTATGTAAAATGTGGGCTAGCGACTTGTCATGAAAATTCTTAGCGACTTGTTTATACACTTTGCTAGCAAATTGCTAAACGTTCACAAAACTACAGGGACTTAAAGTGGCAACTTGGTATTCTTGTAAAATTCTGTCCCTATACCCTAGCGACTTATCGTTTACTTTTCATTATTTCAAAAATTCAAAAAGTTTTCGTGTGTTATTTTCTCTCGTGACGATTCCGTCTTAGCAATTTGATTGTGGTACATGTTTCTTTCTATCCTTCTCTTGGATTGATGTTGTCTATGTTATTATGTATTGTAATGAGGGTTTAAGTGATTCGTTTTTATGTTTGGTTGAGGGTTGCTTTGTCTAGGTTTATGTTATTGTTTGTTGTTATGGGTTGCATCTTATTGGTCTTACATAATTGAAATGGTTACGTTCGCTAATTTGAGTGTGGTGTTAGACGTTGGTATGTTTGTTCTTGGTAGCGACTTACCAGTGTTCATCGTAGCGACTTACCAATGTTCATCATAGCGAGTTGGCTTAATTGTTATGACAGTGTTCCATGTTAGCGACTTACTTTATTAATATATAGCGACTTGGTCTTGTTGTTTTTGATGGCGACTTGTCTTTACAAGTTAGCAACTTAGTAACTTTGATTATAGCGACTTGGCCTTGTTTTTTTTAATAGCGACTTGTCATTACAAGGTAGCGACTTGTTGGTTCAATTTTCAAGTGGCGACTTGTTTCATTAAATTATTTAAGGCGACTTGCTATTATAATCTCATGTTAGCGACTTGATCCAGGATTTCCTGTAGCGACTTGTTTTGACAATTTACTCTTAGCGACTTGATATAACATTTTTGTTAAAGCAACTCATGTATGGTTTCTCTTGCAGCAACTTGATATGAAAACTTGTTTTAACAACCTGTTATAACATTTACATAATAGTATTCTGTCTCATGAAATCATTTCATAGCAACTGTGGTTTTAAATAATTTGATTCAAAAACAACTTGTCTTTCGAAAACTGTGTCAAAAGGAGCTGTTACCTTGAAAACTTTCTAATGCCACTCAATCTATTTCAATCTGCTTATGGGAACTCAGTCAAAGTTACTAAGTTATTGTGTTTATGTCATGAGGCTGTATTCAATGTTACTTAACTAAACATATCTAATCTAACATGCTCTCAATCATTGTTGTTGTATGTTTGTATCATTAGATCTTCAATGGCAAACAAAACCTCATCTGAGAACATTACATCTTCTGCTCCACCCAAAGTCCTTTCAGACAACGAAATCATTCCTAAAGATAAATGGGCAGAGATAGGAAAAAGCTGTTATGTAGATATGGAAAAGTTGCAACAAAATCCAATCCTCAGAGTGTAAATTGATATCCTTAAAAACACAAACTTCTTTAGTGCTCTAACCAAACAATGCACAATTTCCACCATTTACCTAAAACAATTTTGGAACACCATTGAATGGGACAAAATCACGGCTCAATATACCTGCAAGCTGGATGATAAGGAATTTGTGATCAATTCAGACATTCTCAACAAGGCCTTAGGAATCACACCCTGCAACCCCACCATACGATCTGAACCTCCACCTAGTGCAGAAGAGCTAATTGTCTTTCTGATTGGTTTGGGCTATCAAGTTGGCATATCAAGGGCTTCCGACATCATCACCGGACACATGTATCAACCCTGGAGAGCAATGACAACAATTCTCAACTTATGCTTATCCGGCAAAACATCAGGCTTCGATAAAGTGAGGATTCCAATCTTGCAAATCCTATGGGGTATCATCAATGGGGTGAATGTTAATGTCTCGGAACATATCTGGGAAGAGTTCTCGTTGTCAATGAACACATTTATCTCCGATAGAACGAACTTTCAGAATAAAGCTCAGGGTCGAAAGAAAGTAAACAAACTTGTGATTCCTAGCGTCAGATTTTTGAAGCTTGTCGTCCAGTTCTTGCAACAGACTCACAACTTCAACCCTAGGAGTGAATCTGCCCTACATAATGCTAAGGATGAATTTGTTCTCGGCAATCTCAAATATATTGCTAGAGGTGTTGATAAAGAGATCTTTGGACTACTAATTCCTGATATTCTTCTCACTGATGATATTAAGAAGACGGATCACTTCAAACTGTACAAGAAAAGGGCTTCCAGATCCAGTGTTAATGTTGATGTCTCTCCCACTCCACCACAACCCAAAACTGCTAAATCTACTTCTGGCTCAAAGATTTCTGGCTCAAAGACTTCAAAGACTTCAAAGACTTCATATGCTGCCCTTCCAAAAAGGAGACGTGAAAGGTCACAACCTACTGACACAACAACCCAGAAGCAGAAAAGAAAGAAGAAGGAAGTGGAAAAGGGAAACGTTGAGGAAACTGAGGTTTCGAGGGGTAATACGGGTTTGATTAATGAAGATGATGTTGCACTGCAACTAGGAATCAAGCAAAGCCTAGAAAATCAGAATGTGAGAACACCAGTTGGAGGTGTCGTGTTAAGAGAACCTGAACCTGAGCCACGCCATACAACTCCAATCACACAAGACAAAGGTAAAGGGATTGCTGGTGTAGATGACGAACAAGCCGCTCACATGCTTCTGACCATCTCCTCTTCACCATCAAGAACTACCACTCAATTTGAGCTAAAGAAAAGAAGTGTTGAATCATCTTCAGCTCAAGAATAATCTGGATTGGAAAAGGAGGTATCCGAAGCACAAGAAGAAACTCCTGCATCAAGTGATACCCAGTCTGATCGAAATGTTGATGAAGAGTTGCAGAAAGACTCACAGGAGAACCTTGAGTCAAGATCTGATGAGACCAGGCATTTGGATGAACCAAATCTGTCAATTGATTCTCTGTCCTCATTGAAGAATCTAGATACAGACTACTCTTTCGGTGATCAGTTTTTAAATGACAAACCCTCATACACTGAGACTCTGAAGCAAAGTAATGAGAAAGAGGAAGTAGAATCCATGTACACCGTCAACATACAGCAAGACACTTCTACCATCCTGCCTATGTCTGCACCACCTCATACAACCGTACTTCCACCACCCAAACCCGCTAATGATCCATCAAATGTTGTCACCATCAGTGAAACCATCACTTCTCCTGCTTCACCACCTCCTGCTTCACCGCCTCCAGTCAAAACTACTAACAATTACTTGAAGAGGCTATGTCACGTATTACAACTATTGAGAAGCATTTTCCTATCGCCGTCAATAATCTTGATAGTCGTGTCAAAAAGCTGGAGGATATTAACCTTAATGATATTGTTACAAAGGCAATAGAAGCTGACATTAAAGATGCAGTTGAATGGGCAATGAAGGCTCCATTACTACAGCGATTCAAAGACTTGCCAATTTCTGATATGAGATCAGCTCTCTCTGAAAGAATGTATGAAGCAGGAGAGCATTTGGATGATACGCATAATAAATTATACGAGGCACTCGAGGATTCGATGAGACGTGATAATTATCAGCAGTTTGTAGAGGATATACGAGAAAGGGAAGACAAGAAGAAAAGAAAGACTGTTCCAGAGAAATCAACTGATAAGTCGGGAGGTCCCAAGCCACCACCACCTCCTCCACCTCCAACTGTAGGAGTTGGAACTTCTGGGGTTGGAGGAACTTCTATTACAACCTCTGCACCTCCACCACTACCACCATCATCACCACCAAAACCTTCCAATCAATCTAGTCCATCCGGAGATCAGGGAACTCAAAAGAAATCTACTGCTTGGACCACCTTTGATTCAAGATTCACATCAACATCTTTTTCTATCTCAGAAACTCAAGTACTTCATGAAGAATCGTATGTCTTGGCAGAGTCAGAATCCGATGACGATGATGCATCCACCAAGCATATCCCTAAGTTGTCTGAAGATGATTGGTTTAATGCATACGTGTCAGGTGAAGGCTCTAACACATCTAGAGTTGCACCTTCAAAGGACACAATTCAAAGTTGGCTCACCGAAGAGAGACCTCGTACTCCAGAACCTTCATGGTCCATCCCTGAGACTGACATGATGATTCCTGATAACAACTGGGCATCAACTATCACCAATAACTATAAAGCCCCAGCTGAAGACTCTCTTCTGCACTTCACTGGTGATATGGGTAGCTTCATTAGGTGGTTTTGTGAACATAAGGGAATCTCGTCCATAACTCTAAAGGATCTTGAAGGACAAGCGTTCGAAATTGTCAAGGTTTTTCACTCAGATGCCAATCAGCTTCAATACCAAATGGAAGAATGTCATAAGATGCTGAGTGATCAAGTCAGTGAGCAGATCAGCCGTTTCAATGTAAACATGCCTCTTCCTCTCGGTGGTGAACCTGGACAAATGACCATTCAGTCTTAGTCCTTCTTCAACCATGACCTAGACTATCTGTTAGGAATTGAAAATTCTATTGTGAAGCATCGGTCACCCCGAGTATAATCTAGCTTAAGTTAGCTCGTAGACATATAGTTTATTATGTTAGTTGTTAGTAATTTATTAGCTCAATTTTAGTCTAGTGCAACACCGTGGAGGAAGGACGGGTATTTACCCACTGTATACCTGATCCACAAGCCGTTAGGAGGTTGTTTAGTTTGTAACCTATAAATACCCTCTACCTTGCAAGGTAGAGGGCTGGATGTTCATTTGGAATCTAACCTTCCAAGAGTTTCTATTTCTAGAATATCCCACTTTCTCTCTCTAAATCATCTAAATTATACGCCTCTTTTATCTTGGTTTAATGTGTTTATGAAATCGAATATGTTACAATTGGTATCAAGAGCCATGGTTAGATCATCTCTTACATATCCTTGGATTTCTAGTAGTTTTTAGATGGTTTTTGAGTTTGAAAAATTTTAGTGGTTTTTGCATCATTTGGTTCATTTCTTGTGTTAAAGTTTGAATTTTGGGTGTACTTTTGTGTTTAGAATCATTGTATGTTCTTGGGTTTTGATTTGGTAAGCTTGAATCACTGTGGTTGAGCTTGTTTCGGATTGAAAAGTGTGTTTTGAAGTTTTTCTTGGTAGCGACTTGGCTCTCGGAGTGTATTTCATCTTAGCGAGTTGCTTCAGTAAAAGATAGCGAGTTACAGTGTTGCTTGGTAGCGACTTGCTCCTAGCGACTTGTCTTTTGAGACAAGCCGACAAACAGTACCCTTAGTGGATTCTCCACTACGGGTAGCGGCTTGGTAAGGTAGCGACTTGCTTTCAATTTTGATAGCGACTTGTTCTTAAGTTTCTTAGCGACTTGGTGTTAGCGAATTGGACCTCAGCGAGTTGCTATTTAGCGACTTGACGTCTTAGCGATTTGGTGCATAGCAACTTGCTGTCAAATTTTGTAGCGACTTGGAACTTAGCGACTTGTCTTATTAATACTTAGCAACTTGGTTCTTAGCGACTTGGTTCAAGGATTCTTAGCGACTTGGTTGACTTTTGCCTGCAATACGGTTTTCTCTTGATTTAGTAAAATCCCGTGAAAGAATCTATTTCCCGGTTTAATCATTGAGTTATAAAATCCCGTGTAAACCTTAAACATGTCTACCAACGTACCTACAATCGTCTTCACTGTAGCTGAGGTCATTCATGCAGAAGATACTCGTCCACCCACAATGTCTTACATCACTGACCCTTTTATCTCCAAAGTACTTGAACTTTATGATACCTCACAGAACAATGAACCTGGATGCTTAAACCATCGAAATCTAGGCTTGCCTCCCACGTTGATGCGAATACTGTTTTGACAAAACCAGACACTTCACTGCTTCGATCAGATATGATGAATAACAAACCTCAGGTTAATGTTCAAAGTTCTAAGATCAAGAATACTAGAAGTTCATCTACTTCTCATAAGAAGCATCAAATGACAGATCAATCCCCTAAGAAACCCAATAATTACAAAAGGACCAATATTCAAAAGAGAAAAGTGCCTACATCCAAATATTGTAGCAGCTGTTTCAAATGGATTCCCACTGGCAGATTATTTAAATTTACAGGATCCAAACGGACTTACATACCTAGATCTTGCCTTAAGTGGATGCCCACAGGAAAACTTGTCAAGAATATTGAACCTAAAGGGGTCTCTATTAATGACATGCCTAGACCAAACTGTGCAACATCAAATAGTGAGATTACTCATGTCACTAACTCATCTATTTGCAATACTACTTGTGCTTTTAGTGCTATGTCTCCCCAGTCTTTTTCAGGTACAATGCTCAATTCAATCAGGAACTTCATGACTTGGTTTCCATCAGAAATGAATATTGCTCACTCAAGAGCTATAGCTTGCCAGAATTGATGTACCTCGTACTTTGACTCCTATTCGACTTGAATGAGGACTTGTTCTTATAAATCTGTGTACAAATCAAAAAAAAAAAAAAAAAAAAAAAAAAAAAAATTGAAATTTTTTAAAATCATATATTCTAAATTTTTTAAAATCATTCTTTTAATTCATTATATTAGTCATTTACCTCATACTAATAAAGGATACATCCTTTGTTATCGATAACATCTACGGTCCTAGAAATGTCATTCAATAATGACACGGGATCATAGATGAAGTTCGAACAAATGATATATTCTTGTTTTATATCGGGTGGGTTAAATTCAATCAATGCTCATTCATGACATTGATTGAGGGGGAGAATTTTTCAAGTTATCTCGTTTATATCTGCACCAGTGTTGGTTCTGTTTTGTGCTAAGATGCATGCCTTTGTCTTGTAGTGTTTCATGGTGTCCATTGTGTTAGTTTTCTTATCCTATTATGTTATCTTATTATGCTATATGTGTTTGTTTGCAATCTGATATGTTCATAGACTGAAAATGTCTATATTACATAATATGATAAGATAGCGACTTATTTCTGAAATAATTGATAGCAACTTACCTTTAACAAAGTTAGCAACTTGGCATGCTTATTTGAGGTTAGCAACTTGCTATGCAATGTTAGCGACTTGTCAATATATTTTACTAGAGAGTTGCTAAAATCATTCACAAAAACTACAGGGACTGAAAGTGTCAACTTGGTATTCTTGCTTAAACCCTTCTCTATACCCTAGCGACTTGCCGTTTTGTTTTAAAAAAAACTTAAAAACAATTTTTTTATTTTTTCTCTCTCGTGTGTTCTAATCATCGTAGCGACTTGTGTGTGATTCCACGGATCTTGATCCTCGTCTCTTGCTTCCCTCGTATAGGTTTGTTGAATGGAACAATTGATATATATCTGTTAATGGATTAAGGGTTGTTTGGATGCACTAGGGTTATTGTAATTTTCATTATTATATGTATTAATTAATTTGTGAGCGTCTTCTATGTGATTCGATTTGGGTTGTGTTTCTGAAATCGTTTGTGTTTATGGATTAACTGAACGTGTTCCTAATAGTGGTTTGATTGTGTTGAATGGATTGCGACGTTATGCCAATGATATGCTTGTGGTCCTGATAGCGATTTAACTGCTATGATAATGTTCTTGGTAGCGAGTTGGTGTATAAATTCGTCGTGGTGAGTTGCTACTCCTGAATACATTCAAGTTAGCAACTTAGTAAACTGATTTGTAGCGACTTAGCTGTGTTACTGTTAATAGCGACTTGTCTTTACAAGCTTAGCGACTTAGTAATTTTTCATGTAGCGACTTGGCCTTGTCATTTTTTATAGCAACTTGTCTTTAGTTAGCGACTTAGTATACTTTCATGTAGCGACTTGGCCTTGTTATCTTTGATAGCAACTTGTCTTTATAAGATTAGCAACTTGCTGGTTCATTTTTCAAGCGGCGACTTGGTTTATTAAAATATTTTAAGGCAACTTGCTAGGATAATCTCATGCTAGCGACTTGATTCAGGATTTCCTGTAGCAACTTGTATTGACAACATACTCTTTGTGACTTGCTATAACATTTTTGTTTGAGCAATTTGTACTTGGATTTTCTTGTAACAACTTAGTATCACAACTTGTTTCATACAAACTGTTATATCATTTCCACAATTGTATCTTGTCTCATGATATTATTTCTTAGTAACTGTGCTTTTAAATAATTTGATTCAAAAACAACTTGTCTCTTGAAAACTGTGTTAAATAAAGAAGTTACCTTGAAAACTTTCTAATGCCACTCAATCTATTTCAATCTGCTTATGGGAACTCTATCAAATGTGCTACTTGTTGTGTCTATGTCATGAGGTTGAATCCAATGTTGCTTAACTAACCATGTCTAAACTAACATGCTTTCAATCATTGTTGTTGTATGTGTGTATCTTTAGATATTCAATGGCAAACACAACCTCGTCTCAGAACCTTTCATCTTCTGCTCCACCCAAAGTACTTACTGACAACGAGATACTTCCTGAAGATAAATGGGTAGAGATTGGGAAAAGTAACTGTTATGTGGACATGCAAAAGTTGCAACAAAATCCAATCCTCAACGTGTCTATTGATATCCTCAAAAACACAAATTTCTTCAGTGCCCTTACCAAGCAATGCACAATTCCCACCATTTACATACAACAAAATTGGAACTCCATTGAATGGGATAAAATCACAGCTCAATATTCATGCAAACTGGATGATAAGGAATTTGTAATTAATTATGATATTCTCAGCAAGGCCCTAGGAATCACACCTTGTATCCCCACCATACGATCTGAACCTCCACCTAGTGCGGAAGAGCTAATAGTCTTTCTGATTGGCTTGGGTTATCAAATTGGCATATCAGGGGCTTCTGACATCATCACCGGTCACATGTATCAACCCTGGAGAGCAATGACAACAGTTCTCAACTTGTGCTTATCTGACAAAACATCAGGGTTTGATAAAGTAAGGATTCCCATCTTGCAAATCCTATGGGGTATCGTCAATGGGGTGAATGTTGATGTATCAGAACGTATCTGGGAAGAATTCTCGTTGTCAATGAACACATTTATCTCCGATAGAACAAATTTTCAGAATAAAGCTCAAGGTCGAAAGAAAGTAAACAAACTTGTGATTCCCAGCATCAGATTCTCAAAACTTGTCATCCAGTACTTGCAACAGACTCATAACTTCAATCCTAGGAGTGAATCAGTCCTTCATAATGCCAAGGAAGAATTTGTTCTGGGCAACCTTAAATATGTTGCTAAGGGTATGGATAAAGAGATCTTTGGATTGCCTATTCCTGATATTCTTTTCACAGACGATATTAAGAAGACGGATCACTTCAAGCTGTACAAGAAAAGGGCTTCCAGATCCAGTGCTAATGTTGATGTGTCTCCCACTCCACCACAACCCAAAACTGCTAAGTCTACTTCAGGCTCACAGTCTTCGTATGCTGTTCTTCCCAAAAAGAGACGTGGAAGGTCACAACCCTCTGACACCATAACCTAGAAGCAGAAAAGAAAGAAGAAAGGAGTGGAAAAAGAAAACATTAAGGAGACTGAGGTTTCAAGGGGCAACATGAAGTTGATTGATGAAGATGATGCGACTCTAAAACTTGGAATCAAGATAAGTCTAGAAAGAAAGAATGTGAGAGCACCAGTTGGAGGTGTCGTGTTAAGAGAACCAGAACCTGAGCCACGCCATACAACTCCAATCACACAAGACAAAGGGAAAGGGATCGCTGGTGTAGACGACGAACAAGCTGCTCACATGCTTCTGACCATATCCTCTTCACCATCAAGAACTACCACTCAATATGAGCTGAAGAAAAGAAATGTTGAATCATCTTCAGCTCAAGAATTATCTAGATTGGAAAAGGAGGTATCCGAGGCATAAGAAGAAACTCCTGCATCAAGTGATACTCAGACTGATCAAAATATTGATGAAGGGATGCAAAAAGACTCACAGGAGAACGTTGAATCAAGATCTGATGAGACCAGATATTTGGAAGAACCAAATATGTCTATTGATTCTCTATCCTCATTGAAGAATCTAGATACAGAGTTATCGTTTGGTGATCAGTTCTTAAATGACAAACCCTCAGATAACGAACCGTTTAAGAAAAATGATGAGAAAGAGGAAGCTGAGTCCATGTACAATGTTGACATTCAGCAAGACACATCAACCACTCCTCTAATGTCAGCACCTATTCAAGCAACCGCACTTCCACCACCCAAACCCCATATTGATCCAGTACAAGTTGTTATTTTCAGTGATACCGTCACTCCTCCTGCTCGCCACCTCCTGCTTCACCTCCTCCACACAAAATGACTGAGCAATTACTCGAAGATGCTATGTCACGTATTGCAACCATTGAGAAGCATTTTCCTATCGCCGTCAATAACCTTGATAGTCGTGTCAAAAAGCTGGAGGATATTAACCTTAATGAGATTGTTACCAAGGCAATAGAAGCTGACATAGAAGATGTAGTTGAATGGGCAATGAAGGCCCCATTACTACAGCGATTCAAAGACTTGCCAATTTCTGATATGAGATCAGCTCTCTTTGAAAGAATGTATGAAGCAGGGGAGCATTTGGATGATACGCATAAGAAATTATACGAGGCACTCGAGGAATCAATGAGACATGATAGTTACCAGTAGTTTGTGGAGGATATACGAGAAAGGGAAGACAAAAAGAAAAGAAAGACTGTTCCTGAGAAATCAACTAATAAGTCAGGAGGTCCCAAGCCACCACCAACTCCTCCACCTCCAACTGGAGGAGTTGGAACTTCTGGGACTGGAGGATCTTCTTATACTAATTCTGCATCTCCATCACAACCACCATCTTCACCACCAAAACCCCCCAATCAACCTAGTCCATCCAGAAATCAGGAAACTCTGAAGAAATCTGTGGCTTGGACCACGGTTGATTCAAGGTTCACACCCACATCCTCCTCTATTCCTGAAGATCAAGTGTTTCATGAAGAGTCGCATGTCATGGCAGAGTCAGAATCAGATGACGATGATGCATCCACCAAGTATATTCCCAAGCCGTCTGAAGATGATTGGTTTGATACATACATGACAAGAGAGCGGTCTAAGCCATCTAGAGTTGCACCTTCAAGGGACACCATTCTAAGTTGGCTCACCGAAGAGAGACCTCATACTCCAGAACCATCATGGTCCATCCCAAAGACTGACACGATAATCCCCGACAACAACTAGGCTTCAACAATTTCTACTAACTATGAAACCCCAGATGAAGACTCTCTCCTTCAGGTCACTGGAGATATGGGCAGTTTCATTAAGTGGTTTTGTGAACAGAAGGGAATATCGTCCATCACTCCAAAGGATCTTGAAGGACAAGCTTTTGAAATTGTCAAGGTGTTTCACTCAGATGCCAACCAGCTCCAATACCAGATGGAAGAATGCCATAAGATGCTGAATGATCAAGTCAGTGAGTAGATCAGTCGTTTCAATGTGAACAAGCCTCTTCCTCTCGGTGGTGAACCTGGACAAATGACCATTCAGGCTGAATTCTTCTTCAACCATGACCTGGATTATCTGTGTGCTCATTCTACTGAAAGAATACCACCTCTATCGATTTCAAAGATGAAAGCTACAACCTACTCTGATCAGGGACTTGAACAGATGGTTCCTGATCAATTCTGGGCTGACAAAGAACAAAAGTATGACATTACCGCTTCATATGGTATTTCTCATTGGTGGTACAAAAAGAAGAATTTCTACATCGAGAGACATGGAGCTGATAAAAGACGCAAAACTGTTAGATCCAAGCTTCGCATTCTGAGTGTCATCGGCATAGAGATCTTCTGAATCTATGGCTATGAATACTTGAAGAAGATTGTTCTACGAAGAGCAGACTTGAAAGAGTATGTTATAGAAGAAAACGACTTTAAACATCTGCTGCCAAGTGACTTTGAAGATCTCTATTTTCTGAACCTTCAAGGACACCTTGAACACCTACCTGTTTGTGAAAAGAAAGCTCTCTCTGCCGCTGTCAATCTTTGGATCAAAGGCTTAGTCATCCAAAAATGGGTTGAGGATTTTCAGCTTGGGATGGAAAGCTACCAGACTCGGGTCAACTTAACAAGGCCGCAATGGGATGCCTCAGGACCTGAATTCCGTCACGACTATAGAGTGCTTGACACCCCCAGAGCCATCCTCTTCCACGACAGATACGGGACTCGCATGCTGATGAGATTGTGCGAGCTCTACAAATTCAGTGATGGTACTCTCAAGATGGTCGAAGAAGAATTGAACTCCAGAGTGAAAGAAATCAGAGTTGATCTGAAGCCGTGGAACAAAACAAAATTCTGGTCTGATGAGGACTTAAAGAGGTGTGAAGACTTCATTGCTGCATTTAGGCAAAGACTTAAGACTTGAATGATCTTCCGCAGCCTTGAAAGTTTTGTTGGTGGTAGACTTCGTGAAGGTCATTACAAACTACTTCAAAGAACTGAATGAAGACATCTTCTATGAGCAGTTTCTGTTGTGTATTTTGATGTGTAAAATGTGATGTATGTACTATGAACAACTATAATGTCTGTAATAGTGTTAGGTTATGTATTGTGGTTTCCCTTCTTATCCAAAAAGGGAACTTCAGTGTTGTCCACTGCTGATCATATAAAACCGGACACATTTTTTTCTCCAATAAATGTTTTACTTCATACACATTTAAATCACTTGAGATCCAAAATCTCAAAGCATTTGAAATTTTTGATCGGGGGAGAAAATGTGATATAAATATGAAAGATGATAAAGATGACCATTTTTGTCTCAAAGTGCATACTACTCTCTAATCTGTGCTAAACTCTTTTCGAATCTCGAAGCATATATTAAGGGGGAGCATTTTAAAACAAGTTAAAAACCGTCAAGGTACAAAGCTTTTATGTTTTAACATAAAGTACCTTGATTGTCTTTTCAAATGGTTCTCTCTATGGCATGTGTGATCGTGGTAGTACTTCAAAGGTCTCGTTCCTCTATGTGTCAAAATGATTTCAAATATTCTACGCACATATTGAGGGGGAGAATTTACCAAGAAAATCAAATGGCTTTTCCTACGGAAATTATGATCAAGAAATTATTTCAAAGATCTTTTGCCTCCATGTGCTAAAAAATTTCAAAATCATATGCACATGTTGAGGGGGAGCATTTCTAAATGATCAAAACTATTAAGGTACAAAATGCTTTGATCTCGTATCACAAGTACCTTGATTGTTTTTCCAAATGATTTTTTGATTGGTTTCAAGGAAGAAAGAACAATACCAAAAGACCGACAAATTTAATTTATGCATGGTTTTATAAGGATGGTTAGGATAGGTATTCGTTCCCACGATCCGCCAGAACTGGAGGGATCTACCCAGGGACAAACCACTTGATAGTGTAGAGTCCTTAGGTATATTGAAAAAAGGAGAAAAATGAGATATGAGTGCGGACTGAAACTTAGCTAGTATTGGAATAAACCCAACAAGGTTCTAGTTATGAAGTTTCGGTAAGCACTGAAGGGGTTGTAGAATGAAAAGGAATTGAATGTAAAAAAAGGGTGAAAAGAAATAGCCCTCTATTTATTCAACCTTAGGGCAGAAACCGGGTTCAATACATATGCTACTCGTGGTTACTAAGGTAACACTGGTATTGAAGACAAGACGTCATGGACCCAGTGACGCACTGCACTAACTTCCCAAGCTACTCAAGTTCCTCTTAAAAGGACTTGTTTCATTCTCACGGGGTACCGACATTATCTATCGAATTTCTCTTAGAGTTTGTTGATATTGAAGAAGGAGACCCTCTCCCTAGTCTCCGGCATAGGAACGAAATATGCAAAACTGAGTCTAGAGCCACGAGATCATCATATAAATCTCTTTAGGACACTTTCAATGAAGACTCTCTGTTTCACACAATGTGGAAAGAGAGATTAGAGCTTATGAGTCCTACGCATTACCCTTGTGGTATTGCCAGAACATCTGAGTGATATTCAAACATATTCACAATGAAGATGGAAAGCCTTCTGGAGCCAACATCAAACAAGCTCCTGGTGGGTGGCATGTGAGATCTATCCAATAGATCAACCATGTGACAACTGAACATAAACAATGGGGCGATTCAATCTTTTGAATCAATCCTGGTTCAGGTTATGGATTGACGGATACCTTTGAAAAACCTGTCGTTGTGCTCAAAAACTCTTTTCTTTAGCACATCGACTGTGTACTCATATTTCAAAATAAAAGGTGTTTATGATTGATAATTGATTTTCATTAAAACCTTCGTTGTATTGCAAAAACAATTTCTATTGAGCAGTACACGATTGTTTTTCAAATCTCTTTTCATCAATCGGTGAATCTCAATTTGCTGGTTCACTCACTCCGTGTTTTCTTCTTTGAGACGTTCCGGTTTGAGAACGGCTAGAACAGCTGCGAAACCCTGTCAAGGAAATTCTTCGGAATTATACCTGATCACAGGCAATACTTGTACTGATCAACGGGGAACCATGGGCAGTGTACCTCAATTCAATAAAAGTGATCAAAGACACTCTTGTGCGCTTTATTGCTAACTATTTTATGCAGGAACACCCTACGTCTGCAGCTGATCAGAATGGAGCGGTCAATCCATAGCCGCATGCTCACACAACACATTCATTTCCAAAGAAATCATGATTAGTGCATCAATGACTCTGATATTATCACTCCATGCTTCTGCTACGCTGCTGCCAATATCATGAATCATCGAAAGCTTCCGCTACTCTGATAAGAAGAAATCATGATCCAGAATGTGAGCATGTCGGTCCAAATGTCACAACATCATATGCTGGCAACACAACAATGGGTGATGCTGAGAATTTACTTTGGCTGATGATCTCTTGTTATGCTCAAAGGTCATCAAGGTGGATCAGCTCAATAACCTCCACGAAACATACATTGTAGTTGAACGATGATGAAATCACCACAGAAGCACATAGTTTGAATACTCTGATGAAGAGAAGTCTACGAGCTCAAGACTGAAGATTTATTAGAATGCTAGGATTCACAATGTAATTCATGGGTTGACCTCCCTTAGGGGGATATTGTTAGGAATTGGAAATTCTATTGTGAACCATCGGTCACCCCAAGTATAATCTAGCTTAAGTTAGCTCGTAGACATATAGTTTATTATGTTAGTTGTTAGTAAGTTATTAGCTCAATTTTAGTCTAGTGCAACACCGTGGAGGAAGGACGGGTCTTTACCCACTGTATACCTGATCCATAGGCCGTCAGGAGGTCGTTTAGTTTGTAACCTATAAATACCCTCTACCTTGGAAGGTAGAGGGTTGGATGTTCATTTGGAATCTAACCTTCCAAGAGTTTCTCTTTCTAGAATATCCCACTTTCTCTCTCTAAATCATCTAAATTATACGCCCCTTTTATCTTGGTTTAATGTGTTTATGAAATCTAATATGTTACACTATCTATGTTCTCGTTCATCTGAAAGAAGACCTGCTTTATCAATTTCAAAGATGAAAGCTGGTACCTACTCTGATCAGGGTCTTGAACAGATGGTTCCGGATCAATTCTGGGCAGATAAAGAGCAAGAATATGATATTGCTGCCTCATATGGCATTTCGCATTGGTGGTTCAAAAAGAAGCAATTCTACATTGAAAGACATGGAGCTGATAAAAGACGCAAAGCTGTTAGATCCAAGCTGAGGATTCTAAGTGTTGTCAATATAGAGATCTTCTCAATCTATGGCTATAATTATTTGAAGAAGATTGTTCTACGAAGAGCAGACTTGAAAGAACATATTATTGAAGAGAACGACTTCAAACACTTGATGCCAAATGACTTTGAAGATCTCTACCTTCTGAACCTACATGGACACCTTAACCATCTTCCGGTTCGTGAAAAGGAGGCTCTCTCGGCTGCTGTCAACCTTTGGATCAGGGGCTTAGTCATTCGAAAAAGGGTTGAGGATTTTCAGCTAGGAATGGAAAGCTACCAGACCCAGATCAATCTTACAAGTCCACAATGAAATGCCTCAGGACATGAATTTCGTCACGAATATAGAGTTCTTGTCACCCCTAGAGCCGTCATCTTCACCGACAGATACGGGACTCGCATGCTAATGAGACTATGCGAGCTCTACAAATTCAGTTATGGTACTCTCAAAATGGTCGAAGAAGAATTAAACTCTAGAGTGAATGAAATCAGAGTTGATCTGAAGCCATGGAACAAAACAAAATTCTGGACTGATGAGGACTTGAAGAGGTGTCAAGTTTTCATTGCTGCAATCAGGAGAAGACTTAAGACTCGAATGATCTTCCGCAGCCTTGAAAGTTTTGTTGGTGGCAGACTTCGTGAAGGTCATTACAAACTGCTTCAAAGAACTGAATGAAGACTTCTTCCGGAAGTAGTTTTTGTTTTTGTACTTTTTATGTGTAAAATGTGGTGTATGAACTATGAACAACTATAATGTATGTAATAGTGTTAGGTTATGTATTGAGGTTTCCCTTTGTGTCTAAAAAGGGAACTTTAGTGCTGTCCATTTCAGATCATATAAAACCGGACACATTTTTCTCCAACAAATGTTTTGTTTCATACATATTTAAATCACTTGAGATCCAAAATCTCAATGGATTTGAAATTTTTGATCAGGGTAGAAAATGTGATATAAATATGAAATTTGATAAAAGGTGATCGTTTTGATTTAAATTTGCATGCTTCTCTCCCATATGTGCTAAACGCTTTCGAATCTCGAAGCACATATTGAGGGGGAGCATTTCAAAATAAAATAAACTATCAAGGTACAAAGATTTAAATGTTTTATCAAAAGGTACCTTGATTGATTTTCTAAATGGTTTTATGTCTGGCAATGCAATCGTGGAAGTACTTCAAAAACCTCTTGCCTCTATGTGATAAAATGATTTCAAATATCCTACGCACATATTGAGGGGGGAATTTTCCAAGAAAATCAAATGGCTTTTTCTATGAAAATAGTGATCAAAGAAAATATTTCAAAGTCCTCTTGCCTCCATGTGCTAAACAATTTCTAAATCATATGCACATGTTGAGGGGGAGGTTTTCTAAATGATCAAAACAATTAAGGTACAAAATGCTTTGATTTTATATCACATGTACCTTGATTGATTTTTCCAAATGATTTTTCAATTGGTTTCATGAAGGAAAGAACAATACCAAAAGACCGACCAATTTACTTTATGCATGGTGTTATAAGGATGGTTAGGTTAGGTATTCGTTCCAATGATCCGCCAGAACCGGAGGGATCTTCCCAGAGACAATCCACTAGATAGTGTAGAGTCCTTAGGAATATTGAAAAAAAGGATAAAAGTGAGATATGGGAAGAGTGCGAACTAAGATAGAGCTAGAACTGGAATAAACCCAACAAGGTTCGAGTTATGAAATCTCAGTAAGCACTGAAGAGGTTGAAGAATGAAAAAAATTGAATGTGAAAAGGGGTGAAAAGAAATAGCCCTCCAATAATTCAACCTTAGGGTAGTAACCGGGTTCACTACATATGCTATTGGTGTTTACTAAGGTAACACCGGTATTGAAGACAAGACGTCATGGACCCAGTGACGCACTGCACTACAACTTCCCAAACTACTCAAGTTCCTCTTAAAAGGACTTGTTTCATTCTCACGGGGAACCGACATTATCTATCGACTTTCTCTTAGAGATTGTTGATATTGAAGAAGGAGACCCTCTCCATAGTCTCCAAAATAGGATCCAAATATGCACAATTGAGTCTAGAGCCACGAGATCATCTATAAATCCCATTAGGACACTTTCAATGAAGACTCTCTGTTTCACACAATGTGGAAAGAGAGATTATAACTTATGAGTTCTACGCATTATCCTTGTGGTATTGCCAGAACATCTGAGTGATATGCAAACATATTCACAATGAAGATGGAAATCCTTCTGGAGCCAACATCAAACAAGCTCTTGGTGGGTGGCATGTGAGATCTAGTCAATAGATCAACCATGTGACAACTGAGCAGAAACAATGGGGCGATTCAATCTTTTGAATCAATCCTGGTTCAGGTTATGGATTGACGGATACCTTTGAAAAACCGGTCGTTGTGCTTAAAAACTCTTTTCTTTAGCACATCGACTGTGTACAAATATCTCAAAATAAAAGGTGTTTATGATTGATAATTGATTTTCATTAAAACCTTCATTGTATTGCAAAAACAATTTCTATTGAGCAATACACGATTGTTTTTCAAATCTCTTTTCATCAATAAGTGAATCTCTATTCGCTGGTTCACTCACTCCGTGTTGTCTTCTTTGAGATGTTTCGGTTTGAGAACAGCTAGAGCAGCTGCGAAACCCTGTCAAGGAAATTCTTCGGAATGTTACCTGATCACAGGCAGTACTTGTATTGATCAACGGGGAACCGTGGGCCGTGTACTCAATTCAACGAAAGTGATCAAAGACACTTTCGTGCGCTTTATTGCTAACTGTTGAATGCAGGTACGCCCAACGTTTGCAGCTGATCAGAATGAAACGGTCAATCCATAGCCGCATGCTCACACAACACATTCAATTCTAAAGAAATCATGATTAGTGCATCAATGACTCTGATACTTTCACTCCATGCTTCTGCTACGCTGCTGCCAATATCATGAATCAACGAAAGCTTTCGCTACTCTGATAAGAAGATTTCATGATCCAGAATGTGAGCATGTCGGTCCAAATGTCAAAACATCATATGTTGGCAACACTACAATGGGTGATGCTGAGATTAACTGTGGCTGATGATCTCTACTATAGCTCAAAGGTCATCAAAAGGGAACCTAGACAAATGACCATTCAGGCTAAATTCTTCTTCAACCACGACCTGGATTATCTGTGTGCTCATTCTACTGAAAAAAGACCAGCTCTATCGATTTCAAAGATGAAAGTTGCAACCTACTCTGATCAGGGACTTGAATAGATGGTTCCTGATCAATTCTGGGTTGACAAAGAACAAAAGTATGACATTGCTGCTTCATATGGTATTTCTCATTGGTGGTACAAAAAGAAGAATTTCTACATGATAACGCTACACGCGTCGTTCGGGGTCAAAGGAACTTCCTTTTCTTCGAGCAAGTTTTATAACACCCTAGGCAGTGAACCTAATCGTTGTAGTGTAGTAATTAGGGTAAGCCACGGGTATTGATATCGTTCTCTAGGGGAATAGGAATGCTAGTAGGGAGTTACTACGCTAAGGTTAAGGTTGAGGAAGATTATTTTTTGCCAAGGGGCAACTAGTTATGTTCATGACGGACACTAGTCCATTGTAAGGCTTCTTAAAGGAACTGTC